>JAJUPC010000281.1:0-460127 GCA_023614405.1 Avena insularis
GGCTTGTCGACATAGCAAAACGGGTCACGGACCTAAACAGTACAGTGTGCTCCTCGCACAATCTTAAATAAAGCGGTAAAGCATGGCATAGGTACAGGATCGTAAATAAAACCTCAAACTAGTTTGTGGCCCCAAGAAATAAGAATGAATCAAGCTCGCTCGGGGGTCCATAAGCCTCCCGGATGTGGATAGCGCGAATATTCTTGGAACAGGAATCAAGTACTCGGGGTCTTACGGGACACAAGTGAGCCTGAAAAACCAAATAGCGAATATGGCTCACCGATGCCACTTTCATTAGTTATCCCATTACTACTCAGGTTAAGTTGTTTAGGTACCTCGTTATCCATCGTGACACTCACATACCCTACACATGTTTCTACGACTCGCATGGCTCAAACAACTCTGTAGTAATGGCTCATGGGATGGAGGAACAAGCTTCGGTGGGGTTTAAATGTAAAGGCTATGCAATACTTGGGATTCAATTTAATGCAATCGCGACTCAATGATGCAAGAATAAGAAAGAGGCAATAGGTACTGTATGTATGCAAGCATGTGGTAGTGCTTGCCTGGCAGCTCAGTTGAAGCAAGGAATGGATCTGGGTAGTGCTCCTGGTTCTCTTGATATATCCCCTGCTCAGCGTCTATTCGAAGAAGAACCAAACAAACAAGGGCCAACATAAATAAAGTGCGCAAGCATATGAATAAAATGCATCAAGCAAACAATCATGCCATGATGAATGATGCACAATTTGCATGGCATTAAGGTAGCATGGCATGGGTGAGGTGTGGAAACAATAACAAAGCATTTTATTGAGTTTTGGGCCCATTTTATTCACAATTAAGTTGCTGCATACTTTATATTTATATGATGCATGCTTCAATTCAAACCATGGAATGCATAAACAGAAGGGTCTCGTCGAGCTAATCATTTTAGACATATCATTTGTTAAATTTGGATTAGTAAAACAAAAGATATTAATTATTTACGGAAAAGGGCATTTTATTGTAATTTAAATAAACTTGGAATTTTAAATGTTCAAAATATATTTTGAGTGGCATATTTGAATTCCTCATATTTTTCTGATTTGAAAACATATATTATTTGTTAAATTTGGATTAATATTTGAAAAGTTATTTCAAAACAGATTTAATATTTGATTTTGAATTAATTTTAAAAGGATTTGAATTTAAACAGAAAACAGACCGAGACTTTTTTATACTCAGAGAGTTCTAGCTACCGACAATGACAGGTGGGCCTCTGGCTGACTCAGCAGCACACACGCGCAGAAAACGTTTTACACCGCGGGTCTTCCTAGCCTTAGCAATGACAGTGGGGCAGGCGACCTCGAGGGCTGCAGCACACGCCAGCAAGGGCGCGACACGTGGGAGATCCTGGGGAGCGCGGGTTGAGAGCTGAAGAGTTGGGGGGGCTTTCTGCAAGATTGCTTGGGTGGCTGACTGGTGGGACTAGATGGACCGCGGGTTGAGCAGAAAAGACACGGAGGGGGTATGCGCAAAAAAGGGGGCCCGTACTGTTTCTCTTCTCGGCGTCGCTGGCGACCGATCGGTCTTGTGGTGAGGTGGGATCGAACCCTGGACCTGGGGCTCACGCGCAGAGGCTCTGACCGCTGCGGTGGCTGCGGGGTGCTGGCAAGAGAGGGCTACGCGGCTAGAAAAGGCTGGCGTGGTGTGGGGAGGCTGCAGAGCAGAAGCCCAGGAGGGCGTTCACGGCCGGTCGGCGAGGCTAGGCGAGATCGGCGAGGGGGTTGTCTGGGAGGTGGGGCTGCTCACCGAGAGTTGCTTGACGTGGTCGGATCGGCCTGGGGCGCAGGGAGACGGCGATGACACAGACGGACGGTCGGCTAGGGTTTCGTGTCGGCCTCGCGGAGTACAGCGGCGTACAGGTCTCCTCCTCCTCGATGGCGGGTACGGGCGGCCTCCTAGGCGTCTCCTCGTTCTTCCTCGACACCTAGAGCTCCTCTCCACCGGCTGAGTAAGGGAACGGAGGGACGGTGGCCAGCGCCGATTCTGCACGGTGGTGGAGAAGAGGGAGGGAGCAGGTGTCCTGGGTAGATCTGGGGTAGGCAGGCAGAGAGGTGGATAGGGACGGGATAGGGAGGTGGGGTGCCGTGGGAGCAGGTAGAGGAAGGTGGCTCACCTTTCCTCCTCTCTCACGTGCTCGGGCAGGCGTGCAGGGGGTAGCTGGCCGGGGGCGAGGCTTCCAGGTGGGACCAGGGGCGAGGCCAAGGACAGGGCAGGCTCGGGTGCCCCTTTGCGGCAGAGAGAAAGGAGAGGGGGAGGTGGTAGTCTCGGGTAGAGCTAGGTTAGGAGCTAGGCTCGGTTAGGGTTTAGGTTTGGTGGGGTAGCTAGGTGGGCCAGGGGGAGGCCGAGAGAGAGGGGTGGCAGCTAGGGTAGGACATGGTGGTGTGGCTCGGCTAGAGAGAGGAGAGATGAGGGGGGTACTTAGGGTTTAGGTTAGAGCTAGGTTAGAGGGGATGGTAAAGAGAGGAGAGGTAGGGTGGTGATAGCTAGGTGATTAGGGTGATGGGGTGGTGGCTTGGGGTTTATAGGAGATTGCATGCTCCAACTAGATCTAGCAACACAAGAGAGGGGTGTGGTGATTATGGTCTTAAGCAAGCTCAAACAATATCAAGCTAAGAGGAGAGAGAGATTTGGTTTAAATTCACTCAAAATTCAAATAAAAACCAAAGAACACGCAAAAGGTGGGGCTTGCATGGCCCATGCAAAACATTTATTGCCATGTTGATTATTGTGAGAACAACATTATTACATGGCATTATTCATTTGCACTTCCAAAATTGGAGTAAGGCCCAAGCAAAGGAATTTAGAAAGAATTCCAAGTGGAGTATATGGAGATGATCACATTGGATTATATTTGGGGCTTGCTAGTGTGTATATGCCACTAGGTATTTAATAAGCCCTCAAAAATACCCCAACATGATGATAACCCCAAAACCACAACTATGGAAGCTAGGAAAAGGTTCCACTCACAAGGCATGCAAAGGTGGCCATGTGGCTCTCATATATCAATATTGTGAAAAACAACATGATGCCAAGATGAGAGCATGTGGCAAAGAATTGGATCCATCCCAACCCACATGAGCTAGAGGTAAACTCAATAAATGCCAAGCTCATATTTAGTTGGATGGTGGAATTATAAGGTGGTGAAAGAAGAAAGGTGGTGGAGTTAATAAGAGATATGCCCCCCAACTCAACTTGGGCATTAAACAATATATCAAGAACCAAATACAATATCAAGAGGCAAATACAATTAATAATGCATATGAGATAAGAACCAAATCAAAAAGGGTTTTATATGATGCTCAAATGCAAGGTGGCATGATGACATGAGCATGATATAATATGATGCAACAATTATATGTAGGAAGTAGCATCTATATAGACTAGGCTAGTAGCATTGCAATTGTTAGACAATTGGGATGCTACAGCAGATAAATAAAGTGCGAGTAAATAAAAGACAATAATAATAAATGCAGCAAGTGGCCCAATCCTTTCTTTAGCAAAGGACAAGCCGGTTGTATTACTTAAGATGACCAAACGTTCTCGAGGACACATGGGAATATTGTCAAGTGCTTTCGCTTCATATAGTTGATTAATCTTCTTTAGTTGGATAAGTGTTGTGTGGGTGAACATGTGCTAATGTACTGACCTTCCTAAGACTAATACATACTTGTGATTATACCCCTTGCAAGCATCCGCAAGTATAAGAAAGTAATTAAGATAGAAACATAACCACAGCTTTAAACTCTTAGATCCTACACTCCCTTGTGCAAAGGTTTCCTAACAGGGGTTCAGGTTTCTGTCACTCCGGCAACCCCTATGATTAGTAGCCAAATACACAATGCATTCCCCTAGGCCCATAAAGGTGAAGTATCATGTAGTCGATGTTCACATGACACAACTAGAATAATAACACCACAACTTAAATATCAAACTATTGAATCTTTCTCAACACAATTCTACTACTAACAACATGGCTTCTCCCATGTCCTCAAGAACTAAACGAACTACTCACGAGACATCATTTCGATCAAGATCAGAGATAAAATAATGATAAGTAACAATCTGAACATGAACGATAATTCAATGGTTCCACTCAATAGCATCAACTATAGCAAGTAATCAATACCAAGAAAGATTCCCCTAAGAACTATGCAAGATTCAACCCAACTGTTACACCGGTATGGATTGGTGATGATGGTGCTGGTGGAGATGATGATGATGATCCCGATGAAGTCCATCTTGATGGTGGTGTTGATGGTGAAGATCTCCCCTTTCTGGGAAGGAAATTCCCCAACAGATTTCTGCTTATCGGAGAGCACTTTCTCTCTCTGCAGTTTTCCACCCCGCAGAGGCGGCAGAATCTTTCTGTGTTCGCTCCCTGAGACTTAGGGTTTCGGGAGGATTATATACACCAAAGAGCAGAGCCAGAGGTGGGCCAGGGTGGCCACACCACCTGGTGGCGCGACCTAAGGTGTCCCGCGCCAAGGGCTGGTGTGGGCCCCATGTGTCCCATCTCTGCTCCCCCTTCTGGCTTCCTTCGTCTTCTAGAAAAATAGGATTTTCCATATATTTTCTAGGATTTTCTGATTTTCACGATTTTCACCTCCAAACAGTGCCTTTTCCATCAGAATCCTGACTTCAGCGGTCCATCCTCCAAAATTCATCAACCATGAAAAAACAGATGAAATAACATAAGTATCATCTCTTAATATGAAATATATCAATGAATAACAGTAAATTATGATATAGAATAGTGATGTAAAATGGACGTATCAACTCCCCCCAAGCTTAGACTTCGCTTGTCCCCAAGCGAAAACTAAGCTCAATAAACATGACCTCGGGTTTATGGAGTGAAGTGTCGATAAAAGAATACGGACAAGAAGCATCACATTCATTAATACGCAAATCATACTAGAAGACAACTCACTATTATATAACTTAACTTGCAATAGGTAAAGGAAACACAATAAAGATACACAAAGTAAATCATAATTGGTAATGGCAAACTTTGTTCTTGGTCAAAGAAGAGTTAACAATTTGCAGGAGTTCAAACATGATAGGGTTTTCAATGATATCTTTCAAAGTATTATTCACTAAGATAAGAGCAGTGTCCAAAACAAGGAACATAAGAAACATGATTGAATAAATCATCATATGAATGAATGAAACACAAAAACTCAAAATACTTGCTAAGATAGAAAGGAATAGGTTTACTAACTCAACTAAAAAGTAAAACATAGGCCCTTCGCAGAGGGAAGCCGGGATTTCAAGTTTCATAAAGAGCTTCCAAAAATTATGATACTTATTAGCTTTCAGCTCTCATTACCCCTATCATAAGCATCTTGAGGTGATTAAGGTTAAAGTGAACAAATATGAGGATATGCTTGACAAGTTATAAGTTGAAAATCGCATGCCCCTTACTTACGAGTCCATGACCTCATGCTACTCAACTTTAGTCACGAGTAAGTTCTTGTCATTGTAAATACATGTGTATCATGGAGATCCGCCAACGGGGTACCCCTTGCCCCATAACAAAGGAGCTATCTCATATCAAAATGACAAGGCAACAGACAATGAGCATCTCAGCAATCTTTTTATTTGCTATTTGCATAGGTTTTTATTGAGGATGCTTCACAGAATGCTCACTATGGTTATGCTGCAAGTTTCCACCATGATTAGGCATGGATTAGGCTAGCTACCCAGGTGTTTCTCTAACACATATACAAACTCCATGAGCTTACAAGCTCCCTTTTTTATTTCACACCGCCGAGATCCATAAGCAAAAGACCATGATATCAAATAAATAAATGCAGTGTTGAAAGAATTCCCCACGGTAACATGGTTCTGCTAATCCACAACTTATAAAGCACAAGCATATACGCAACATAGATGGGCACAATGGTTCAAGTTTATTAAGTGCAAGAAACTAAAGTGTGCCATCAAGTTCATGAGACCTTTAATCACTAATTTTCACATAACAAGTTTAATTCGGAAGGTAGATAAAAACATGAATTTACTTGGAATAGCAATAATGCTAATAGGTAGGTATGGTGGACACGAATGCAATAGGTTTTGGTTTAAGGATTGGATGCACGAGAAGCATTCCCTCTCAGTACAGGTTTTTGGCTAGCAAGGCTGGGTAGCAAGCATAAGAGTTGAAGGAAAAAACAAACATACAAGTGATAAAAACAAACATGCAATCTTCCTTGGAAGCACAAAAGATCTTAACTAGAGAATACTAAGCTTATGAGCCAATCAAGAAAGAAAGATTACGAAATTATATTTCTTAAGAGTACTTTTATCTTTTTCATTCAATTCTCATAATAGTGTTGCTACTGACCGAGCCGGGTTTTCCAAAACCAACTAAATTTACTTAATGATCCCAAAGTGATACCAATACTAACAACAAGATCAATCATATAATAGAAATTGAAAACTAATATAAGATGTGCAAAACGTAAATGATAGAACTTATCATTAATATTCCATAACTGAAACTCACACCAAGGGATACATAGATAACTAACGAGAGGGGAGATACTTCCATAATGCAAACCATCCTATATGATAGCTTCTCTATTCATGATATGACTCTACTGAAAAAGATAAAAAGATAGAAGATAATGATATGATACTGTGGCACTCCCCAAGCTTGGAACAAACCAAGGGGATGCCAAAACCTGATGACGAATTACTCCTTTGGTGGTGGTGATGGTGTTCTCTCGAGGAGATTTTCAATCAATTCCCTCAAGTCCTCAATCTCGAAGGTGAGAGTACGAATCAACTCTGAATTGTGCTCAATGCGGTTCATGATCATGTCGGGCTGTGAATCCTAGCTCTTGTGATTCTTTCCCCACTCTTCCTCCTTGAAGTCTCCTTTTCATACATGGTTAGAATGAGGCATTTCCCAATTGGAGGGTAATTTTTCCTTGGGCATATTCTGAAATTGCTTCTCATGAATAAGGATATGGAAGGGACTCTTGGTGCGTGGAGGAGGTGACCGTGAAGCCAAGCAATGACTTGGAACCTTCCCTCTAGTGGACATCCGTGCAGTCCTTTTGAACTTAGCAGGATTTCCCACCACTCCAATGCTTGCAATGGTGGTGTTGGTGTGCAGATGTTGGTCTTCCTTTGCCTCATCTTCAGCTTCACTCTCGATCTCCTCCTCCTACTCAAGGTCTTGGAGATCATCTTCCGCAGGCTCCTTGCCCTTATTGTTGGCGGAGACCATTGTGCCTCTAAACTTTAAGAATAGTTCCTGGCAGAAATAGATCGAAACGAAAACACGACGAGAACACGATATACGAACCTCAGGGGATCCGGGGGATTATATATTATGAATTTTAATAACAAAAGGAAAGTACTGGGAGAAAACGGGACGGAGACAGGCTCTAGGGTGGCCACACCCCCTGGTGGCGCGGCCAGGTGGGCCCGCGCCACGGGGTGGTGTGAGCCACCTAAGATCCATTTCCATCCCTCTTCCTAATCATTACTTTCCATGTTATATAAAACTGCAAAAATATAAATTGATAGATTTTTCACGGACCTTTTCTTACCAGAACTGTTACATATTCGAAAACGGACTCTGCAGGTTTCTAAATTTGGTCTATGATAAATTTTTCCGGAGTCACGACTTGAATAACATCAATATCTTCACCTTCAAAAACATATTTCTTGAGTCTTTTGACCATTCACCACCTTATTACACCTTTTCCTCCTACAACTTGGAAATTCCTTTCACACAATTCTCATTAGCAACATTAGTGCATGCAAGATAATAACCTTTAAGTTCAATTTTAACTGAAATCCATCAAAACATAAGCTATTGTAGCAACTCCTTCCGAAAGCCCAAAAGGAATTCAAAAAGGAAATCGATTTAAGAGGCAAATGCAAGAATGGCAAAAATCTGTCAAAATAGACCAGCAGGTAAAGATCAATTTTTTCGAAAATCTTCTGTTGCTCCAATCAAAAAGTGCAAAACTAACGAAAGTTAAATAATAACCTGGGGCATGCACACAAAAAATGACAGATCAGCACGACGTTCTGGGATTTTTAACGATTTTTTATAGTGAAGCACAAAAATCTGTTTTGGGACAGCAACTTCCTCAAATATTACTTCTCTCTCATTAGAAGCTGATCTTGACACAAAAACCAAACAAAAGGATAAGGAGAGGTTATTGCAGAAGCAATAACTTCCAAGACTCAAATAAACAAAGACAAACTGAAAGCAAAAATATATTGGGTTGTCTCCCAAAAAGCTCTTTCTTTATAGCCATTAAGATGGGCATGATAATTTCAATGATGCTCACATAAGAATATGAATTGAAGTAAAAGAGAGCATTAAGAAGCAAAAATACACATGTTTAAGTATAACCCACTTCCTATGCAAGGGAATTTTGTAAGAAAATAAATTGTTGATACCAGAGGCTGCTAGCATAGGAAGGCAAAACAAGTGCAACATAAAGACTTTCAGCATAAAGCAAGGAAACTTAATATTATTGAGATGCATAAGAACAATTTTCCCTCTCTCATAATAACTTTCAGTATGATGCATAAATTTAACGATATAACTATCACATGAACAATTGTAGCAATGATCACTTATGCTAACAGAAAAAACAGGGACACTATCTCTCCTAACTCTACTTTGTGAAACAATATTAGAAGTATCCTTACAAAGGATAGTATGTCCATCTTCTACATATTTATTGACAAAGTCTTTCACATTTTCTATTACAAGTTCATCATCAATTTGTTCATTGGGTTCTATCGTTTTATTTGTACATTCATTAACCATACTAGCTGTCATAGAATCTTCCTTTATCTTAACTGGGAAAGGCATTTTCTCAATGTAAGGTTCAGGTAAAACATGATTAGCAGTATAAACTTCAGTATTTCTTGCAGGAACACAATTAACAATATCTTTATATGGCTCATGATACTTATTCCATTTCTTTTTAGGAATTTCGATATAAGAAGCAAAAGCCTTAAAATAATTTGCAATACTTTGAGAATCAAGACCATAAGCATTACTAATATTATGAAAGTCATCAGTTCCCATAAAAGATTTAATGCATTCATAATCATAATTTATACCTGACTTTCTTTCTTTATCATTCTCCCATGCTTCAACATTGTCTTGAATACGGTCTAGAAGATCCCATTTAGCTTCTTCTTTCATGCGTGTAAATGATCCAGCACAAGAAGCATCCAATAGATCCTTATCATGAAGAGAAAGCCTTGCATAAAAGTTATTGATAATAATATTGTTGGGGAGCTCATGAATAGGACATTTGAGCATTAGTAACTTCAATCTCTCCCAAGCTTGAGCTGTACTCTCTCCATCACGAGGCCAAAAGTTGTATATTTGATTCCGATCTTTGTGAATCTCACTAGGAGGATAAAATTTGGAATAAAAGAGAGGTACTACTTCCTCCCATTTAACATCTTGACCATTCTTCAGCAGCTTATACCATTCCTCAGCTCTTCCTTTCAGTGATAATGAGAATAACTTCTTCTTGACTTGATCTGTTGTAATACCTGCACAATTTAACAACCCACATAATTCGTGTATAAAGAGCAAATGATCACCGGGATGGACAGTTCCATCTCCAAAATAGTAGTTATCCATAACACGATCAATAATTCTAGTAGGTATCTTAAAAGTATCATTTTCAGCATGTGGTGGTTCGTCTACTACCTTAGCAATGGTAGTAGAATTACAAAATAAGAAACTAAGTGAATTATCCATATTGAGAATAAAGCAACTAACATAAATAAACATTACTCACAGTAGAAGTTTCCTTTACCAGTTCCACTCTACAATAGCGCTTCACTCCCCGGCAATGGCGCCAGAAAATAGTCTTGATGACCCACAAGTATAGGGGGTGTATCGCAGTATTTTCGATAAGTAAGAGTGTCGAACCCAACGAGGAGCAGAAGGTGTTGACGAGTGGCTTGGATCAGGAATTCTCTATAAATACTTGGCAAACAGATTTTTAGGGGTTTTTGATAATGCAGATAAATAAAGTGAAAGTAAATAAAATACAATAATAATAAATGCAGCAAGTGGCCTAATCCTTTCTTTAGAAAAGGACAAGCCGGTTGTATTACTTAAGATGACCAAACATTCTTGAGGACACATGGGAATATTGTCAAGTGCTTTCGCTTCATATAGTTAATTAATCTTCTTTAGTTGGATAAGTGTTGTGTGGGTGAAATTGTGCTAATGTACTAACCTTCCTAGGACTAATACATACTTGTGATTATACCCCTTGCAAGCATCCGCAAGTATAAGAAAGTAATTAAGATAGAAACCTAACCACAGCTTTAAACTCTGAGATCCTACACTCCCTTGTGCAAAGGTTTCCTAACGGGGGTTCAGGTTTCTGTCACTCCAGCAACCCCTATGATTAGTAGCCAAATACACAATGCATTCCCCTAGGCCCATAAAGGTGAAGTATCATGTAGTCGATGTTCACATGACACCACTAGAAGAATAACACCACAACTTAAATATCAAACTATTGAATCTTTCTCAACACAATTCCACTACTAACAACATGACTTCTCCCATGTCCTCAAGAATTAAACAAACTACTCACGAGACATCATATGGATCAAGATCAAAGATGAAATAATGATAAATAACAATCTGAACATGAACGATAATTCAATGGTTCCACTCAATAGCATTAACTACAACAAGTAATCAATACCGGGAAAGTTTCCCCTAAGAAGTATGGAAGATTCAACCCAATTGTTATAGCGGTATGGAGTGGCGATGATGGTTCTAGTGGAGATGATGATGGACATGATGATGATGATCCCAATGAAGTCCAGCTTGATGGTGGTGTTGATGGCGACGATCTCCCCTTTTCGGGAAGGAAATTCCCCGGCAGATTTCTTCCTGCCGGAGAGCTCTTTCTCTCTCTGCAGTTTTCTGCCCCGCAAATGCGGCGAAATCTTTCTGTGGTTGCTCCTCGAGTCTTATGGTTTTGGGAGGATTATATATGCCAAAGAGAGCCGGTGGCGCGGCCTAGGTTGCCCTGCGCCAAGGGGTGGTGTGGGCCCCCTGTGGCCCATCTCCGCTCCTGCTTCTGGCTTCCTTCGTCTTATGTAAAGATAGAATTTTCCATATATTTTCTGGGATTTTCTGATCTTCGCGAATTTTGCCTCCACAGAGCCTTTTCCATCAGAATCCTGACTTCAGCGGTCCATCCTCCAAAAGTCATCAAACATGCAAAAACAGATGAAATAACATAAGTATCATCTCTTAATATGAAATATATCAATGAATAACAGTAAATTATGATATAGAATAGTGATGCAAAATGGATGTATCAGCTGCAACGGCGGTGGCAGCGGGAATGGTGGCGTGGGCAACCAGCAGCTGACACCCCCATGGAGTGGTGGCTACAAACCGTGGACGAGGGTCGTCCATGCCTACACCATGTAGGTGCCATGCGCTCCCACCCCCGGTCTACTCGGCCCACGCTCACTGACTCACCAGGCCCTCTTCGCTGCTACACCGACCTACGCCCCGGCCTACAACACCGCTCCACCGACCTAAGCTCCGGCTTTCGGTGGCACATCGACCTACGCGCCTCAGCAGCCCACATGGGACCCGGCCCTCTACGCCATGCTCCATCAGGCGCCTGTGCCTGGCTCCTACGTCGGCGGTGGTGATTGGTTCATGGACACGGGTGCATCCTCTCACATGGCCGCTCACCTGGGTAACCTATCTCATTCCTTTCCAACTTCCACCGAGTCTTGCATCATTGTCGGAAACAGCGCCAGTTTTCCTATTTCTCACATTGGTTCTGCTAATTTTCCTTCTTCATCCAAACCACTTTCTCTAAATAATGTCATTGTCTCTCCCCGTCTTATTCAGAATTTGGTCTCTGTTAAAACTCTTTCTCGTGACAATTCTGTAACTGTGGAATTTGACGCTTTTGGTTTTTCTGTTAAGGACACCCGTACCCGGATGGTATTCCACCAATGTGAGAGCCCCGGCGACTTGTATCTGGTCCAGGCATCTTCCACCCCTGGCGCCGGCCCTCGTGCTTTCTCCGCTGGCGTCGACCTTTGGCATGCTCGTCTTGGACATCCTAGTGCCAACATGCTTCATCAAATAATAGGGGGATTTTCGTTTTCTTGTAATAAAAAGGCTACGCATAGTTGTGAAGCCTGTCGTGTCGGCAAACATGTTCGTCTTCCTTTTAGCAATTCTTCCATAGTTGCGTCTTTTCTGTTTGAGTTAATTCATAGTGATGTATGGACCTCTCCTATTCTGGGTAATTCTGGTTTTGTTTACTACTTAGTCATTCTCGATGGTTTTCCTCACTTTGTGTGGATGTTTCCTCTTTGTAAAATTCGATGGAGACTTCCTTTTATGCCTGTGTGTCTACCCAGTTTGGTCGTCCCATACACGCCTTACAAACTGATAATGGAAAAGAGTTCGACAATGTTTCCGTACGCACTCTCCTATCCTCTCACGGCACTATTTTCCATCTAACATGTCTGTATACCTCGCAGCAAAATGGCTGTGCCGAGCATGTCCTTCGCACCCTCAACGACTACGTATGCACCCTCCTCTTTCACGGTCACATCCCGCACACCTTCTGGCCCGACGCCTTAGCCACCGCCACACTCCTCGTCAACCTCCGTCCATGTCGTACTCGTTGGAACTATGCGCCACACCACCTTCTTTTTGGTTCTCCTCCTTCTTACGACGGTCTTCGGATCTTTGGTTGTCGTTGTTACCCCAGTGTCACTGTTACCACCCCTCATAAACTCGCTCCCTTCTCCATCCTGTGTGTCTTCCTTGGTTTCCCAGCTAACACCAAAGGCTATCACTGCTACGACCCCGTGTCCCATCGGGTCATCACCTCAAGGCACGTTTACTTTGATGAGAGCTGCTTCCCGTTTGCACAGGAGCAGGTGGCGTCTTCTTCTCCTTCCACGGGTGATACCTCGCGGCGTTGCGCCCTTGCACCGGCCGTGTCGACCCCGCCCTTGAGCTCGAGCTCGGGCGCTGCCTCGTCGACCCCGCTGTCATTGTCCTTGAGCCCCCGCTTGGGCGCCGACCTACCGATGCCGCCCGCCGCACCCTCAAGCTCCAGCTTGGGTGCCGCACCGCTGACACCGCCCATGTTGCCCTCGATCCCTAGCTCGGGCGCCGCCCTATAGACACCACCTGCCGCACCCTCGAGCTCTAGCTCGGGTGCCGTCCCGCTGACACCTCTCGCGCCGCCCTTGAGCCCTAGCTCGAGCCCACTCCGTCGATCACATCACCCTCGAGTGGACACTCGGGTGATGACGTGCCTGCCCCTCTAGGTCCGGTCACCCGTGCACGTGTTGGCGTCTTCCACCCGTCGACGCGGTACCCTGCGAACGCATGCGTATGCAATGCCGCGACAGCTCCGTCGCCGCCTCCACCGCCTCTACCGCCTTATTCGTTGCCCGCCTCGGCTCAGGCGGCTCTCCACGACCCACTATGGCTCGCGGCCATGTAGGACGAGTTCGACGCCCTGCAGCGCAACCAGACATGGCAGCTCGTTCCTCGACCGCGCCATGCCAACATCATCACCAGCAAGTGGGTCTTCAAGCACAAGTTCCATTTGGATGGAACCCTCGATCAGCACAAGGCGCGATGGGTCGTTCGTGCCTTTCTTCAATGTGCCGGTGTTGACTTCACCGAGACCTTCGCCCTGGTGGTCAAGCCCAGCACCATCCGCACCGTGCTCCAGCTCGCTGTGTCTTGCTGCTAGCCTATTCACCAGATGGACGTCTCCAATGCCTTCCTTCATGGTCGTCTTGAGAAGCAAGTGTTCTGCCGGCAGCCCACCGGCTTCGTCGACTCCGCTTATCCGGATCATGTGTGTCTGCTTTCATGCTCATTATATGGGCTCAAGCAGGTGCCCCGTGCGTGGTACCAGCGCATCGCAGCGTTTCTTCACCAACTCGGCTTCCGCTCCACACGCTTGATGCCTCACTATCTGTCTACCATATGGGAGACGCCACAACGTACCTGCTGCTCTATGTCGACGAGATCATCCTGACAGCCAGCACCCCTACACTCTTGCAGCAGCTCATCGACCATCTTCGTGTTGAGTTCGTGCTCAAGGACTTGAGGCCCCTACACTACTTCCTCGGCATTGATGTTGTGTGCCGATCGGATGGATTCTTCCTTAATTAGAAGAAGTATGCTCACGAGCTCCTCGACCGTGCCGGGATGCTTAACTGCAGCCCCGTCTCCATGCATGTCGACACAAAGGCCAAGCTCTTCGCCACGGATGGTTCTCCGGCACCTGATGCCTCGCTCTACCGGTCCATCGTTGGTGTGCTCCAGTACCTTACTCTCACCAGACCAGAGCTACAGTATGTTGTTCAGTAGGTGTGCCTTCATACGCATGCTTCCCGTGATGCTCATTGGACTTCGGTAAAGCGAATTCTCCGCTACATCCGAAGCACTCTACACCTTGGTCTCTCACCGCTCTCTTCTGTGGACACGGACATCATCGCTTACTTGGACGTGGATTGGGCCGGCTTCCCTGACACGCAGCGCTCCACCTTGGGGTACTGCGTCTACCTTGGACCCTCGTTCATTTCGTGGTCGTCTAAGCGGCATCCTACGGTCTCTTGCTCCAGCGCCGAGGCGGAGTATCAGGTTGTTGCTAATGATGTCCCCGAGTGCTCTTGGCTTCGACAGCTACTTCAGGAGCTCTCTTGTCCCGTCGACAAGGCCACCATGGTCTACTGTGACAATGTCTCTGCTGTGTATCTCTCTGTCAACCCCGTCCATCACCGCCGGACGAAGCATATCGATCTCGACATTCACTTTGTTCGCGAACAGGTGGCTCTTGGTCGTATACGTGTGCTACACGTACCCACCCCACAGCAGTTCGTGGATATCATGACCAAAGGATTGCCTATGGCATCCTTCGATGAGTTTCGATATAGGCTTTGCATTCGCTCTGCCGGCGCTTAGACTGCGGGGGGTGTTTAGTAGATATTTTGTGTATAGTACATGTAACACCCTCAAATCGTCCCTATGCAGATTTCAGCGCTTCCCGCCAAACCTGCATAGAAACGATTCAAGGACGCCCACCAGGCACTTGCGTGCGGGTGGAAAACGAAGTCACACCATTAGACAATAGTTCACGATGGAACCCACAACACATATATATACAACAACGACTCATTGAGTCAAGAATACAGATATACAGTACAAAGATCCAATTCACCTTGAAAACGATACAACATCCGAGTATGGATAAGAAGCAAATTGGGATAAGAGCCCTGAAGAATAACCAACGGCGTTCATAACCCTGCCTATGCCAAGCCGGAAGAGTAACCCTGCTAACAACGTCGATCTCATACCTGCTAAAAAAAGGGGGTGCCGACAAAGGAAAAAAAAAGGGAGCGGTCAGTACTGAGGCCAGTACACGGAGAGTCTAGAATTCGGTGACTCTCGCCTACATAGGTATGGTGGACTGAAGCGGCAGCGCAGCATGCACTAAACAATCTATAGAGACTCGATTCAACTGTCGGCTATTAGAGAGGGATAAGAAAGACCTATTCGAATCCAACCTGATAGTAACACCAAACATACCCATCCTGGTATTCCCCCTCGAGACCAAACGAGGAAGTCAAACCGAGGAACACACACAGTTGGCAGTTTTATTCATTCCATTATGTTGTAGCACTTACTAGTCAGATATAGATAGCATGAGTCCTCCCGATATCATAAGAAGTGGGCAGTTTTATTTAACCATTCCATTGTAGTTGCAATACTTACTAGGCAGATAAAATTAGCCAGAGATATCCCAGATCTACCAGTTGTGGGTACTTTTATTTACTCATTCCGTTGTAGTGAAACTAATTACTAGACATGTCAAAGTCAAATTTATAGCACTACTTTAGTTATAGTTGTCTATGATCGAGATATTGTGCTCCAAGTCGTCCATAACCGTGGACATGGATTTCAGAAAGATTTACCCTGCATGGGTGTGATGTCTACGCACTTCTATTCTTGTAGACAGTTGTTGGGCCTCCAAGTGCATAGGTTTGTAGAACAGCAGCAAGTTTTCCCTTAAGTGGATTACCCAAGGTTTATCGAACTCAGGGAGGAAGTGTTCAAAGGTATCCCCTCTCAATCAACCCTGCAATCAAGATACAAGAAGTCTCTTGTGTCCCCAACACACCCAATACACTTGTTAGGTGTATAGGTGCACTAGTTCGGCGAAGTGATAGTGAAATACAAGTGGTATAGATAATTATAAGTGGTAGCGGTGATAGAAAATAGCTTGATGGTGTGGAAAAGACTAAACTAAAACTGAAATAAAGATGGAAGCAAGCAAACATGTAACAGATCTAATTGCAAATGGTGTTTCCATGTTTAGAAACAAGGCCTAGGGATCATACTTTCACTAGTGAACACTCTCATATAAATATATTCTTCTTTATGACACTACCCTTAACTACTCTCCGGTTGGACACTCTAATCGATGGTAGGGCTATAACAGCACACCTCAAAGTTTGCTTTCCGCATCTAGATAACCCCACACTGTCACCTTGAGCACTAGATGGTTAAAACAAACACCACAATTTCATAAAGACATCCAACTCCAAATGTAACTCATAACAAGTATATGTAATCTCTAGCCTAAGTGCCACCATGGTGTGCACACTGTCAACTTCACACACATGGGGAGAGCAGAGATGTATTAAAGCACTTGAGTAGCAAGGTAGATCTATAGATTACAAGCTCATGATCTCAATAAGATCATGCATAGAGAGAGAGATGAACACATAGCTACCGGTAGAACCCTTAGCCTCGAGAGAGAACTACTCCCTCCTCATCATGGGAATCAGCAATGGTGATGGAGATGGTGGTGGAGATCGATGAAGATGGCTCCGGGGGCACTTCCCCATCCCGGTAAGGTGCCGGAACAGAGACTTTCTGTCCCTCAAATCTCCCCTTCGGTGGCGGCGGCACTGCGGAACTTTTTGTGGCTGGAGGCTTGACGATTTAGGGTTTTTGCATCGGGAGGCATCTTATAAGCGAAGAGGCAATGTCGGTGGGAGGCTAGGGGGGGCACACCATGCCCTGGCGCAGCCTAGGGGGACCGGCGCCTAGGGGTGGTTTGGCCACCCTGTGGCCCCCCTTCGTCTCTCCTTCTGGCTCCGTGAATCTTCCGGGAAAATAACGACTTTGGCTTTTGTCCGGTCCAATTCCAAGAATATTCATTTTCTGACTTTCTGGAACAAAAAACAGCAGAAAACAGGCAACTGGCACTGTGACTCTTGTTAATAGGTTAGTCCAAGAAATCATATGAAAAGTACTCCAAAGTGTGGACAAAACATAAGAAAGTAGATAAAACCAAGCATGGAACATCAAAAATTATGGATACGTTAGCAACATATCAACATCCCCAAGCTTAACTCCTGCTTGTCCTCGAGTAGGTAAGTGATAAAAAGAAAGCAAATTTTTTGAGGTGACATGCACCATCATAAACTTGATCAAATTATTTGTAAAACATTTAAACCTGGGATCATAGTACTTCAATCATAACATGAAAGACAAAGTTCTAGCAATAAGACAAAGAAACTATGTTGCAACATGAAAAGGCACAAACAAAAGATTAATGAATAACAATGCTTTGTAAGACATTTGTTTGTTTCACATAAAGAGAACATAGCATAGTGGCATTCAGCTTGTCCCTCATAGTGTAGCAAACAAATGCATAGGACACCTTCAAAGTTCATAAGGGTGACTAGATACAAATTGTTTAAGAACAAGCAATATCAAAGTTATGCATCAATCAACAAGTCTTGGGACAATGCACGTAGAACTAAGAATGGCCACTATTCTCTCAAAGTAGGTGCATAAATATAGAAGGTGGAGACTCAACATAAAAGTAAAAGAAAGGCCTTCATAGAAGGAAGTAGGGATTCAAGTATCATAAAGAGCTTCTAAAAATTATGGTACTTAATAGCTTTCAGCTCTCATTGCCCCTATCATAAGCATCTTGAAGTGATTAAGGTTAAAGTGAACAAACTATGATGTATATGCTTGACAAAGTATAAGTTGGAAATCTCATGTCCCTTGAATACGAGGGTCGCTCCTCATGCTACTCAAGTTTAGTCACCGGTAAGTTCTTGCCATTGTAAGTACATGTGTATCATAGAGAACCGCCAACGGGGTACCCGTTGCCCGATGATATGGAAGAATCCCCATATCAAAATGACAAGGCAAGCAGACAACGAGCATCTCAGCAATCTTCTTATTTACCATGGGAATATGGTGCTTTTTCTCTCTCTTTCCTCTTTTCATAAACTCTTTTTTCCTTTTCTCTTTTTTCTCAATATGGGACTCTTTTTTTATGAGAAGAATGCTTCATAGACAGCTCATTATGGTTACGCTGCAGGTTTCCACCATGTCAGCATGGATTAGACCAGTAGCCCAGGCGTTTCTCTAACACATATACATAACTCCATGGACTTACAAGCTCCCCTTTCATTTCACACCGACGACATCCATAGACAAAAGAGCATGATATCAACTAGGTACAAAGTACAAGTGCAATGTTGAAAGCGTTCCCCATGACAGCATGGTTCTGCTAATCCCCAACAAATGAGTGCAAGCATATACAACATAGACGACACAATGGTTCAAGTTTATTAAGGGCAAGAAAAGTAAAGTGTGCCATCAAGTTCGTGAGAGCTTTAATCACTAGTTTTCTCATAACAAGTTTCATTTGGAAGGTAGATAAAAACATGAATATAGTTGGAATAGCAAATGCTAATAGGTAGGTATGGTGGACTCTTTGGAACAACTTGGTTTTATTTGGAATTGGATGCATGAGTGGAACTCATACTTGGTTGTGGAGGCTAGCAAAAGACTGGGAGCGACAAACTAAGAGAGCAATAATGGCCATAATCATGCAGAGCGACAAAACATCATTGATCAAAGTATAAAGTGATACTACAAGTTGAAAACTAAAGGGTCATAAAGGCTTATGGTGACTTGGGATAGTCATAACATGGTGTGAGCATGTGCCAAGTCAACCCAAATAAAGGATCAAAGGATAATACCACAATACTATGCTTTAATATGCTAAAACAACGCATGATTCTTCAAAGGCACATTAAGAAATCTAAATTGTTTATAACAAGTCATGCTACAGCAAAGAATACTAAGCATAAAGCCAAAAAAATGTCAAGCATGGCATGACAAAGCATAGGCCACAGTTAAAAACAAGCTCTCTTTAACACTTAAGCATGAACTTTCCTACTCTTTTCCAATCCAAACCAAACTATTTGAAAAATAATGTATGAAAGAGGGGGTCCAACCAATTTATTCAGAAAACTAAGAAAAAAAAGCAAACAAAAAAACAAAACAAAAACAAAAAAGAAGACGCTCCAAGAACAACACAACTGTGCATGAAACAATAAAAATGAAGTGTTTGGAAGAAACCTGAAATTTTTATTGATGAAGAAGGGGATGCTTGGGCATCCCCAAGCTTTGACGCTTGTACTTCTTGAATATTTCTTGGGGTGACACGCGTGGCATCCCCAAGCTTGAGTTTTGTCCATCCTTCATCTCATTACTCATTCCTTCCATACACCTGAAATTTTTCCTTCATACAAACCTTCACACAGTCTTTATTAGCAACATTAGTGCACTCAAGATAATAAGTCTTTAGGTTCAGTTCTAACACCAAAAAAACTTCCATTAAAATACTAGCTACTGTATCACTTCCCTCAAAAAGCTCAATTCCCCAAAAGAACTCAAAAAGGAACCAACAAGAAGCAAATGCAAATAATGGCAGAAATCTGTCAAAACAGACAAGCAGGTAAGAACCAATTTTTTCGAAGACCTTATGTTGCTCAAATTAAAAAGTGTTGAACTAACTAAAGTTAGATAACAACCTGGGGCAGAAGCACAAAAATTCACGCCTCAAAAGGACAAACAGAGATTTTACACGAATTTTTACGGTGAAGCACAGAAATCTGTTTCGAGACAGCAACTTTCCCAATCATTACTTATCTCTCATTAGAGGTTACTCTTGGCACAAAAAGCAAATAAAAAGGATAAGGAGAGGTTATTACAGAGGTAATAACTTCCAAGACTCATCTAAAACTTTTGGGTTATCTCCCAATAAGTACTTTTCTTTAACGCCTTTAAGTTAGGCATGATAGTTTGAGAAGATGCTCACATAAGAAATATGAATTGAAGTAAAAGAGAGCATCAAGAAGCAAATTCAAAGCACATTTAAGTCTAACCCATTTCATATGCATAGGAATCTTGTAAAGAAACAAGTCATGAAAGCACAAAGAAAAAATCATAGGAAAGCAAAACAAGTGCAACTTCAAGACTTTCAACATAAAGAGGGGAAACTTAATAATGTTGAGATACATAAGCCCATGTTTCCCTCTCTCATAATAACTTTCAGTAGCAACATGAATAAAATTAACAATATAACTATCACAAGAAACATTCTTATCATGAGCCACATGCATAAAATAATTAATACTCCCCACATAAACATCGTCATTCTTATTGATTATAGTGGGAGAAAATTCAACAAAATAGCTATTATTATTATTTTCATCACCATAATCATCAAATATAGGAGGCATATTGTAATCATAATTAATTTCCTCCTCAATAGTAGGTGGACTGAAAATATCATATTCATGATTGTAATCATCATATATTGGAGGTTTGGTATCATCATAAGCAATAGAATAGCTATCTTCCAAAGCTAGGGAACTAAAAAGATCATTTTCATAAAAACTAGCTTCCCCAAACTTAGACTTTTCTATAGCATTAGCAATAATGGTGTTCAAAAAATTCATACTAATAATATTGCTATTAGCATGCAAATAAAGTTCCATAGGTTTTTTAATTTTCTCTTGAAACACGTAATGTCCTAACTCAAGATAAATACTATAAAGCTCTCTAATTTTTTTGTTGTTTTCCATTAAGCCTAACTAGTGAAAACAAGAAACAAAAAGACAAAATTGCAGGATCTAAAGGTAATAACTTCGAGCACTCACATTGTAGAATGTGAGTACCTTTTACCTTACCTCCCCGGCAATGGCGCCAGAAAATAGCTTGATGTCTACACACTTCTATTCTTGTAGACAGTTGTTGGGCCTCCAAGTGAAGAGGTTTGTAGAACAGCAGCAAGTTTCCCGTTAAGTGGATTACCCAAGGTTTATCGAACTCAGGGAGGAAGTGGTCAAAGGTATCCCCTCTCAAGCAACCCTGCAATCAAGATACAATAAGTCTCTTGTGTCCCCAACACACCCAATACACTTGTCAGGTGTATAGGTGCACTAGTTTGGCGAAGAGATAGTGAAATACAAGTGGTATAGATAATTATAAGTGGTAGAGGTGATAGAAAATAGCTTGATGGCGTGGAAAAGACTAAAGTAAAACTGAAATAAAGATGGAAGCAAGCAAACATGTAATAGATCTAATTGCAAACGGTGTTTCAATGTTTAGAAACAAGGCCTAGGGATCATACTTTCACTAGTGAACACTCTCATATAAATATATTCTTCTTTATGACACTAATCTAAACTACTCTCCGGTTGGACACTCTAATTGATGGTAGGGCTATAACAGCACACCTCAAAGTTCACTTTCCGCATCTAGATAACCCCACACTATCACCTTGAGCACTAGATGGTTCAAACAAACACCAAAATTTCATAAAGACATCCAACTCCAAATATAACTCATAACAAGTATTTGTAATCTCTATCCTAAGTGCCACCATGGTGTGCACACTGTCAACTTCACACACATGGGGAGAGCAGAGGTCTATCAAATCACTTAGGTAGCAAGGTAGATCTATAGATTACAATCTCATGATCTCAATAAGATCATGCGTAGAGAGAGAGATAAACACATAGCTACCAGTAGAACCCTTAGCCTCAAGAGAGAACTACTCCCTCCTCATCATGGGAATCATCAATGGTGATGGAGATGGTGGTGGAGATCGATGAAGATGGCTCCGGGGGCACTTCCCCATCCCGGTAAGGTGTCGGAACAGAGACTTTCTGTCCCTCAAATCTCCCCTTCGGTGGCGGCGGCACTGCGGAACTTTTCGTGGCTGGAGGCTTGACGATTTAGGCTTTTTGCATCGGGAGGCATCTTATAGGCGAAGAGGCAATGTCGGTGGGAGGCTAGGGGGGGCACACCATGCCCTGGCGCAGCCTAGGGGGACCGGCGCCTAGGGGTGGTTTGGCCACCCTGTGGCCCCCCTTCGTCTCTCCTTCTGGCTCCATGAATCTTCCGGGAAAATAACGACTTTGGCTTTTGTCTGGTCCAATTCCGAGAATATTCATTTTTTGACTTTCTGGAACCAAAAACAGCAGAAAACAGACAACTGGCACTGTGGCTCTTGTTAATAGGTTAGTCCAAGAAATCATATGAAAAGTACTCCAAAGTGTGGACAAAACATAAGAAAGTAGATAAAACCAACCATGGAACATCAAAAATTATGGATACGTTAGCAACGTATCAGGGTGCACAAATAGCAACACACGCACGATCAACCTCAGAAAAACAAGTAAAAACCCAACGAGGCTTTCACGACAAAGCAATTATAGGATTCATAAAATATTTCAGGGGGCCACCCCACTAAGCTACCCGCAACGAAGTTGGCCGGCTCTGAGACGGACCCGGGGTTTGTGTCGATGGCGGTAAACGACTGGGAACCCAAAAGTGTGACTGGGCTTGTCGATACAGTGAAAACGTGTCACGATCCAAAACAGTACAGGTGCTCCACGCACAATCATAAATAAAGTAGTAAAGCATGGCATAAGTACAGGATAGTAATAAAGCCCCAAACTAGTTTGTGCCCCAAGAAATAAGAAATGAACCAAGCTCTGGCTAAGGGGATTCATGGTCCCACATGTGAATAGTGTGATAGTCAAGGAACAGGTATCAAGTACTCGGGGCCTACGGGACACAAGTGAGGAGTTAAAAACCAAATATTATCTATTGCCCACCGGTGCCTCTGCATTAGTTATATCTATTCCCAGCATTTTATTTAACAAGTTGTAATTAAAGTCATGATCATCTCCACCATTAAACATGTGCCAACCTTCCAACAACGATGCAACAACAATGACACGAAGCAGCACCTGAGCAAGCAACTACGACTCGCAAGGCCAACTATCTATCAAACAACAGGAAATAGGATGTGTCCAAGGCAATATAGAGACGGTAAGGAATATAAATGGTGCACGGAAACTAAAGCATCACAATACGGATAGCAATAGATCAATGGGAGGAAGTAAAGACTATAATGCAAAATAGGTAGAAAGGGGGAGATTACTCGCCTGAGAAACACTATCGGAGACATATTATCCGAAGAACTTGTCGATACTCACATCCACTCAACGGACTAATCCGCGAAGAAGCAAATCACTAAAAGAAACACTGTGTGCACTATTTAATACTACGGCAGAAGATCGGGCATGATGCATATATGATGTATGACATGGCAAGGGTGCAATGCAACTAGGCAATATTAAGCGGAACCAGGGTCCTGATAGTTAATTAAATGGTTCAAGTTATTTAGATAGCCCGCAATTTATAGGTTGTCTTAGCAAGGCAAAACATGGCATCAGTTCACTACACAAATTTAAATGAAGTCCGGAATAAGACAAAGGTATCCCGCATAAACACTCCATATTTAATTATAAGGTGAATCGGTGTAATGCCCCCAAACCACAAAATATGTATGCGACATGAACAATTTAATATGCAACATTTGATAATGTCATATATAAAAATAGGGGTCTCGGATAAAGGGTCACACATTGGTGTCGAAGGTCTTGGGGTTCGAGGGTTCGACGGGGGTCCAGGCTCGGCGGGATCGGGAGGATTGAAAGAACATTTCATGTTTTCCTATGTTTAGCGTGTTAGATAACAATACTGTGGAGATTTCTCATATGCGCTAAGTGTGCAGAAAGTTTGGGGATGCGGATTATCCGCCCCACCAAGGGCCGGATAATCCGGCCTACCCCATTGTTCAAAGACTGCCAAGGCGCGTAACCTAGAGAGGAGGCGGATTATCGCCCGGAAAATCCGGACTTGGGGTGGTTTTTTTTCCCAGGACGGATAATCCGGCTATAGCATGGGCCAGATAATCCGGCCCCCAGTTTTTGAGCAAAGCATGCCAAGGCGCGTCGCTCGAAGTCCGGTCGGATTTTCTCCCGGAAAATCTGAATTGGGGCGGTTTTTCCTCCCCAGGTCGGATAATCCGGCCTTCACATGGATCCGGCCCCCAGAAGATGATCAAGTGCAAGCTCTGCGCGACACTCAGAGAGGGGGCGGACTATCTGCCGGATATTCCGAGTCTGGGGCAGAGTTTTCCCCAGGCCGGATAATCCGGCCCTCACTTGGGCCGGATAATCCGGCCCCCAAAGTCTCCAACGGCTGGGTTTGGAAGGGGGTATAAATATCCCTTCTTCCCCAACGTTCAGAACTCTTGATTCATTCGAAATTTTTCAGACACTGTACAAGAGCTCCCATTCTAGATCTTCCACTTCAACCACCCGAAGGCCTCGATCTTTGGGGGAATTGAAGGAGGAGAGAATCGTCATCGTCATCACGAATCAAGCGCATCAACTCCTCTCCATTCATTTGGAGAAATCCCTGATCTAGTATTCTTGTCAATATCTAGATCTTGTTCTTTGTTATTGATAACTCGTTCTTGTGGCAGCTTGTTGTCATTACGGGAGCCTCCAAGTTGATTGTGGGGTTGTGCCCTGCTAGTTGTGTAAAGGTGCCGGTTGTCGTTGGATTGATGACAAGTACGCCATGAGGGGGTCCTCGAGGCATGTGGAAGAGAGGGGTGTGAGACGACAGTGTTCCGGGACGGTGAGCACACAAGTTTACCCAGGTTCGAATCCACCGGCTTTGGACGGATCCTACTCCTGCTAGCAATCCGATGTCTGGCAGAGCTGAATATGGGTTACAAGGGTTTCGCCTGTGCGAGTTGAGATTGTAGACTATTGAGGTGTGCCCTAAAGGCTCTCCCTAGGACGGCTTATATAGATATCCGGCCTAGGGTTTACAAGAGAGATCTATCTGGCTACATCTAAGAGTCGGTTACAGAGTACATCTTGAACTACAAGTAACATCATGGGCCTAAGTCGGTAAGTCTTCTGGGCCTTCTCGTAGCCGGATTAGACTCCGTATTTTCCCTGACTGGGCCGCCCGTGAAGAAAAGCTCTAATCCGAAGTGGGCCACCCTGGTCAATGAGGAACTGTGAGGATACCCGGAAAGTATATCCCCAACAGCAGCCCCCGGAGGCCTCCAAGATCCAAAGTCGGATTTATCATCGTCTAGCTTGATCTTCGGCTTGCAGAATCTTGAAGGGTTCCTAAAACTTCACACAAAAGATACGATCCGGGTCTTAAAAATAAGTCGGACCTATCAGTAGGTTACTCGGATTTTCTAGGTTGTTTTTAAACTAAGCCGGAACTTGGTCTCTAACGCCACCTGACACAAGCATGGTTAAGTCATGTCATCTGACAGGCGTTCCGTCAGCACAACCGTTGGTGGGTCCGCGGTCCACGGAACCGAGGCGCCGTTTCAATGCGTGCGTGGAGATCGAGGCGACGCAATCATCGGGCGGGTCCTTCCCAGTTCTTTCCACGACGTGTGGCGGTTGCACTGTAGCGTTTGCACGAATCTTGGCACAAGTAGGTGGATATAAGGGGTTCAGATTTCTTCTTCTCCTTTCCACCAGTCCTTTGCCGTTTCCTTCCTTCCCAATCTTCCTGCGTGCACAGAGCCTCCTCGTCCTTCCCCCACAAAAACTCCCAGTGCCGCCCCTTTAAGGTCACCCTCTCACTAGAGAAAATGGCTTCATCATATTCTTCCTCTGGTTTGGCGGCAGCAGCGGCGGCGGCGAAGGCGGAAGCTGCAGCAGAGAAAGAAAGCTACAGGGGAATCTAGATCCCCTGAGCCCTTGACGAAGCAGGCCTCAAGAACATGGAGAAGGAGGGGCTTCTCGTCGCCGGCGACTGGAGGAGCGGCTCCGGCGAAACCGTCCCCAACCCGCACGAGGGCGAGCGAGTCCACTTCGGCACCCATCTAGACCGAGGTCTGTCTTTTCCTCCCTCGGAGTTCTTCTCCGAGGTGATAGATCACTATGGAGTTCAACTCCACAATCTTCGTCCCAATTCACTTCTAGAAATGAGCGCATATGCTGCGCTTTGCGAGGGCTTTCTCGGCATTAGGCCGAGTTTGCTTCTCTTCCGGTTTTATTTCCATGTCCGGAGGAATTCCATCACTGCCGGTGTTCCTTACATCACCGGCACCATTAGTTTTTCTCTTAGACGAGACCGGGATATCCCAAAATTTCTGCCAGTGACTCGGTCAAACAATGGCTAGCCACTTTTTTCTACCATAGGGATATTCCGGCTCCCGGCAAAGCTACTGCTTTGCCGGCTTTTGTCGACGGAGCCGCCACGGCCCAGCCTTCCTGGGACGAGGCTGCTCCGGCTCTCACTGATGATCTGATCCTCGCTAAGAGGCGGATCGAATATCTAATCAAGCACAGTGGTCTAAAGGGATCCGACTTGGTCCAGTGCTGGGTCTCATGTCGGATCCAACCACTTCAGTACCACGGGGATAGACTGATGCACTCCATCACGTCTTCTCTAACCGACTCCCTCCGCATCAGCCCCAAAGCCTACACCACTCAAGGCTACATAAGCCAAATCAAGTGGATGATCAAGGAGCGGATCGAAAGGCGGATTCCGGAGGTTTCTCTGGACATGCACACGGCAGAAAACCCCGTGGTGCCGGTAAGCTTTCATCATCACATCTTTTATGTGTTTCTATCTTCGAGTTATATTGCAACACTGATATGTTTTCTTGTTTTCAGCTTGCTGACATCCCTGAGTCGGAACTTGCTCTGCTCGAAGGATACCCTCCGGAGTTCTCTCAGGAGGTGGAAGTAGTTCCACTGCCGGATCTTGCGCTCAAGAAGCGCAAAGCTCTGATAGTAGCGGTTGGCACAAAGGAGGTGCCTGTCATGAAGAGGTATCCTTTCAGTCACAACTTTTCCGTCTTTGTACTTTACTCAAACTTCTTTCCGAGATGTAACGTTTCCAACTTTGTTACCTTCTCAGAGCAAAATCGATCATCAAGGGCAAGGGGAAAGGGATTTCTTCGAATCCCTTATGCCAGACGAATCTTACCATAGCTTCGCCTACCGTGGCTCCTCCGACTCTGGCCCCTCAACCTTCTGCAACTCCGGTTATCTCGTCGGATGCTACAGAAGATCCGGCTCTTCAAACGGAGCCAGCGATCCTTGGGTCGCAAACTGACGTCACCGTGAACCCTCTTTGGGTAATGATCCCTCGGCTGAAGTCTTCGATGAAAACCTCCTCAACAATCCGGGTCTTGCTAAGTTTGGCCTGACCCGGAAATCTGTAGAGGAGATCCAGCGGCTAGCAAGGCAAGTCCTAGATAAAAGCCATTTATCCCCCGAGGAGGAAGCGCAAGAAGCAGAGGACGTCAAGTTCTCTGACCTTATCACTCAAGTCCACCTTCGCGACGAGAGGATTACGACTGGCGAGCTTCCAACAGCCCTAGTGATCCCTCTTACTCATGCCGAGAAGGTGGCTGCTGAAGTGAACGCGGGTTTAGATAAACTCACCCGCGAGCAATATGTAAGTCGGAATTCCAACTCTTGTTTTTTCTATTATGTTATATCATATCATGTAGCCCCCAAGCATGAAGTAGGATATAGAATCCGAGTTTATGCTTTATTAGGATGCCAAAGAACGAACTAGTGTAGCCCCCAAGGCTCGTGCTGATATTTAGCAAAAATATTAGCCCGAGTCTTAAGTAGCTTTCTGAATTTGGGTATTCTGACTTACAGAAAGTATGTTCCTATAACCAGGAATTATTGACCAATGTTTGTGATAAGCGGAGAGAGATCAAAGCTCTCTGGCTTAAAAATGCTGAGCTCAAAGTAGCCAAGGATGAAGCCGAAGGTAAATAGTCCGAGATTCAAACCTTGTCTTTGCTTTTTCCAATGTCGATTTTTTCTGAACTTGTTGTTCTTTTTTGTCTTACAGTGTTGGTGAAACAATCCATCGCTATGATTGAAGAGGCCGAGAACCTCAAGACCCTGGTGGTGGAGAACAAGGGACTTCGCCAAGAGCTGGATAAGCTCAAGGCAGATCATGAAAAGAGCATAGCTCAAGTCCTTGAATCCTCCTCCATGGCCACTGATGAGCATGATCGCAAGATTGCTTCTCAGGATAAAATAATCTCGGACCTCAAGAATGAGCTTGGCAGAGAGAAGGACATATCCCAGGCGCTCCGGGCTGACCTCCAGTGTCTCCGGGAGGAGAAGGCCAAGATTGACGACGTCATTTTTGGTACGTTCCACCTCTCTGACTTATCTTTTCTTAGACTTCTATCAATGTCGGTTTTTCTTGACTTGTTTTGTGTATAGGTCGTCTGAAGTTGACGGACTCTTCCTTGTCCGAGCCCCGCACTCATCGGCTTACCCAAGTCGGTGATCTTCTTCATGACTACCGCCAGTCCCTTGAGGACATTGGCGAGTCTCTCAGGATTCCGGACATGCCAAGCATGTCGGATTTTGAGGTGCGGGACAGGGCCAAGGGGATGCCGCAGCTTGTTCGGGACTAGAACATGTCCTACGCGCGGACTGCTGCGTAGAACGCTCTCACCATGGTCATGAGCCACCATGGAAACATGGAGATATGGAAAGTGACCAGAGGGTACTGCAAGGTGGACGAAGACGGCCAGGAGCAAGACCTTCAAGCTATCATGCACTCCTGCGCCGGATACGGGTGCCACGTAGCTGATCTGACTAGCTACGAGATCCCCTTCTTCACCCGCGTGGCTACTCCGCCTCCTCCTGCAGAAGAAACCGAAGAAGTTTCCGACGATGAACGCACCAACTCGGATGCGGATATCTCGGAAAGATATCAAGGCGGAGTGACCAGCGAGCCGGCAGATCCTTCATCTCCTCCTGCATCATAGACCAGAAATTTATGTATTATTCCGGAAAAAATCTGATGCGATTGTAAATATTAAGTACTATTTATCTTTGCAAGTGCTAAGCTTTTGATCTATTCAGCACTTTTGACCTTAAACTTTTTGCGTGCCTGAAATGTTTACATAAGCACTTGTATTTTTTCGTCTCTACTTATTGTTTATCTGGCTTTCCGCCTCGTCCCTTTCGTGAGCCGGCTAAACCTTCAGCCGGAAACTTTGCCGAGCAACCGAGCTCAATTGCTAAACCAGTTTAAACTCGGAAACAAAGCCGGCTTCCAGTACCAACAATTCACTACTCGGAAAATGCCCGCATCAAGCAATCAGACAAATAAACAAAGTAAAGACTAGAAATTTTAGAGTTATACCCGAAGGTAGCAGTTTTAGAATCGGAAATCTAGACCAGAACGAACATGAGCATAAAGTACTTTCAAGCATTCTGGGATTTTCGACTATGACATGATCATTCGGAAATAATATGGTTTTAAGAACTTCTCAGAAAAAACTTGAGGTAACCAACACTTTTATTTCTCACAGAACATGTACATATGTATGATTACAAAGGAGGATAAACTAAGAATAAAAAGGACGTAGCTGAGCAATATTCCACGGTCTGTCTAACTCATCCAGATTTGTACTGCCTCCAGCTCTCTTTCTCTTCTTAGTAGCAGGTCTTTCTTTGACTGGCCTCATGTCAGTTAAGTAGTACGATCCAGTGTGCAATACTCGACTAACTAAAAAGGGCCCTTTCCATAATAGGGAAAGTTTGTGCTTTCTTTGTTGCACAAGCCGGAGAACCAAATCACCTTTATTGAAAGATCTATTTCAGACTCTCTGGCTATGATACTTGCGTAACTTCTGTGGATAGGCTGTAGATCTCATTTCAGCAACGACGCGAACTTCTTCGACTAAGTTGAGATCATTTTGTCGAGAAATCTCGGCATCCTCTTCGATATACGCGGCCACTCTAGGAGAAGTATGAATTAAATCACTAGGAAGAACTACTTCTGCGCCATAGACCAAGAAGAAAGGTGTGTATCCTGTTGACCTGTTCAGAGTTGTTCGTAAACTCCAAATTACAGAGGGTAATTCCTCTGCCCAAGCCCACGCAGCACGTCGTAGTGGTGCTTCGAGTCTTGGTTTCAAGCCTTGTAGATTTAAACCATTTGCTCTTTCGACTTGTCCGTTGGCCTGTGGATGTGCGACTGACGCAACGTCAAGCCGGATATTTTGCTCATCGCAGAATTCGGCCAATTCTCCCATAGAAAAGTTACTCCCGTTGTCCATGATAATGCTATGCGGATAAACATACCAGATTATAACATCCTCGACAAATCTTTTGACTGTTGCTCCATCACAACTAGTGACAGGTTTAGCCTCGATCCACTTGGTGAATTTATCCACCATTACTAAGAGGTGAGTAAATCCACTTGGAGCTCGTTTAAAAGGTCCTACCATATCAAGCCCCCAGACCGCAAAGGGCCATGTTATAGGTATTGTTCGCAGTTGATCAGCCGGAACATGAGCTTGCTTGGCATACTTTTGGCAGCCTTTGCATGTCTTCACTAATCATTCGGCATCTGCCTGAGCTGTAAGCCAGAAAAATCCATGTCAAAAAGCTTTTGCCACTAAAGATTTCGCTGTAGCGTGGTGACCACACTCGCCTTCGTGGATTTCCCTTAAGATTTCCACTCCTTCTTCCAGAGATACACAGCGCTAAAAAACCCCAGAAACACTCCATATGGAGCTCACCCTTAACAATAGTATAGGCTTTTGCTCGTCGGATAATCTGCCGGCTCAGCACCTTATCTTCGAGTAATTTGCCATCTACCAAAAAATCGAGGTAGGGTTGAGTCCAGTTGGGAATTTCAGCCAGAGCTGCTATTAAAGGTGAGTCGGATTTGGTCGGATATTCCTCATCTACTCCCTTTATCGAGGGAACTTTGAGGTGCTCTAAAAATGCACCATCCGGGACCTCTTTCCACGCAGAGCCTATTCGAGATAGTGCATATGCTTCCTCATTTTCTGCTCAAGGGATGTGTTGAACTTCAAACCCTTCGAACGATTTAGATAGATCATCCACGACAGCTTTATATGCTGCCATGTGCTTATTTGCATTACAAATATCCGAGACTTGCTGAGCAACAAGATCCGAATCTCCATAACACATCAAACGTCGGATGCTAATATCCTTGGCAATCCGGATTCCATGCAGCAGTGCTTCATACTCGGCAATATTGTTTGTTGCTGTGAAGTGGATCTGCAACACGTATAATAGTTTATCTCCTTGGGGTGATTTGAGCACCACGCCAGCCCCCGAGCCCCCTCGAGCCTTAGACCCATCGAAAAAGAGGGTCTAGTATTCCGACTCAGGGAGGACCATGTCCTCCTTCGTCTCTGTCCAATCAGTGACAAAGTTAGCAAGGATCTAGGATTTGATTGTTGTCCGAGGTTTATACTCAATATCGAAAGCTGAGAGCTCTATGCCCCATTTGGCGACACGTCCTGTGGCGTCGCTGTTGTTGATTATGTCTCTCATGGGAGATTTGCTCACCACGGTAATTGGATGCTCCTGAAAATAGTGTTGTAACTTACGAGATGCTTGGAAAACACTGTAAGCCAACTTTTGATAGTGCGGATGTCGCTGTTTTGATTCTGTGAAGACCTCTCTGACAAAGTAAGTCGGACGCTGCACCAAGTGTTCCTGATTTTCCTCTGGTCTCTCCACCACCATGACAATACTAACAACCTTATTTGTCGCAGCAATATAAAGCAACATCGGTTCCTGAGGTTCCGGCGCTGCGAGGATAGGAGCAGATGAGAGTACTTTCTTCAGGTCTTGTAGTGCAGCTTCAACCGTCGAGACAAAATCTTTGGTCTTCTTCAGGAGTTTGTATAATGGTGCGGCTCTTTCACCAAGCCGGCTTACAAATCGACTGACCGCAGCAATGCAACCAGTTAATCTTTGTACGTCCTTCAGGCGAGTTATCCTGGAAATATTGAGTATAGCCTTGATTTTGTCGCGGTTCACCTCTATGCCTCTTTGAGACACGATGAAACCTAACAATTTTCTGGCTGGTATTCCAAAGAAGCATTTCTTCGGGTTAAGCATGATGTTGTATTTTCATAGATTGGGGAACGTTTCCTCCAAGTCGGAAATGAGTGTTTCCTTCTTTTTGGACATCACCGCGATGTCATCCACGTATGCATGTACATTGCGTCCGAGTTGGTCGTGGAGGCAACGCTGCATCGTGCGCTGGTACGTAGCTCCTGCGTTCTTCAGCCCAAAGGGCATCGTAACAAAACAAAAGGTTCCGAAGGGGGTTATGAATGAAGTTTTGACTTTTTCATATTCCTTCATCCGGATTTGGTGATAACCGGAATATGCGTCGAGAAAACAGAGGAGTTTCGAGCCTGCCGTAGAATCGATAACTTGATCAATTCTAGGCAGAGCGAACGGATCTTTTGGACAAGCCTTGTTCAAGGCAGTATAATCAACACACATCCTTAAATCAGTGGTGTCCTTTTTAGGGACCATTACAGGATTGGTCGACCACTTAGTGTGGATGACCTCTTCTATGAATCCGGCTAACTCGAGCCGTGCTAGTTCCTTAGCTATTGCCTTACGCTTTTCATCGCCAAACCATCGTAAGTACTATTTGACGGGTTTAGTGTTCGGGTTTACATTTAGAGAGTGCTCGGCAAGTTCCCTAGGTACTCCAGTCATGTCAGATGGCTGCCATGCAAAGATATCTTGATTTTCTTGGAGGAACTTGACGAGCGCGCTTTCCTATGCGCTATCTAGGCCTACGCCTATCTGGGTCACCTTGGAGGGGTCATCATCCTTCAACGGCACTTTCTTCGTCTCTTCTGATGCCTTGAACTCCGGATTTGGCTTGGTAACCTCCTTCTCCGTTGCGGGCATCTCGGACGGATCTATGCTCTTCTTGATCTCCTGGTACTCCTGGGCGTGCAGCACGGCTTCGGCAAAGGCGGCATTTCCATCCTCGCACTCTCGCGCTTTCTTCGGGTCTCCCCTGATGGTGATCACGCCGTTGGGACCTGGAATTTTCATCATATTGTAAATGTAACACGGACGAGCCATAAAAGCCCAGTAAGCCAGACGTCCGAATATAGCATGGTATGCGCTCTTGAACAGGACCACTTCGAAGGAAAGTGCCTCCGTCTGATAGTTCTTTGGAGTTCCAAAGGTAACATCCAAAGTGATCTCTCCTAGGGAATTAGCTTGTCTTCCTGGGACAACTCTGTGAAAAATCACAGAGCTATGGTTCAGCTGGGTCTCCGAGATCTTCATCCGGCGTAGCGTTTCGACATAGAGAATATTGATGCTGCTACCACCGTCCGTGAGGGTCTTGGAGAAACTATAACCATCAATAAGTGGGTTGACAATTAAGGCGTACTTTCCTCGCCTGTGTAACTTAGGCGGATGATCATCGCGGTCAAACGTGATTGCAACTTCCCACCAGTCTAGATACTGGGGAACAGCCGGAACTGTTGCATTGAGCTCGTGTAGAACTGCTTTCTTGACCTTTGCTGGTTGAGATCCGAGGAAGGTGACATAAGTGTCCTTCTTTGTGGGAAAAGTCTTCTTCCCTTCCGACTTGGGATTTGAAGCATCAGCTTCCTCCATGTCGGAATCTTCCTTGGTCTCTTTGTCTTTTTCGGGATTTTTCTTTCCCTTCTTCCGCTTAGCTTTGTAGCCTGCGGTATCATCTCTCTTGATGTCGTCATTAAAACGACATTCAGCGTTGGTGTGGGGCGAGCCCCCATTGGCATCTAAGTGATGCACACATGGGTTATTGGCAATGTCGGCCTAAGAGTATGTTTTGCCTGGTTGTTGTTCTCCTCTACCTTGGACCCTTGATGTCCCACGGCCACGCCCGCGGCCTCCGCCACGTCCTCCTCGTCCTCCAGACCTGGAAACAGTAGTAACTACCGCTGTTTCCGCGTTGGGTTTTTCTTCCGAGGTATTTTTGCGCTTCTGAGCTTGTTGCATTGGTTGTTTTGCTGACTGAGGCATAGCTAGGGCATTGAGTAGTCCTTCTGCATCATCGACAGCATCTGCATACTTGCTCGCTGTTTCTATCATTTCTCCCAAATCAGTAACCTTGTCACACTTCAAGCGATGGCGCAGTAAACCAATAGGGAGACCTGCGATGAAAGCTTCAATCGCAGTTTGATCATTTACTCCTTCGCAGGAGTTCTTGGTGTCGATCCATCATTCGAGGTAATCCCGGCAAGTTTCTTCGGCTTTCTGGGTGCAACGTTGTAGGTCTCCAACCGTACAGGGCCTCCGGTATGTGCCTTCGAAATTCCGAAAGAACACGCTTTGCAAATCATACCAGTTATGAATGGTGTTTGCCATAAGTTCATTGAGCCATGACCGTGCCGTCTTCCGCAACATAAGTGGGAGATATCGGGTTGCGACCAGGCTGTTTCCGCCTTTGGCAATGCAGCAAGCTTGGAAGAAATCCTGTAACCAGGTGTTTGGCCAAGCAATGTCGTCATAGGCTTGGATATGTCTTGAGATAGCAAATCCTTCCGAGAATTTTGTAGCTCTGATGCGTGGTCTGAAGCATTTTGGGCCCACGTATACGTCATCGTTTTCATAGCGCCGAGCCTCTATGTTGGAGTTGATCCTGTGCCTTGCGTCGTTCGGGGATAGAGATCGTCCCGAATGTCGGTTGTGGCTGCGGTGCCGTGGAGCCGGACTTCGGCTTCTGCCACCACCTCCTCCGCCATGTCGTCCTCCTTGCCCTCCATGGGAGTCGTTGTGATGACTGTGTGGTGGAGAGGGTGGAGCAGCTTGACTACGACGAGCCCCCTGCCGGCTTGTACCGGTATGGTTTCTGTCATTTCTTCGTCCGTCGTTCCCACCATGGTGAGGCTCAGCCGGACGGTTCTCATGCCTAGGAGGTGGCATTCTCTGACGATCCTCCTCCCGACGTTTCTCTTTATCTTCTCCCCTTCGATCCTTAGATTCTCGTCGGGGAGGGTTCGTCGGATTCAGGGCAGTGATGGCGTCTTTCTCGGCCGCTGGGGCGACGTTGCTCTAGTTACGCGGAGTTTTGTGATGTTGTCCTGAAGATCCGGTTCTTGAATAGTTGTCTTCCCAGCGTTCGGGGTGATGGTACTACGCCCGAACATAATGGGATCTTCCGCTAGCCCATGCCGGATCTGTGCGACACTGGTCAGAATCTGAGACCAGTTTTTGACTTCTGGACAGGGAGACCTTTTGCTGCTCCAGTCCCTTGTTGAGTAGCTTGATACCCAAACGGATCTCCTCTGGTCCTGGATTAGCCGATAGAATTTCTCGACCTGCCACGGTATTTTGTACTAGTGTTGGGTATACCCAATCTCCGTTGCTATCTTTCCGTGGCTTCCCCATCTCATCTCCAAAAAGGACGGCACGGACACGTGGGAATTGGTTGTCATCTATGTGACGCTTCCGTGTCTTCTGATGTAGACGAGACATGTATTCCTTGTTTGACATGCGTTTCTTCTCCACCTCGATGTTTTTGGCTTCATCGAGGAGTTGTTGACGACGCGCTTCTAGGGCTTGCGCCCTTTCGTCCAGCTCATCTGCAGTAAGTTCTGCAGCTATAGGGATAGGTGTGGTTAATGGGGCATCGATGAGTTTACGTGCACCTTCAGTGATCACGTGTCCATCCACCGATGCTTCTTTTTTCAGCTTGTCTGGGATAAGTGCTCCATCCGAGTCTTCCTCGTATTCCTCGGCAATCACCTCCTCTGTCAGAGGATCTTTTGCCGGGGTCTTGTTTTTCTTGTTCTTCTTCTTTGCCTTCTTGGCAGTGCCGGTAGCAAAGACGGCTTTGGGTCCGTTTCCCTGAGTCAAGCTCTGATCGGTACTTTCGGACATTTGGACTTCAGGATTATCTTCGACGTCCATGTCATCTTGCGCTTTGGGAGAGTGTTCCCCGGATCCTTCATCCATGGCTTCTCCATCTTCTGCAGCTTTGGAGTTATAGTCCTCTTCATATTCCGCGGAGAACTTTCGGAAATCTGCTGACACCATCGACTCATCCGAGGATGCGGGTACGTCGGCGTTTGTTCCAATTGCCTCTAGCACCGAGTCGGTGTTTTCTCCAGCATCGGTAGAGCCGGATCCGGATCCCACATATCCGACGAAGTGCGACGTGTGCTTCCTGAGGTACCTGCAGCTTTCTCGATCAGTCATATCGAAACTTTTGATGGTCTCGAGGATTGCATCTGCGCTTTCGCCTTGCAGTATCATGCGTTTTAGTGTGTACCTTAGGAAAGGTCTGTTTGTCCTAGCATCATTAGAGCCGGAATCAGTGTCGTTGATATGCTCCTCCTGGATTTCGACTTCCGCGGGTAGATCGATCTGGGATCTGGCTCTTCCAGCGAGATCCACTCTAGATTCGACGTGGACCGCTAGGTCTTCTTCAGGTTCGGGTTTCTCCACTATCTCTGCAACTGGTGCGGGCTAGGTGGGATTAGGGTTTTTTGAGATCCGGAACTCTGCCGCCTCCGCGGACAAAGGGGACCCAGAAAATTCTTCTACCTCTATCATCACCGCTGGGGTGGGTTGGGCAGGTTCAGCGAAACCGATGTAAACATCGATCTCACCAAAAGACATGATTGTGTAGGCAGTCACGTCCTCCCTTGCCGGAATCCAAGTCTCGTCAAGAACGATGAGAGGGACATCACTGGCGTAAAGGATGCGACCGACGATGATAGTCTCGCCGATTCCGATTTTTGTAGATTCCGCTCGGAACGCAGATCCGAAGCTCACTTGCCCCACGGTGGGCGCCAACTGTCATCGGATTGATGAAAAATACGCCATGAGGAGGTCCTCGAGGCGTGCGGAAGAGAGGGGTGTGAGACGTACGGTGTTCCGGGACGGTGAGCACACAAGTTTACCCATGTTCGAATCCGCCGGCTTTGGACGGATCCTACTCCTGCTAGCAATCGATGTCTGGCGAGCCGGAATATGGGTTACAACGGTTTCGCCTGTGCGAGTTGAGATTGTAGACTATTGAGGTGTGCCCTAAAGGCTCTCCCTAGGACGGCTTATATAGATATACGGCCTAGGGTTTACAAGAGAGATCTATCCAGCTACGTCTAAGAGTCGGTTACAGAGTACATCTTGAACTACAAGTAACATCATGGGCCTAAGTCGGTAAGTCTTCTGGGCCTTCCTGTATCTGGATTGGACTCCGTCTTTCTCCCTGACTGGGCCGCCTGTGAAGCAAAGCTCTAACCCGAAGTGGGCCACCCTGGTCAGTGAGGAACTGTGAGGATACCCGGAAAGTATATCCCCAACACCGGTACCCACCTCAAAGGGTCCTATAGTGGAAAGATGGATCAGGCCTTTGGTGGTGGGATCCATCGGAGAACAGGGTGAGGCCTATTGTAGCATGGTGGTCTTAGTACCGCCCACCCCTCCAACGCAGACATACTTCCCTTAACAAGGAAGGAACTGCGGTCAAGCAAATCCTCTGTCTCCGCGTGCTTCACTTCGGTTTACCCTTTCCTCTTCCACTTGCTCTTTACTCGCTAGTAGATAGGTTTGCATATAGGGAAATTCCACCTAATAGTATATCTAGAGAATTTACCCTTTGTGCTAAGCCTAAAATTGAAAAAGCATTAAAATTTGAAGTAGCACCTATTCACCCCCCCCCCCTCTAGGTGCCCATACGATCCATTTCAATTGGTATCAGAGCCCCGGCTCTTAATTCGGGCTTAACCGCCTAAGAGTAGTATGGGTACCAGCGATGATGGGAATGAGGTTGTGGATAAGGTCACAATGGATGACCTCAAGACGTTGGAAACAACATTGTTGAAATCCTTTGAGGCCAAGATGGAGGAAATGAATCAAATGATTGCTCGCCTCACATCATCCATAGCCCCATCTCCATCCTCCTCTGAGGCAGGCACACCATCGTCCAAGGAAAAGGCTAACACCGGATCCAAGGATGATGATGCGGAAGGTGAAAAACTTAATGGTTCCACCTCCAAGAAGGGAAGTGGTAAGGAGGAATCTAGTGAGGTTCGTCACGTATATTCCCCCGATCCACCTATCCCTCATCCTCATATAAAAATAGGGGTGATCCACCCAAGATCACTGCATCCTCTTTTAATCAACGGCAATTCTTAATGAAGTCTCATGTTTGCAGCTCCTCAATTGAACTTTGGAGGATTATTCAAGAGGGTCTTCATATTGGAGATCATTCCAATCTAACAAGGAGAGAAGTTGTGGATAGCCAATTGAATGCTATGGCTCTCCACATGATACAACTCGGTGTGGGTCCCAAGGACATGCCCCACATTGAACACCTCAACACAGCTAAAGAAGCTTAGGATGCCCTCACCGATCTCTTTATTGGGAATGAAAGCATGAGAAGGAGTAGGTATGATGCCCTTAGTAATGAAGCTGAGGGATTCTACATGTTGGATGGTGAAAATCATGAAGACATGTATAGAAGACTCAAGGGGATTGCAACAACATTTAGAAAGCATGGAGCCACTCACATTTATGATGCGTGGATAAAAAGAAAATATGTGAGTGCCTTAATGCCTTTCGAGCCAATGGACTTGAAGAGCTTGCAAGGTAGACACAACTACCATCAAATGACATCCAATGAAGTCATGCAAGAAATGGCATCATTCAAAGTTGCCACGAAGAACGCTGAAGATGCCCGGGATTGTGCCATTGGAATGTAAAAAGGTGTAAATGTTGCTCTAAAATCTAATGTTGTTGAGCAAGAGGAGGATGAAAGAGCTTTTGAGGGGCGTCCATGGACTGCCCCGATCAAGTCAAGCGTGCTCATGGTGAGTACATGGCGTTTTATGCAAGGAAATTTTGGAAGGATCCTGCCAAGGCCAAGTCAGAACTCGAGCGCAAGAATGAGTCAAGTGGAAGAAGAGAAAGTGGCCCAAAACTGAGAACATGCTACAATTGTGGAGATAGACTGCACTTTGTAGCCGAGTGTCCTTATCAAAATAGAGAAGACAATGGTGGCAGGATCATTCTTAAAGAAAAATCCAAAGCACCTAAGAAGAAGCCATTTATTAAAAAGAATGGCCCCTACAAGAAGCAACCCAAGATCGTCTTAGTGGCACAAGAAGAATACTCCTCGGCAAGTGAAGATGAAGAGAACGAAGATAGTTCTCGCGAGGTGGCTGCCATAGCCACCACATCGACTCCATCATCTCTCTTCGACTCGCCAAACGAGAATGTCATCAACAACAACGTCACTTGCCTTATGGAAAGAGGGTCCGAGGTATCAAGTTCTAGCTTTTCAATTCCTAAGACTAACATAATTTTGGATTTGGATGATCATGATAGTCCTAAGATGAAAGAAGAAGTTATTGCCTTGGACAACTTTTTCACTAACCTGCAAGGTGAGCACAAACTCCATTTTGATACTCTTATGAGTCAACTTGCTCAAGCCGAAGATCTCCTAGAAGAAAAGGGAAGAATTGAAAGAGAAGATGCCTTGGAGATAGCTTCTTTGAAGAATGCTTTGGAAGAAGAAGAGGAAGCTCGAGTATCTCTGGAAGAGAGACTCGAATCCATTGAGGAGTCACATGAAGAAGTTATGGCTCAGCTCATCAAAGAATGTGACAATGCTCTTACCAAGGTAAAGAAACTAAAGAAAGAAAGGATTGAATTTCAGGCTGCTCATGCTAGACTTTTGGAGAAGTTTGACAAACTTGACAGTGCTCACAAGGCATTGAAGAGTGATCACTCTACTCTAAATGAGTCTCATGATCAACTCCAAACTCAATTGAAGCTGCATGATGTGCCAAGTACCTCCACATCATCTCATGGTAAAGAAGATCTTGCAGGAGGTTCTCAACACAAAGGTAAAGAGGTTCTTGATGAGATACTGAGAAAGCAAAGGACAAACAATATAAAAGAAGGTCTTGGTTACATTCCCAAGACAAAGAACAAGAAAAACAAGAAGAAGAAGAAGAAGAAGAAGAAGAAAAGCAAGACTGCTCAACCAAAGACTAGCAACATCACCAATGACAAGTCTAATTATGATGATTTTGCAGGGGCTAACAATCCTAACTTTGAATTATATTGCGATTATTATGGTGATGTTTATGCTAGTTATGTATGCTCGTATGATTGTTACATTCCTTGGTCTATTTGGGTCCCCAAGACCCTTGTCCCTTGTCACTAACATGAGAGGACCCATTGAAAAATGGGTACCTAAAACCAAGAAGTAACTTTCTTGCAGGGCTATGCTTCCAGTGGTTCTAAATGGGTACTCGACAGCGGATGCACGAGTCATATGACCGGAAGCAAGGAGATCATCACAGAGATGCGGCCAAATCATGATCATATAACCGTCTCCTATGGTGACAAGTCAAAATCTGAGGTACTGGGTCTCGGCAAAGTTGTGGTGGCTCACGATATCTCTCTCGTGGACGTCATGCTTGTTGAGACCCTCGGGTACAACTTACTTTCAATTCGTGCCCTTGGTAAGATGGGCTTTGCAGTTTATATTGATGCTGATTTGGTGGTACTCTTGTGGAGCAAGTCTCTAAAAGTCGCTTTCGTGGGATATGTCGAAAATGACCTGTACGTGGTGGACTTTTCGGTAAAAACCACTACAGGCCCGATGTGTCTTTTCGGAAAGGCTGACGCGGGTTGGCTATGGCATCGCCGACTATCCCACGTCAATATGAGAACTTTGCAAAGTCTCCACAAGGGTGGCCACATCCTTGGACTAGAAGAAAATGTCTCCTTTGCCAAAGATTGTGTTTGTAGGGATTGTGTTGAAGGGAAAATGCATGACTCTCTTCATCGTAGGAAGACTATCATCTTGTCAAAAAGGATCTTAGAGCTCCTACATGTGGAATTCTTCGGACCTCCAACTCATGCAAGCCTCGGTGGGAAGAAGTACTCTCTTGTGATCGTTGATGATTACTCAAGATACACTTGGGTTTATTTCTTCAAGTTGACGAGTGAAACTCAACAAACGGTCATCGACTTTGCCAACGAGGTTCAATGTCAACACAATGTCCCTATTCTGGCTATAAGAAGTGATAACGGCTCTGAGTTCAAGAACTATACCTTAAATGAGTTTCTAAGTGAAGAGGGGATTAGACATCAATATTCCGCTGCGTACACCCCTCAACAAAATGGTGTAGCCGAGAGGAAGAATCGAACCCTAATGGACATGGCAAGGTCAATGCTAGCCGAATTCAAGTCTCCATATAACTTCTAGGCTGAAGCAATCTCTTCCGCTTGTCATTCATCCAACCGGTTATACCTCCGTAAGATCTTGGACAAGACTCCGTATGAAATACTTACCGGTAACAAGCCAAACATCTCATACTTCTGGGTATTCGGGTGTAAGTGTTTCTTTCTCATCAAGGGAGTTCGTTTATCTAAGTTTGAATCTAAGGCTCTAGAAGGTATTTTTGTTGGTTATGGTGCCGAATCCCACACTTATAGAGTCTACAATAAGCTCTCCAGAACTGTTGTAGAATCTTGTAGTGTGGTGTTCGAAGAAAATGACGGTTCCCATGCGGAGCAAGTTGGTGTTTGTGATGCAGATGTTGAAATACCCCAAGATGCCATAAGAAGAATGGGCATGGGATTTTTCCGCCCCATTGAGGAACCGCTTGTGGCGGATCAGGAAGGACAATGCTCTACTCATGTAGAGCCCTCATCTACACATACTCAACATGTTCCAACCACGGGAGCAACTTCTACACCATCTCCATCAACTGCTGAAGGTCAAGATGCTCCAGAAAGCTCCAGACAGGATTATCCGGTGGACACCGGATTATCCGGCCACCCCACTCCTGATGACCATATTGCTCCTGGTGTTGAAGATATCGATGCAAGCTCCAGGACAGATTTTTTGGCCGGCCCCTCGCCAGTTCAAGCAAGCCCTATGCAGCCTGATGAAGCTGCTACAAGTTCTCCCAGGCCAGATTATCCGGCCTCTCCATCGGCCAGATTATCTGGCCCTGACTCACCTGTTGTTCAGCAGTCTCCTGTTACGGCTACTAACTCATCTCAAGGGCACGCTTCATCACCGCCTACTACTGTTATCCCAGATTCTAACCAAGGTCGAGCAAATGATTCCAATGAAGATTCAAGTGATGAAACTACTCCACCAAGAGATAACAAACTTATTGAACTTCGTCGCAAGGCTCGGGCTGATCGGAACCTTGAGTTAAGGGGTCACACCCTCGACAAGGTTGTTGGTGATCTTCGACGAAGGGTTTCTACAAGAAGGGAAATGGCCAGTTTTGGTGAGCATCAAGCTCATATCTCAATGGTGGAACCCAAGAAGGTCTTTGAAGCTCTTGAAGATCCAGACTGGGTTGTTGCTATGCATGAAGAATTGAATAATTTTGAGCGCAACAAGGTCTGGAAACTCGTGGAGAAACCCAAAGATTGCCGCAATGTTATCGGCACCAAATGGATATTTAAAAACAAGCAAGATGAGAATGGCATTGTTGTGAGGAACAAGGCAAGACTTGTGGCACAAGGCTACTCTCAAGTTGAGGGCATTGACTTTGGCGAGACCTATGCTCTAGTGGCTCGCCTTGAGTCCATCTGTATCCTTCTTGCTTATGCTGCCCATAACAATTTTAAATTGCAGCAAGTGGACGTCAAGAGTGCTTTCCTTAATGGTCCTCTACATGAGTTGGTATATGTAAAGCAACCCCCGGGCTTTGAGGATCCTAACTTCCCGAACCATGTCTACAAACTCGATAAGGCACTCTATGGCCTTAAACAAGCCCCACGTGCGTGGTATGAGCACCTTAAAGAGCTTTTGCTAGACCGTGGGTTCAAAGTTAGGCAAATCGATCCCACTCTTTTTACTAAGAAGGTTAAGGGGGAGCTCTTCGTATGCCAACTATAGACGATATCATCTTTGGTTCTACTAATAAAGCTTTTAATGATGAATTTTCAAAGCTTATGACTGACAGGTTTGAGATGTCTATGATGGGGGAATTATGGTTCTTTCTTGGATTCGAGATCAAGCAACTTAGAGAAGGAACCTTCATCAATTAAGCAAAGTACATCCAAGACATGCTCAAGAGATTCAAGATGACAGATCTTAATGGTGTCCCCACTCTGATGCAAACAAAATGTCATCTTGAACTTAACCTACAAGGAAAAGATGTGGACCAAAAGGTATACTGGTCCATGATCGGCTCTCTTCTTTACCTCTACGCATCTAGACCTGATATTGTGTTGAGTGTGGGGGTGTGTGCAAGGTATCAAGCAGCTCCTAAAGAAAGCCACTTAGTGGCGGTCAAGAGGATCTTTCGATATTTGGTTCATTCCCTTAACTTTGGTCTCTGGTATCCCAAGGGCTCCAATTTCTCTCTATGTGGTTATACTGATTCAGATTAGGCTGGTGATAAGGATGATCGGAATCCACTTCTGGAGCTTGTCAATTCTTGGGAAGATCTCTAGTGTGTTGGTCATCTAAAAAGCAGAATTGTATCTCTCTCTCCACCGCCGAAGCTGAATATGTTGTTGCTGCTAGTGCATGCACTCAGTTATTGTGGATGAGGCGAACTTTAAAGGAATACGGTGTCAATTGTGAAAAAGTGCCTCTTTTATATGATAATGAAAGTGCAATCAAAATTGCATACAATCCGGTACAGCACACAAGGACAAAGCATATTGAGATTCGGAATCATTTTATTTGAGACCATGTTGCTCGAGGCAATATTGATCTATCTTTTGTGAGCACGAAGAACCAACTTGCTGATATTTTTACGAAGCCACTTGATGAAGCAAGATTCTGCTACTTGAGGAATGAGCTAAATATCATTGATTCTAGGAGTTTGTCTTGATTACCCATGCACTCACCCATACATCTCAGTCTTATTTGGTCTAGGTGTGGGCATGGATATAGGGGGAGTGTGATCCTAATTCATTGGGATAACCCCCCCCCCATAATGCCAAAAGCAAGATAAATCATTTCTCTTAATATCATTTTGTGATATGTGAGCTTATTGATGAGTATTGGTCGTGAACCCAAGATATATCTTTGCGGTGTCACACCATACACTCCAACAAGGTGGCTTCGGCCACCGCCCTCTCCATTGAGGAGAATTGGATTTTTATGGATCTTTTTGGTTGTTTTTGCTCTCTCGTGTAATTATGGGAATCACACTCAATATTGGCTCTTATTTGATTTGGATCTTGCAATTTTGAGTGTCTAGTACCATCTCAGTTTGGTTCTTTTAATCCTAAGCCTTTCCCTACCCCTAAGCCATCTATTCTTGCACACAAGTCCCTTGTACACCTTGTGGGGGTGTTGTTTGGGGACGCGCGGGCCTGAATCTGTGTACAACAGAATTTCAGATTTGAGGCTGGATAATCCGGCCCAAGTGTAGGCCGGATAATCCGGCCCTGGCGGATTTCGTCTTAAAGGGCAGGGATCAGGGGGGAAGGGCTCATAGCGAGCAGCACTTCTCCCCCAACCCTCTCCTCCTCCTCAGCCGTCGCCTGCCGTCCCCCACCCCCCCCCTCGGAGCCTCTCTAGCCACCGGATTTTCCGGGCCTCCCCGGATCTTCTTCTCCGCTCCTCTGGGTACCTTCTCCTCCGTGTTCTTCCTCCAATGAGTGAGGGTAACTCCCTCTCTCCCCATCTTTGGCTAGATGTGTTATTTGTTGGGTGGAACGTTGTCTAGAAGGATGTTTTTTCGCATAGAAATCATAGTCTTGCAGTTTCTAGGCCCGATCTACTTTTTTGCATCCAATCTAGGTGAAATCGAAAATTTCTGCCAGGGCCGGATTATCCGCCCCTGGCCAGGCCGGAAAATCCGGCCTGGCAGATTCAACTCTGGTTCAGTTTCACCATGGAGTGTGCATTGAGTAGATTTGTCTTATGAACTTGTTGACTACTTTTTCCATGCTCTCTCCTGGACTTGTGTGTATGCTTATCCCCATGCTATCACCCTTGTTCTCCTCACAGGTGGTTCCAGTGTTCCCAAGACCTACAAGCGCCGACCTCGTGGTAAATACTTTCGGGACGACGGGCAGGGTAACTTAGTGGACGAGGTTGAGTTGAGGAGAAGAAAGAACGAAGAGAAGCGCATGGCTGAACAAGCAAAGAGGACTAGAAAGGGGGTGTCCAAAAGAAAGGGCAAGGAGCCCAAGATCAACTACAAGGCTTTGGATGCAGTCACCTATTCCTCCATCCGTCACCGTGATTTGTTTGCTGAGTTGCCTCGTGATGATGAGCTAGGGGATGCTCGATTTTGGTGTGCTGAACAGAAAGGTATTTATAAAGATGTGTATGCCAGGCTGAACATTAGGCCTATGCACCCATTGGTTCTTGTTGAGGCTTTGGAGAAGCCCCACCTTGTGGATGCCATGTATGTGGCTGAGCGGATGGCGCTGCACCATCTCATGTCTCTCCAGTGCTCCTATGACTCTGAGGTGGTGAAGCAGTTCTTTTCCACTTTGGTTATTTGTGGCGATGAGCATCGCACCATGAAGTGGATGACTCATGAGAGGCCTATGACTGCTGATTTCTGTGTGTTTGCTGAGGTTCTTGGATACAATTTCCGCAGCAGGCATAGGGCAAGTGGCCACCGTATCATCACTCAGCTGAAGCCCAACAAAGATGCAGCTCTCTCTCCTTGCACTTTGGACAATGGCATTGTGGGCACTCTTGCTGGTCTGGCTCCTATCTATGCTGCTTTGGTCAGTCTCTTCCGTGATTCCATCACTCCAAGTGGAGGCAACAATGATATCATCCGTGGTCACCTTGTTCAGCTCCTTGCTTTCTCCCATGAGGTTGCCTCGTGCGAGAATGAGTCCGTGCAATACAAGCTGGATGTGATGGACTTCATCTACCATGAACTGATTGATGCAATGTTCAACCGGTTGTCCATTCATTATGCTCCCTACATTATGATGCTCATCAGGCACCTGCTTCCTTCTGAAGATTTCAACGTTGATGTGGTGCATAAGGCCAAGAAGATATACACCAAGGTTCGGAAGTCCTCTCACCCCTCTTCTGCTCCTAAGGGTCTCATGAGGGATGCTCGCAGGCCCCCAGTGCCTCCCGTTGCCCGTGAGATCAAGCAGCTGAACTGGTTCCAGCGGCACATCCTTTGCATGGGCGTGGACACACGCAAGGGTCAGTACGAGGCGTACAAGCAGCGCCATGAGTTGGCTCTCTCAGCAGCTCATCCTTCACCATGTGTCTGGTGCTTCTGGTGACCCCCCGGCTCCTACACCTCCCACACCATATGCTCGGTGGAACTCTTCTTCCGGGCTGAACTATGGAGAGCTGGAGCGTCACTTGTTCCCCTCTGCGGCCACTTCTGATGCTGAGAATGATGACACCGAGGAGCTTGAAGATGAGGACAAGGACGGGAATGAAGACGAGGACGAGGATGAGGACTACGAGTGATCCCTTGGGGCGCTAGCATCGCTCTTCTTCCTTTTTGGTATCTTGATGCCAAAGGGGGAGAAGTAGTTCTATTAGGATCTTCGAGGATTTGCATGGGTCAGGCATAAGCACTTGCATTTTTCTATTCGTCGTTTTCTCGCTTATTCCCATTTAGCGTTGAACTTTAAATTTGTGATTTGTGGTTTGTTTGAGACTCTATGACGGTGGTTGTTTGGATTTATCTCATGGATTATGCTTATGGATTCATCTATTCATATCCTATTATGTTGGAAATCTTTATCAAGGAAGGCGCTTATATTGGTTATCACGTTGATAATTGAGGCTATTTCAAGGATGCCTCTCTTCTACCTCGGTGGTATGATTATGTTGTTCATATGTCTATGGAATAGATTCACCTATTTGTGTGCATTTGTATTCAAATGCAAAATTCTAATATGCACACAGTGAGGGGGGTCTCTTCCATGTTTATTGTTGGTAGTCTTGTGATCCTTTCCTGCAAATCCTAGTATTGTCATCTAACACCAAAAAGGGGGAGATTGAAAGAACATTTCATGTTTTCCTGTATTTTGCATGTTAGATAACAATACTGTGGAGATTTCTCATGTGCGCTAAGTGTGCAGAAAGTTTGGGGGGCGGATTATCTGCCCTACCAAGGGCCGGATAATCTGGCCTACCCCATTGTTCAAAGAGTTCCAAGGCGCATCACCTAGAGAGGGGGCGGATTATCAACCGTAAAATCCGGACTCGGGGTGGTTTTTCTTCCCCAGGCCGGATAATCCGGCTATAGCATGGGCCAGATAATCCGGCCCCCAGTTTTTGAGCAAAGCATGCCAAGGCGCGTCGCTCGGAGTCTGGTCGGATTTTCTCTCGGAAAATCCGAACTGGGCGGTTTTTCCTTCCCAGGCCGGATAATCCGGCCTTCACATGGGGCCGGATAATCCAGCCCCTAGAAGATGATCAAGTGCAAGCTCTACGCGACACTCAGAGAGGAGGGGACTATCTGCCGCATATTCCGAGTCTGGGGCGAAGTTTTCCCCAGGCCGGATAATCCGGCCCCCAAAGTCTCCAACGGCTGGGTTTGGAAGGGGGTATAAATATCCCTTCTTCCCCAACATTCAGAACTCTTGATTCATTCAAAATTGTTCAGACACTGTGCAAGAGCTCCCATTCTAGATCTTTCACTTCAACCACCTGAAGGCTTCGATCTTTGGGGGAATTGAAGGAGGAGAGAATCGTCATCGTCATCACGAATCAAGCGCATCAACTCCTCTCCATTCATTTGGAGAAATCCCTGATCTAGTATTCTTGTCAATATCTAGATCTTGTTCTTTGTTATTGATAACTCGTTCTTGTGGCAGCTTGTTGTCATTATGGGAGCCTCCAAGTTGATTGTGGAGTTGTGCTTCGCTAGTTGTGTAAAGGTGCTGGTACCCACCTCGAAGGGTCCCTATAGTGGAAAGGTGGATCAGGCCTTTAGTGGCGGGATCCATCGGAGAACAGGGTGAGGCCTATTGTGGCGTGGTGGTCTTAGTACCGCCCACCCCTCCAACGTAGACTTACTTCCCTTAACAAGGAAGGAACTGCGGTCAAACAAATCATGTGTCTCCACGTGCTTCACTTCGGTTTACCCGTTCCTCTTCCACTCGCTCTTTACTCGCTAGTAGATAGGTTTGCATATAGGGAAATTCCACCTAATAGTATGTCTTGAGAATTTACCCTTTGTGCTAAGCCTAAAATTGAAAAGCCATTAAAATTTGAAGTAGCACCTATTCACCCCCCCCCCCTCTAGGTACCCATACGATCCATTTCAGAGGAGATCTTGGCAAAGCCATCTTGGCGAAACCGGAGACGGCGATCTTCGATATCCTTTGGCCGATATCACACCAAATAGAGCACCACCATATCTCCACAACGTATCATCTCCAACTCCAATAGGCATCAACGTCATTTACACTGTTCTTATCAGATCATCGGCAACACACAACAACACTAACATTCAGTGTCACTTCACCAGGTAAAGGGTCAAAATATGTTTCACGGAGGCAGAGCAGCACCTACTGTCGATGTTCTCGAGAGGATGGTGTTCAGAGACAAACTCGAGCAGGGGCTCGGGCGGCCGGGGACGGGCGACCACGGGGCGGAGGCGTGGCTCCGGCGGCAGCGACGCGGGGCAACAAGGGTGCGGGGCGCGCGGCACGCGGATGGGGTGGGGCGACAGAGGGCGGCGCAGACGGGCAGGGCAGGAACGGCGGCATACGCTGGCGAGCTTGGTGCGACCGGAGTCGAGACGGAACCTGGTCGCTCGTAGGCGAGGACGCGCGTGCCAGCGCGATGCAGGGTTGTGGCCCGGAGGAACTGCAGGAGGGAGGGAGCTCGTGAGCGGCCTGCCTGAGATCTTGTGACGACGGGCGGTGCATGTGGCGGTTGCCAAGCTGAAGAGAGAGCTAAACAAGTCCTGCACAAAACGTGGTGGCGACTGAGACCATGCGGCGGAGCTTGGCATGGTGGAGACGGTGGACAGCGATGGAGGCCTCCAGCGGGCAGCACGCGCGGGACAGAGCGGGGCCCAGACAGGGAGAGGTGAGGCAGCGGTGTCGTGGTCCTGATGCGGAGATGATGGCCGAAGGGGGGTGCTGATGCAAGGAGAGGAGAGGTCCACGGTGGCAGACGGTGAGTAGGTGGAAAAGGGATCACGGGGAGTCAGGGGAAGGTGAGCGAGGGAGAGGGGTTGGGTCGTGCGGGTGTGGTTGGTTCTAGGGAACGCGTCGCGCATGTGTGGGCCAGGGTGGTCTCGACGGGGAGTGCGACGTGATGGGCGAGTTGGTTTGGGTCCAAACGCGGGTGTGGGTTAGGTGGGTATGGGTTCTGGCGGCGGGGGAGGGGTGGACTAGGATTATATGTTGGTAGGCATTTAGGGTTAGGGTTTGGTACTAGAGGGGATCTAGGGTCAGGATCCAGCCGGGGTGGTAGGCTGCTGCCAGCTAGGCCTTTGGGCCTGGCCGGTGGCGGCCTCCCCTGGAAAACATTTTATTTATTTATTTTTATTTTTAGAAGACTTTTGCAAATAGTTTTTAGACAAAACAAAATATTTGTAAGAGGTCGGGGTTTACATTTGAAATAAAGAAGGGGTGTTTAGAAAACAAAGGCAGCTTTAGAAAATAGTTTTTGGCAAACATATGCCTGATGGCATGATGATGCTCAAATGCAATGTGGCATGATGACATGAGCATGCGGTCATGACGATGCACAAAACAAGAACACAAAGCGATTTTCTAGTAGTGGTTTTACCCGGGGTGCTACAGTACATTAGCGATTAGGCCCCTCTATTTTATGCCTGAGGGTATGGAGGATTGTACCTATATATGTGTGCACTTTGCACCAGAGTAATACAATGTGTGTTACAATCCCTTCTAAAGTTTTAAGTTTTATTATACTAAGATATATTGTAGTATTTTTCTTACATAAAGTGTTTGTTTAGGATCTTAAAAATGATTTTTATTTATTTTTAAGTATTATTCTTCATTTTAGAAAATTCCATGTAGGAATTATTGTCCTAAAATTAATTAAGTTAATTTTATGATTCTAAAATACAAGTTAGTATTTTTATTGAATATGTCACATTTTCATGAACATTTATAGATATAATTTGTATTTTAGGATTTTTATTTCTTTCCTAAGGTCAAAATACCATCAGGGGTATTTTTGTAATTTAGAATTTATTAATTCAACTTCTTTTATTAAAACCTGGGCATGGCCCATTGGGCTAGCACAGCCCGGCTCGACCCAGTGGGTTGGAGTCAAACCCACACTCGCTCACTAGGCTGGCCCCTACTGGCCTAGTACTCCCTCTCGTTATCTCTCGCTCGTGCTCGCCCCTTTCTCTCCCCTCTATGGTGACCCGACGTCACTGCCACTGCCTCTGCTCGATCCCAGCCGGCTCTGGCCTTCCAAACCGTCATCGTAGTGTGAGATCACACTGTCGACGATGTTGTGTCGATGGTCCCAGCTCGATTTGATGCTCGAGCCCTCTCCTAATCGTGCTCCTCTCTCTCTGGTAGCTAGGGTTTGCGTTGTTCCCGATGATGTGGTGCTCCGACGCACTTCTGGCGCCGCCCTGTTGCGTGGATGGCACAATGGTGTTGGTTGGTGTTGCCTCCTTCTCCTGTAGCCACCGCGACCATGGCTTGGTGCGGGTTGCAGCACCCTCAGGTGCTCCCCGTGCCGCCATGTGCTTTGCCGCCAGCTAACCTCTGCTTCCTCTTCTAGTATCTAGCGAGGACCACAGGTAAGTCGTGCTTCCCCTTCCTCTCTCGGTTCCTCTCTAGATCCCTCTTTTGTGGTGATATGATTATCCTAATTAGTGTTGAGTCTCTTTTCTAGGGTTAATCTTACTGCTAAAATTATTTGTGACTAGTGGTTAAATTGAATTGAGCTAGATAATTTCCTGGTTTGCCATTTATGTGTTGGCCTCTGGCTTGCTAGTGGTTGATGATGCTCAGTAGTACTTCTAGCTATGTGGTAGTTGATTAACTTGTTGTGGTTGATCTGGTGTCTCACATATTGTAATAACATATGACTTCTGTGATATTGGTGGTGGTTTACTTCATGGAGTTATGCTTAAGATATGTGATTCAGTACCTAAGGACTTGGTATCCTTCCTGGCAGTGGTGAAAAGGTGGTGTGGTTATTATGGGTGATGCCTGATATACATGGTGGCTTTATGGTTTCATAGTATGCTTATATACTAATGAATCTTATATATGATTTTTAGTTCTGGGACTAGATAAATGACATGGACCTGATACTTGTGGACCAGATCTTAAAACAGTAATTCATTTCTTATGGTTAGATTACTTTGTTGCATCTAACCTGGGATAGATGGCTTAAATAAATGATTCCTAATGTTGTTAGGAAGATGATTTGAATAACTCTTGTATAGATGTTTGTATCTGCTACATCTTATTTGGAATATGGTGGAAAATAGAACTTCTACAGAGGTGCTACCATTCTTTGGAATGTGCCATGTAGAAGTTCATCAAGAGATCTGTTGTTATCTAGTTTCAGAACTAGTAAACACCAGTTTGGGTCAATGATGCAAAGTCAGAGACCTTATTTGTGAATTTGGGTATGATAAATTGAGAATAAATCTTGTATGTGATTATTTATAATACCCAATGATGAGTTATGCACCCCATCTAGGTGTATCTCTGAGGTTTTGCCTTTGCAAGGATAGATCATGCTCTGATATTGACAAGAACAGATACTAAGCATGATTTCTTGGTTAACTACCAACCTGTTACTTGTTGGTGAGAAGGTGATGATGGTTGATCTAGCTTTGCTAACAAGCTTGCTTGGTTACCTTCTCCTCCTATCTCCTGCCCGACCTTGTTGTTCTCCTAATCCACCACCTCTATTAAGTGACCATCTTGTATGGTTTTTTGGTGGCTTTTAGTGATGTTCTGCTAGTTGATTTGGTAAGAACCTAGCTACTGTTGTGGTCGTTCTTTGTGAGCTTGAGTTGTGAATATCTATTGTGGCTGTGATCTGGTGAGCAAATCCTCCTTTGCTGTGTGCGAGTTGTGACTTGATTCACTCCTCCTCTCACCTTCTATTAAGAGCACACTCACTGCATGTGGTGTGTGAGATGCTTGACTATTTGGCTTTACCTATGGATCAGATCAAGTAATCTGGCTGTTACTTCTACTTCTTTACTATGTCCTTATCTAGTGAAAGTTGCCCCTTGGTTAATAATGTTGCACTAAAACCATTCTTATTTAAAGAACAGATACTTCATTTGGTGAAATGTTTCCCTTCTTCTTTGAATTTTCTCAATGATGCATTTAAGACAGTGCATCTCACAATTCATAGTTGAGAGCACTATTAACACTAACCTTCTATGTTTACCTTGTTTTCTTTATTTGTTTGCATGTACAAGATCTTGTGATGAAGATTAAGAAGATTTAGTACAGGGTTTAGTTTAGTATCTTTTCCTTTTTACTTTTGTAATCTTCTTCCTTTTCTTTTTGTAAGAACAATGTATTATATATGGTTTATTCAATAAAGCTTTCATTTCCTTTCACTACAATTGTTTCTATAATGTAATATGTTATTTATTCATTTATGTTTGAATTATTGTTTTTGAGTAAAGGAAAGAATAAGAAATAAACTTTCTTATTTGAATTCTTCTATTTATATTATACTCATCTCTTTTTATGTATAATTTTTAATATATATTCAAGAATTCATACTTTCTATTTATAAATATTTTTTAAACAATCAATTCTTAAATACTTCTAATTTTAAAATATTTTCGAAAGTGAGTCAAATTTAAATAGGAATTCAAATTATTCACCCAAAATCATTATAATTTCTAGAGATCATGTCAAAATTTATAACAATCACTATAAAGAGCTAAATCCTAACTCAAAGTAGTGAAAGAAACTCTGATCTCTCCAGGGTTTTAGTTTGCAAAAAAATTACCCCAAATTTTCTTATGCATTAATGCAAATGCACAAACTCTCTCTTGTAACCCTAAATGTTGGGGCATTACAGTCCGGCATCGCCCCAAAGGTCTCATTGGTAGCCCCATCAGGTTCCCTCTCTCCCAAGAAGGGAAGGTGGGACTTTGAGGACACATGCCAGTAAGTATTTCTTAGTTTGCTTCTCTTCTTTGTGTCTTGGTTTCTGTTATGGCATGCCCTTCTTATGCAACGGGAAAACCCATGGTTCATTGGGCTCCAACACTACCACAGGACTGAGCGCCCCCCTTGACGAATCCGCGAGCCGCTTCGGGGAGCCCAAGCTCCTCGTTTGCGATGAGGCCCCGTCCCGGCAAGGTAAGGGTCTTTTCTGGATTGTTGTTCTACTTCGAACCTTTCCTTCTAATGATCTTCATCATCTTGAGGGTCGTTGGCCCCAAACGAAGCTTCTGATTCTCCTTCTCACCCAGAGCGGGCACCTGTTGCTACCTTCCCGAGGTGGGAAACCGAGGAGGGGTTGATCCGGGTGCCGACTTGTCAACACCCGGATTTTTAAGTCTAGATGCCTATTTTGCGGTACATCGCAATCCCAGGATTACCATTTTTGTGAGACATGACAGAATTGGTACCACAGTACATCATCCATTACAAACCATAATAGTCTCAAATAGAGGATCTCATGATCCAGTCTTAATACAATCGACACAGCGGAAACTAAACGTAGTAGGGGCTCCATCTTCACGGTCATAGGCAATGCTGATGATGGGAGATGATCCTAGTTATCATAAACCTCCTGATGTCCATCTTCCGGGTAGTCTTCCTCGTAGTCTGGCCATGGGAATAGCCAGGGACAAAGCCATGAGTACTCTTTAAGTACTCGCAAACTATCACTAACACAAGTAAGGTAATACTAGTAGGAATCCTAAGCTCTAGTCTTATTTGCAATAAGCCAATTTTATTTCATAAGTACTTCATAGTAAGCCTATTTTAGTTCTCTAGATTACTTAAGAGGGAACCTAGTTTTCATGTCCACAACCATGTTGTGGTCAAGTCCAAGTCATCTTTCAAGTCACAAGTCATTTTGAAAACATCTGACAACGGAATAGTATGGCCACTCAACTGTTCATAACCGCGGATGTGGCTATTCGAATAGTTTGATACTTTGCAGAGGTGGTACACTTTCACCGCAAAATTCGATACATCCGTCAGGGATAACTGATGGCTCAAAATATATTCGAGCTCGTTGGGGAACCCCAAGAGGAAGGTATGATGAGCACAGCAACAAGTTTTCCCTCAGTTATGAAACCAAGGTTATCGAACTAGTAGGAGCAAGGAAACACCTCCAAGGTGTTGTTTCCAACTTGGAATCCTGCACAACACAACCACAGAACTTTGCCCCCAACTTACAGTGAGGTTTTCAATCTCACCGGTTTTGCTGAAAACAAAGGATTAAACGTATTGTGTGGAAGATAGTAATTGCTTGCAGAAAGTAAACAGAAAATAGTAAATAGTTGTAGATTGATGGTAAAAGAAAGGACCGGGGTCCATAGTTCACTAGTGGTGATTCTCCTTAAGATAGATGACATGTTGGGCGAACAAATTACAACGGGGCAATTGACAAACATCAAGAAAGCATACATGCATATACTAATCATCTTGACTCTTATGAGATTTGATTGGGCATTACAACATTATACATACACCGTAATCCAACTGCATCTATGACTAATAATCCACCTTCAGGTTATCAATCTGAGCCCCCTCCAGTATTAAGTTGCAAGCAACAGATAATTGCATTAAGCATTGCGTGTAAAGTAAACAATACGATTGTTCTATGAACAAAGGATTGTTGTTTTCTCCCTAGTAGCAACAGCACATCTAGTACCTTAGAAATTTCTGTCACTTCCCCAGATTACTAGAGGCATGAACCCACTATCGAGCATAAATACTCCCTCTTGGAGTTGCTAGCATCTACTCGGCCAAGATATCTACTAACAACGGAGAGCATGCAAGATCACAAATAACAAAGACATGATAGAATCAATAATCAATCTAAAATAGCATCTCAATATCCATCGGATCCCTGCAAACACAACATGTAGGATTACAAATAGATGATCTTGATCATGAACGGAGCTCACAAGATCTAGACATGATAGCACAAAGGAGAAGAACCAACCATCTAGCTACTACATGGAACCGTAGTCCAAGGATGAACTACTCACGCATCACACCGGAGGCTTGCATGGTGATGAACAAGGCCTCCAGGGTGAATTCTCCCCTCTGGAAGGGTACCGGGAAGAGCTTCAGATCCCTCCCGGTCTAGGGATGGAGATGACGGCGGCTACAGATTCTTTCGTGGAATTTGGATCGGGTACTTAGGGTTTCTATATCGAAGACTTCTTATAGGCGAAAGGGGAGGCCGAGGGGGTGCCCTAGGCGGCCACACCACCCCCTGGCGCGGGCCAGGCCTAGCCGCGCGGCCAAGTGGTGTGGGCGGCCCCTGGCCCCTCTCCGTCTCGTATTCTGGCTCCGTGTCCCCCTCGGTGAAATATTGACTTTGGCTTTTGTCCTGTGAAATTTCGAGAATATTCATTTTCTGACTTTCCTGGAACCAAAAACAGCAGAAAACTGGCAGCTGGCACTGTGGCATCTTGTTAATAGGTTAGTCCAAGAAAGTGTATAAAAGTAATCCAAAGTGTGGACAAAACATAAGAAAGTAGATATAAACTAAGCATGGAACATCAAAAATTATAGATACGTTTGCAACGTATCAATAACCCTGAATCACCATACTTGGTATGTGGATAATCAATCCTAACCTTTCAATTACACACCCTAGTATAGGCACCTCCCCTATGAGCTTGGCCTCCCAGCCATGGCCAACTACCATCTCGGGAACTACATATGTGGACATTCACACTCACGAGGTAGCCTTAGCTCAACCTCTTTCCGCGAGGGAACCCATACTAAGACATATAAACTTCTAGTTAAGCCCTACCCAACTCAGGTATTGTGGTTGTACGGTAAATTGGAATGGTATCGCATCCAAACCCAACCATCATCTTTTGTCAAAGTCAAAGCATATGTTTCATTCAGTAGCATCTCCAACTCATTGTGTTTCATAACACATGTCAAAACATTTCAATAGAATGACTCATCATTCCAAGGTTTTCATAATCATTCTCTCCAAGTGTTCCCATCTAAAGTGATCAAGTTTTGTTTAGCACTAGCCACTAGTAAAGAGGGTGTCACTATTGAGGGGTGCTAATCAAGTGTAATTATCCAAGGCTAGTTCTAGGACCTTGATGGTATCCATCCTATTTTCCACTAATCACAATTAATTAACTAGGTAAGAAACTTTAGTAAAGGGAAAAATAAAGCTTGGAATAAAACTGGGAATTGGTAAAGTTGCATCTCAAACGTTTGCATAGGGTATCTGCACAAGTCAGCTGACATAGATAAGCTTGCATGGATAGCTTGCATAGTGGGCTTGCCTTGAGTAGTGCAGTTGTTGAAGTTCTCTTCCTCTTCCTCGAAGTACTCCTCCTCGTCGTACTCCGGGTCGGTACTAGCGGCTATAAATACATACGAGGTACACAATCACCAGTCAATAATTAACAACTTCTATTTAGCACACATGAACTCACACTAGATGATCTAGCATCATCTCAAGCATCACATGAAATATTTACCCATTCTTATTTATCTTATTTGGAAAAAGTAATTTATACTCATTAAAAATACTTAAGGTTTAATATCCTCTAATTAGAATATGGGATCATGTTGACACATGTCATCACCATATGTTCCAATACTTGAGAATGTGATTTAAAGTGGTGGTCACATATTACAAAATTTAATCTTACTATTTAATAGTATTAAAGTGACTAGAAATGTCTATATAGCATTCTTTTAATACTAGTCAATTATTAATGTATGTAAATCTAAATCTTTTTATATATTCAGATAGAGCATGGAAAATGTGATTTTTGAGAGTTGTAATCAACTCAAAAGCATTTATGGTTGATTTTATAAAAATGTTTGAAGTTGTGAAAGTCTATGTCTTGTTATTTTTACTACAGGTGATCTATAATTTCAAATGGTTTGAATCCAACGGGAGTGTATAGATATTTTCAATACCTTTCTAACAAAATTGGAATCATGCAAGTTGGTTCAGTACATCTCTTTGAATTGAATTTTGAACATAGCTATAGAATAGGGTTTTAAACTAAAAGAGAAATTCTATTTGAATCACTGGGCTCTGCGCGGGAATGAAACTGGGCCGGCCCAACTGCATAGCACGCGCGCAGCGGGCTGCTAACGGGCTGGTCCCATGCGTCAGCGGCTCTATCTAAGCGAAACGGTATCTACCAATATCAGCCCTATGATTAGAACAAGATCTATGGTTCTTGTTTATCGTCTACGTCGTAGAGGACTCGCGAGATTCTAAACCTAGCGGCACGGTGGGGATCGTCGGGAACTTACCAGGGCTCCAGCTAGGTTCGGCGATGGGGGCGAACGGGCTGGTAGACGACGGCGAGTCGACTGGCGGTCGTGGCGGCTCCTAGGGTGGCTCCAATCGACGACGCCCTTCCTTCACTACAGCGGCGGGCTCCAGTCAAATTCCGGCGGGGTGGTGCTCGCCTTGCTCCGGGGAATGGCCTGGGATGTTTCTGAGAGAGAGGAGTGAGATGGTGTGCCGTTTGATGCTGGGGAAGGGGCCTATTTATACACCGGCGATGGAGGCAACACTGCATGGCTCGAGCTCGTCGGCGACGCTGCTACAGGTTGCTATAGGCATGGCGGAGGGCATAGGCCGACACGATGGACCGCGGTGATCGTCACGCGCGTAGTGGCGCGGTAAGGGGCGGTCTTAATCGGTCGGGCGACGTCGGCGCTCTGTGCAGGTACTGACGTGTCCGTCATGGCGTACGGTGGTCGCGGGGCACGCGGCGCGCGGCGGCGAACGATCATGTCTAGGAGGTGGCTGGTGACGCGGCGGGTGCGGGTACGCGCGGAGAGAGCGAGGCGTGGTGTGGCTGCGCGAGGCGGCTTCGGTGCTCTGGCATGCGCTCGGCATGGCAGAGACATAAATGGGCGCGGCGCTCCTGGCTTCTCCACTGCTCGCCGTTGGTTGAGGGGTGGACAGAGGGGTGCGGTGAGGTCACGGCTAACGTCTAGGCATCGTGGGCGAGGGCGGCGTGGTCTGTGGCATCATGTCCATGGTCGACCGGCATGGACATGCTCGGGTATGACATGTCACTGGTGCAACGACGAAGGAGAGATGCTCAATTGCACGGCCAGGTACTGGGATGATCGTGAGTGAGTTACTGAGGCTGATTGAAGTACAATTGGTGAGCAATTGATTGATCACAAACAATAGATAGTTGGTAATTTGTACTATGTCCGCTAGGTGTTCGACTAAATGACCGCATGCTAAAGATTCAAATTTTTGAATGAGTTTTGGTGGGTGTGCTGGTCACTTGCTTAATAGGCTATGGTTGCTGGGATTTGTCAAGGGGTGTTGGTTTGGGTGGTTTTTGAAAAAGTGATATCTAGGTACCTACACTTGATTCAATTTTGAATTGCCTCTCAAATAGATTTGAAATTGGTTTTTGTAAGTTTGTAAAGTTTGCTTGTGTTCATTTTCACTTGGTCTATCAAGGGGTGAAAAAAAGTAAATTTGTTTCTATTGGGAATCTTTTACTAGAGATGCCCAAAGTAGGCTAGTTGTTAACTTTGGCCAAAATGACCATTTGGTCATTATGCTTATAACTTGATTTCTTTTGATTTGTTTCTGTTTGAAAATGACCTAGATGATCTTGTTTTCATCTTTAAGCTAATCCTTATCATTGATAGCAATCAAGCATGGTATATCAAGCATTCATGCATTCATATTAAACACACATGCATTCATATAGAGTTTAATAATAAAAGTTTTTGTTAACCCTAAACTTGGGTGATTAGAACTTGATAATCTTGTTTAGTATTTTTGAGATGTTACACGACTCCCTCGCATGAGGTGCTGCCTCCCGGTGGCCTGGAGGTCGTGGATGCTTCTGACCATGGGGTTGACTATGAAATGGCATGTGCCCTCATGGGGCCTACCCCAGAGAGCTCATTTATCATGCGCGGAATGCCGCTGTCTCCGGGCTTGGTTGGAGGTCCCAAACATCTTTGGGGATCGCCGGCGTGGTAGTCCTCGCGGAGGGAGGGCTGTAGAGATGTAGCATCGAAACGACTCCATGTCATGGAGGGGTTTGAGTGGCAAGGCCGCCACGACCACATCCTGGAACGGGTCGACGTCAGTGACAGATTGCCACGCCGCCGCGACCACATCCTGGAACCCGGCCTTGCGTGTCCAGAAATCTCAAAGTGGAATCTCCTGGGCGAGGCAGGCATGGGGGAGCAGTCGAGTAGAAGTGGGTTGTGATCGGATACCACGGACGTGATGCAACGAAGGTGGCAATGGCAGTGTTGCTCTTCCCAATCAGTGGTGTAGAGGACTCGGTCCAGATGCACAAGGGTTGGAGGGGATTGCTCGTTGGACCAAGTATAGCATGGTCCGTTTAGGTAGACTTCTTTTAGCGCTAAGTCACCGGCGGAATCGACCCATCATGTGCCAATCGAGGTTGCCATTGCTCTTGTCCTCGTCACGATAGATCATATTGAAGTCGCCACAGAGTAGCCATGGTCTATCGTCATCCGCAAGAGTATCAGGGCGGATGTCACACAATTCTTGGAGGAATGTGATCTTGCCCTCATCGGCTTGCGGCCTGTAGACGACGGTGATCCACCAAGGCGGGGAGTCAACCGTGGTGGCATGAACCTTGGTGGTTAGGGCATTGGTGGTGAGCAGTGGGTTCGTGATCGACACGACCCTGCTCTTCCAGCCAAGAGTATGCTGCCTCGCATGCCAACAGCGGATAGGTACAGGTAGTCATCGAATTCAGAGCCTAGAGACTCGAGCACGATCGCGGTGTAGATCAATTCCATCTTAGTTTCTTCAAAGCATACAATGGATGCATCGGTGGTGGCAATTAGCGATAAAATGGGGCAGTGCGACGCGCGCGAGCGTTTAGGACTTTAGGCCACGCACGTTCCAGACACCAAACTGGTATCTTTCCAGCGGCTTTTGGTTTATCTCCTTGTATGGACTCATACTTTTCAATAAAATACAGTATATGGATGAGTGCATCAATCATTCCAGAGGTCAAGGGTTTTCTCCTTTAAAAGAGAACGGTTGAAGGAAGTAAGGAGTATAACCCAGAAGTTTGGTTTTCTTCATCTGGGGTAGTCATTTCTGTCAATAACTGAAACATAAATAAGGAAAAAGACTGTAACAAAAGATATATACCAGTCAAATTGCCAGACCAGAAATTTGAGTCACTGAGACAGACCATTTTAGCCTAGAATGATTACACCAAAATATGTAGTACAAGTCGTGTATAATACATCAGGTTCTGTCGAGTTAATCTGCCGTGTTCGTTGTTGACGCCGACCATCATATACAAAATGTCCAGCATTTAGCAAAAGGCAGTACTTCATCTCTGCCCTGCGCAACAATAAAACATAAAAGAAATCAAGCCATCGAACTTATCAAAATTCAGTATAGATTCATCTTATCAGAAATTTGCTGGTACAGTTGCATCTTTCCCAAGAAGAAACACTGGCATTCAGGAACATGAAAAATGATGCTCTCTCCCAGCGAATGCTTGCACGTGGTCGGGAAGTTAGAATGCATTCCCTTGCTCGTCCATCCATACCGTAACCTATCTGAAGGTATCTAGTTCAGTAATCCCTGGGCCAATGGATTAACCCAGGGTTTTTATATCTACTGCGCACACAAGCATATTGTATAGTTGGACATGGTTATGCAAACTTTGAAATCCAGATGTTACAGACTTCAAATGTGACCTGCACAGCTAAATCTTACAATAAACAAAATAAATATATATGTTTTAAACTAGACGTGTGCACTTATATCTCCTTCCACCGAGGGATAGTCAATTTCACACATTTGGTCAGTGTTCATCTAGTACAAAAAAATGTAGTCTGTCCAGTCGACCGAGAATTACTCAGTCCAATTCAAAATTTTCCCGTGTTGTAATAATACGTTCATCTAGTGCAGAAATATGTACTGTTTGTACTTATAGTTCAAATAAATGTGAAATCATGGACGGATTTTTAATGTTGGTTCAACGGTTCTCGGTTTCGACCCAGGCAACTGAGAATTAGAAAAACTGTAAACTCAATCGTCAACATAAATGGAAAAAAATAGTGCCATGAGAATTTTGGAAAACTGGAGAAATACATAAAAAATAGTGGTGTTCAGAAAAAGTATGTAGATGAACCATGTTAGAACTTCAAGGCCTGAGATAGTTGATGCTACCAGGAAGGGCTGGAGGACCTTGCGGCTAGTACCCTCGTTGCGTGCAAGCAGGAGGTCGACAATACATAAAGTACCAGGGATTTAGCCAGATGAGATTTCATTATTAATTCTTTAACTCCTAAGCAACAACTGACTCTATTTAGATAGAGAACCTAGGATGCCAAGAATAAGATAGAGAGCCTAGCAACTAAATCCTGAATATTTAAGAAAAAGTAAAAAAAGAACTGAATTACATGCCAACTAAATATACATTCTAATTTAAAGTCTATTGATACTCTTGCTGACCCAGAAAGCTATGGGGCGCCAATGAATGTGGGAACTCAGCAAATGTTGATAATCAGGGGATGAATCCTGGCCCGTCCAAAAGTCTCCTATAGCTCTGCCAGTGTTGATAATTGACATGTCTAGCACTGTAAAGCACCTATGAACGGCATTGAGCATGTTTATAAATCCAACAATGAACTACAAAAGATAGCATGCTCATCACTACTCCAAAGGCCTAATCATTCACCCAGCTACCATGCATGGATGATAAATAAGAAAACAGCGAACAAAACTAAATGATAATATGCAAGTTTCACATGTTCTTCTAAACAGCACAACGTTGATCACATGGTGGAAGTCAATGCATGAGCATATCATTGATACCTGGAGATGGTTGGTTAGGTGCTACCATGCCAGCAGTAGTATCATCTCGGATCTACAAAAGAAAAATTTACACTTCATTACTGTTTGTGATTATACAAACAGTAGTAGTTAACACGAGGGGTATGAACTATTACGTTTTCACGTATCCATGCAATAGAAGATCCAAGCGTATCAGCCATTGTGTTCATGGTCCCAAAAGGGCATATCAGAGGAGCCTTTTTATCCAACACTTCATTGACCAACACTTCGCAACATCCAGGTCCAAGTGCCTTGCCCCCAACTATTGTAGATGAAGAACATGTTTGAAGAGTAGCCTTGGCTACTGGTTTATGCGGCCGTACACATGAATGTAAAATAACCTGTTTCCCACCCTAAAAATATGACAAAAGGGAAGATTATTGGACGACAGGATTGAAATGCGCAATTAAATCTCTGAAGGCCTCTTGTGTACTAAATAGTACAACCATTACCTCCATATTCCTATCATGGGAAAGGCCTTTCTGTGCACGTCCAGCTACCTTCCTCTGATCTGCCTGTACCGAGGAAAGTATGGCAAGTTCACTAAATGAAAATGTGCAAAGAAGCATACGTATAAAAAAGCAAAGGACAGTAAAGACCTCATGCAAAATCTGGCTTTCAGCGTACATCTTCTCTTCCCTAGCACGATGCATCCTTTTCGGTACAAATATAACCTTTTGTAATAACTGTCACAAATTAAGAAAGAAATGAAAAATCCGCTCATGAAACATAAGGGTATACCTAGCAGAATCAAAGTTTCAGTAGAAAAAGCAACCTTGTTCTGGTTTGAGGACAAATCAAGATGAAATATCTCAAAACAAAATTATTTTTTAGGAAATACTATATCATGGTTCAATTCCATATATGCCACTGCTAAACTTCGCGTACTGAAAAATACCAATGGAAACAAAAATATGAAAAACAGCAAGGTCCTGCTTGAAATGCCTTACCCAAGAAGCCCTAGAAGGTTTCATGTAGATTTGGCCTCCAAAAAGACTTAAACAATTCGCATTCTCTTTAAATTATTTTGAATAAGCATGTTTCTATAAACAGTACATGGCAAAGTAATACAATGCAAAGTCACCAACATTTGGGAGAGGCTGATACTTGGAAGTAACCTCCTTATTATTGCCATGGCCCAACTTCTCTTGCACTGGTATCTTCCTTTCCTTTACCTACGCCCCAAAAATACCTTCATGAGAACACTCCAAAAACAAATTATGTAAATAATGCAATACAAAAGAAGGAAAAGGAATATTACGTTGTGTGAATACTGCTTTTCTGCCACAACTGACTGAGGAGCGCTCTCGGCAGATTCGACCTATTAAAATATGTAAAAGAAAGACAGTATATGCATTATATATATATATATAGGAAAAATCCTTCTTACTCCCGGGTGTAGTTACACCCATGTCTTATATACTCCCATACGAAAGTATAGGTGATACTTTATCGGTTTGAGTATGTTCATATACTACATCTAAGATACTTCAAATCAAGTTACGTGGAAAAAATGCAAGTGGAGCCATAGTTTGCACTATATTTCCGAAATACCCTTCATATTTGTACGTAAAATAAGAGTATGTAAAAAAAACTTATACATACTACCTCAAAAGTAGTATATATACTACTAAATAGTCTTATAATACTTCATACTACGCGTACATACTCTTCGGTATGATAGATACTACCTACATGGTGTAAAACACACGTGGGTGTAGTTACACCCGGGAGTAGTATATATATATATATATATATATATATATCAAATGATTAGTAGATAGAGATGCATTTTTCACCTTTATACATTTGGTGAAGCCATAATGTCTTGTCTCATTTTTAGCATTTCACGGTTCATTCTTTCACTAAACCCTGCATTTTGTCCAGGCGATCTAAATAAAGTAAATTCGGATTTGTTGCTTTGGACTTTGCTGGCGGAAGCTTATTGCATGGGCACTGCCATCCTTTAGGCACTTGAATGTTTTGCATCTTTGCCTACATTAATTCCAAGGCAAATTTATCAGGTCCAAGTATTGATGCCAAGTAGCAAGAACAAGGAAGATTAAATTGCTAAGATATATTGCTAACTTTAAAATCAAGTGAATAATATACCAAACTCAATGAATTACCATCATGTGTAATCTGTTAAACCCAAAAGGAGATGGTGCACAAATGTGATTATTACCTAGTTGTACTCTGAAATTGATGCTACATCTTCGCAACGACCGTATGAGGTCTGAAATTGATTTAGCTAGTGCATTCAGTGTATCGTCAGGTCGCCACCCACAAGGTTCAGTCTCATATTTCCTTCTAACAAAATAAAAAATTCACCTAAGAAATTGAACGTGGCCAAGACACCCTATTCAGGTCGATTAATTACACAGACTTACAGCCACAATAACCAAAATTTCAGCAATGTAAAAAAGAACATGTGTCGATTGCAGCCATAAAGAAGCTCCTCGTGTTGGCTATGTTATCCCCTGACCTGCCCCTTTCTTCCATTGGTGATGAGAAGCGACTCATACAAACCATTCTAAACATCTGTTGTAATGCCATTAAGTTTACCAAGGAGGGCCACATCTCACTACTAGCTTCAGTTGTGAAGTCTGACTCTTTAAGAGAGTTCAGAAGCACTGATTTCCATCCGGTTGCAAATGATGGTCATTTCTATGTAAAAGTTCAGGTAAAGATTACTATGCTACAGAAACTCCAAGTTCAGGTAAAATCAAGTGAATAATACACTGAACTACCTAGCTGTACTCTGAAATTGATTTAGTGCATTACCGCCAGATTGCCACTCACAGGGTTCAGTATCGACATATTTCCTTCTAACAAAATTAAAGGTTCACCAAAGGAATCGAACGTGGCCAAGACACGCTATTCAGGTCGAATAATTACACGGACTTACAGCCACAATTATCAAAATTTCAGAAATACTGAGAGGCATTCAGCAACATAAAAAAGGGTTCAGACTTTACCGATTCCGTGATAGCCTGGGTGAGCTCTTCCCTGAGGCCATTGATCTTGGAATTCAGTGCACATGCCTTGCTACAATCAATACCCAGGAGCAGTTTCTCCAAGACCGCAGGCTCATCCACAATATGCTCCACCTCGTGAGCAAGACAAGGATACCTCTCACGCATTTCATCAAACGTCTCGCACGCGTCAGGCACCATCGCGCCTGCATCGCCGCCGCCTCCGCTGGTTGCAGCTGGCTCTGGGATGGTGGGCGCAGGCTCTTCAAGACCGCTTGTTGTAACCGGCTCTGGGATGGTGCCCCAGACATTCTGGGAGAGTTGGTAGAGGCGGCACTCGTGTTCTTCAGCAGGGACACCACCCTTGATGGCGTCGTCACCATGCCGGCGCTTGAGGCTACGCACCTTCCGACGGAGCTCCTTCATGCTGAAGCCCTTGCTGTCGAGGCGGCCGTCGAGGGAGTCGAAGAGCTCACTGGTTTTCGGCAGCTTGCCCTGCTCATCCTGGCGATGCGCCGCCATGGCCTCGAGTATCCGGACCTCGTCGCCGGGTGTCCACGCATGCTCGAGAGGGAGAGACGTCTTCTTGGTCTCGGCCGACGGCGATCTGGTCTTCTCTTTCTTCTTCTTTTTCTTGTTCGTCTCCGGCGGATCGGCCGCTGGTGGGATCTTCCTCATGCGCTCCGGCGACTGGTCATCGGCCTCGCGGAGGATCTTGGCTGACGGCGCAGGCTTGCCCTTCGCCGGCTCCAGCGGTCGATTTGCTCGCATCCGAGGCTTGCCGGCGGGAAGTGTTCCGGTGGGCGCCATCGTCGCCATGGAATTGGGGGCAGGGAGGGGGGGTGAGTTTGGCGCCGCCTAGTGTCTCGTTCCCGCGCCGAGGGAATTGGGTTTATAGGGAAACTATCGAGAGGATTGGATTTGGGGAAACAAGGACGTCGATTTGATAATCTATGTTCATACGAGTCTGAACTTGGACAAACCCGACGGACTAGGAAGGACCGTCCAATATTAATCTAAAAGCACACGTTGCTGCTCAACGTACCTCCGCAGACTCTGCCCCGTAACATTCCTGCTCGGCGTGCTCCGCTGACTATTCGTTCCTCTCCGGCTCGTTACACGCTGGCACGTCTCTGGTCGGCGGCGAGCGCTGCCTTGATTCGTCCCTCGACGACCTGCTCCAGCCGGTTTCGTCTCTTGCCGTTCGGCTCCACCCCAACCTGCTCCACGCGCTGGCTGTTTCGTCGACCAACCTGGCGATTCGTGTCTCCTCCCGACTGCACGACGGCGGCTCCGCCTCCTTCCCCAGCGAGGCAGCATCCTCCCCCCGTCCTCGTACTCCTACGGCGAGGCATGACCGTAGTGCCCTCTACTCAAGCTTCCTGCTATTTTTCTACCTGCCGAGACGACTATGGATGCATCACGGATTAGAGCAAGCTCAGCTCAGCCCAGCTCCGTCGTCGGTGGCGTCCTGCTACCAGGCCGTCAATAAGGGCTCCTTCTGTTGTGCTCGATGGTGAGTTATGGCTGGTAATTTGAGGAACCAATTCGTCAGGGATGCATGGCTGCGGCAACATCTAAAATGAGTTGGTCTGGTACATACACATCTCCCCCATGACGTTGTGCAGATTCCCCATTCGCATGGCCTCTATGAATATATAACTAATGGTGAGTTATTTCTTGTGGTAAAATGTCCTTATGTCCTGATTTGATGCAGAGAATAACTTGAACAAATTCATCATAATTAAGTGTTTTAGTTATAATTTGGTTTGTTGATTTATCTACACAACTCAAGAACCGAACTTCCTTAAACTTAAAAATTCTGTGTTTTTAGCTACTCACTTCCGATCCAAATTAATGTTTGTTGATTTGTCTAGAATTCGGACGTATCTAGTATTTCCTTCGATCCAAATTAGTTGACTTAGATTTGTCTAGATTCAATTGTATCTTGACATAATTTACTATTAGATATATCCGTATTTTGACAAATTTGAGTCAACTAATTTAGGTCGAAGAAGAGTACTAAAACATGACTAAATGCATCCGAATCTAGACAAATTTGAGAATGTTAATTTGGATAGGAGGGAGTATATAAAGATTATTAAGTGTGTGGAGTCGGTTGGCCAGACCATCATCAGATCGATGTAGTTATTACTTATAGAGTTATCCGGCCAGGTGTTAAAACATAGCTATCATCACTAGCAATTCGATGTAGTTACCCACCCTCTAGATAAAAGTTATCCATCCACTGCTTATAGAGTTATCCACCTCATGAGGTTATAATTATCAACTGATTTCATATGGAGTTATCCATCCACTGCTTATAGAATTATCCACGTGCTGAGATTATAATTATCAACTGATTTAAAATGGAGTTATCCACCAACTACTAATAACCTCGTTGGCGGCGGTGCAAACTGGGCGGCGGCTCAGCTTGTTGCAGGGAGGTGGTATCGTGGCGGCGCCGGCTAAGCGGTGGGGCGACACGGAGAGGCGGCATCCAGGCTGCTGCTCGACCGGGGTTGCTGCTTGTCCAGCGGCGTCCAAATCTGGGCCCTTGGGCTCCAGCTAGACTGGGTGGGCCTAGTATGATCTCGACGGTGATGTTCCCTGGAGCCGGAGGCGGTGGTGTGGTTTGCACCGAAGGGTAGCAAAGGCAACGGCCTACTCACTATAGCGTGGGGGCGGGGTCTTTGTGGACCCAATCTGGGTCTGGTCGAGCCTGACTGGACCTAGTGTGGCCTTGTTTCCGCGTCCGGTCGGTAACCGTCACCGGCGGAGGAGGATAGTTCTCCTCTGGGTGGTTGTGCTGCAGCGGTCCTCCGGGGTCAATCATACCTACCCCTTCGCCTCGCAGGTCTCGTGATGGAACTCTCTACAAGGGTACGAGCTCGCGGATGCCGGGTGGTAGCCCCGGAAGGTGGGCTGCACGGGCATCTCGACAACGAGCGACATTGAGGTGGTGATGACCTGTCTCTTTGGGCCATGAGGGTGGCGAGGAGTGGGTGTCGGGGGCTCCTGGTGTTGACGGTGCCTCGACATGGTCAGTGCTCAGATCGTGTGGTGGAACCTCGGCTCGTAGTCTGGTGATCTGTGGTACCTTATGTGGTGAGGGTTTTTCAGGCGAAAGCCCAACACTTTGGCGCCAACAACGGGGATGCCTGCAGGTGTCGTGACCTTCTTGAGGGCGTCGTTGTGTCTACCCCTCCGCATTAGGGCTCCGGGTGAAAACCCTAGACTTTGGTCTTGGCAACGACGATGCTTTTGTGTCGTTACCTCCTTGGGGGCGTTGTCATGGAGTTCAGGTTTTCGTGATATCATTAGCGTCTCCGGTGGCATGCTCGATGTTTCTTAGTTTTTCTTATTTATCTTTGATCTGCTTGTAAGAGGAACTCCTCATCACTATGTACCGATCTGTCATTGGCTTTATTTATAAAGCGGGGTGAAATCCTATTTCAAGACCCACTGCTTATAGAGTTATCCACCTAATTAGGTTACAGTTATCAACTGATTTCAAATGGAGTTATCCAGGTGTTCAGGGTAGAGTTACCCATGTGTTTGCCGTATAGTTATCATCATCCGATTGATGTAGTTATTACTTATAGAGATATCTAGCCTGATGTTAAAATATAGTTGTCATCAACAATTCAATGTAGTTACCCACCCTCTAGATAAAAGTTATCCACCCACTTCTAATAGAGTTATCCATCTGATGAGGTTATAGTTATCAACCGATTTTATATGGAGTTATCCACCCACTAGTTATATATAGTTGTCATCAACAATTCAATGTAGTTACCCACCCTCTAGATAAAAGTTATCCACCCACTTCTAATAGAGTTATCCATCTGATGAGGTTATAGTTATCAACCGATTTCATATGGAGTTATCCACCCACTGGTTATAAAGACCTCATGACGTGGATAACTTTATAACTAGTGGGTGGATAACTCCATATAAAATCGGTTGATAACTATAACCTCATCAGATGGATAACTCTATTAGAAGTGGGTGGATAACTTTTATCTAGAGGGTGGGTAACTACATTGAATTGTTGATGACAACTATATTTTAACATCAGGCTAGATATCTCTATAAGTAATAACTACATCAATCGGATGATGATAACTATACGGCAAACACATGGGTAACTCTACCCTGAACATCTGGATAACTCCATTTGAAATCAGTTGATAACTGTAACCTAATTAGGTGGATAACTCTATAAGTAGTGGGTCTTGAAATATGATTTCGCCCCGCTTTATAAATAAAGCCAACGACAGATCCATACATAGTGATGAGGAGTTTCTCTTACAAGCAGATCAAAGATAAATAAGAAAAACTAAGAAACATCGAGCATGCCACCGGAGACGCTAAGGATATCACGAAAACCTGAACTCCATGACAACGCCCCCAAGGAGGTAATGACGCAAAAGCATCGTCGTCGCCGAGACCAAAGTCTAGGGTTTTCACCCGGAGCCCTAATGCGGAGGGGTAGACACAACGACGCCCTCAAGAAGGTCACGACACCTGCAGGCATCCTCGTCATTGGCGCCAAAGCACCGGCTACCGAAAACCTCACCACATAAGGTACCGCATCACCACGAGCCGAAGCCCACCACACGATCTGGGCACTGACCATGTCGAGGCACCATCAACACCAGGAGCCCCCGACACCCACTCCTCGCCACCCTCATGGCCCAAAGAGACAGGTCATCACCACCTCAACGTCGCTCGTTGTCGAGATGCCCGTGCAGCCCACCTTCCGGGGCTACCACCCGGCATCCGCGAGCTCGTACCCTTGTAGAGAGTTCCATCACGAGACCTGCGAGGCGAAGGGGTAGGTATGATTGACCCCGGAGGACCGCTGCAGCACAACCACCTGTGAGGAGAACTATCCTCCTCGACGGGAAACAAGGCCACACTAGGTCCTTGGGTCCACAAAGACCCCGCCCCACGCTTATAGTGAGTAGGCTGCTGTTTTGCTACCCTTCTAAGGTAACCACACCACCGCTTCGCTGTGGAACATCACCGTCGAGATCATACTAGGCCCACCCAGTCTAGATGGAGCCCAAGGGCCCAGATCTGGATACCACTTGACAAGCAGCAGCCCCGGTCGAGCAGTATCCTGGACGCCGCCTCTCCGTGTCGCCCCACCGCTTAGCCGGCGCCGCCACGATGCCACCTCCCAACAACAAGCTGAGCCACCGCCCAGTTTGCACCGCCGCCAACGAGGTTATTAGTAGTTGGTGGATAACTCCATTTTAAATCAGTTGATAATTATAATCTCAGCACGTGGATAATTCTATAAGCAGTGGATGGATAACTCCATATGAAATCAGTTGATAGTTATAACCTCATGTGGTGGATAACTCTATAAGGAGTGGATAGATAACTTTTATCTAGAGGGTGGGTAACTACATCGAATTGCTGGTGATGATAGCTATGTTTTAACACCTGGCCGGATAACTCTATAAGTAATAACTACATCGATCTGATGGTCTAGCCAACCGACTCCACACACTTAATAATCTTTATATACTCCCTCCTATCCAAATTAACATTTTCAAATTTGTCTAGATTCGGATGCATTTAGTCATGTTTTAGTACTCTTCTTCGATCCAAATTAGTTGACTCAAATTTGTCAAAATACGGATATATCTAATAGTAAATTATGTCAAGATACAATCGAATCTACACAAATCTAAGTCAACTAATTTGGGTCGGAGGACATACTAGATACGTCCGAATTCTAGACAAATCAACAAACATTAATTTGGATCGGAAGTGAGTAGCTAAAAACACAGAATTTTTAAGTTTAAGGAAGTTCGGTTCTTGAGTTGTATAGATAAATCAACAAACACGCAGACTGCACCAAATTATAACTGAAACACTTATGATGAATTTGTTCAAGTTATTCTCCGCATCAAATTAGGACATAAGGACATTTTACCATAAGAAATAAATCACCATTAGTTGTATATTCATAGAGGCCATGCGAATGGGGAATCTGCACAACACCATGGGGGAGATGTGTATGTACCAGACCAAATCATTTTAGATGTTGCCACGGCGATGCATCCCTGATGAATTGGTTCCTCAAATTATCAGCCATAACTCACCATCGAGCGCAGCAAAAAGAGCCCTTATTGATGGCCTGGTAGCAGGACGCCACCGACGGCGGAGCTGGGCTGAGCTGAGCTTCCATGGCACTACTTCGCATGCTCTAATCCGTGATGCATCCATAGTCGTCTCAGCAGCTAGAAAAATAGCAGGAAGATCAAGTAGATGGCACTGCGGTCATGCCTCGTCGTAGGAGTACGAGGATGGGGGGAGGATGCTACCTCGCCGGGGAAGGAGGCGGAGCCGCCATCGTGCAGTCGGGAGGAGACACGAATCGTCAGGTTGGTCGATGAAACAGCCAACGTGTGGAGCAGGTTGGGGTGGAGCCTAACGGCAAGGGACAAAACCGGCTAGAGCAGGTCGTCGAGGGACGAATCAAGGCAGCGCTCGCTGCCGACCAGAGATGTGCCAGCGTGTAGCAAGCCGGAGAGGAACGGATAGTCAGCGGAGCACGCCGAGCAGGAACGTTGCGGGGCAGAGTCTGAGGATGTACGTTGAGCAGCAACGTGCGCTTTTAGATCAATATTAGACGGTCCTTCTTAGTCCGCCGGGTTTGTCCAAGTTCAGACTAGTCTGAACATAGATTTTTCATTTTTTTTTAAGATTAAGCTGCGAATTTATTATTTCACTAAAAGGTCCTTCTGCAGAGCACTTACAATAAAAGCCGGCGGGATGCCAAGCCAAGTTTTGCTAACTTTATTCTCGCAGCCCTCTTTAGCTAAAAGGTGCGCAACCTCATCCCCAGTCCGCCTAATCGTACGAACCGATGAAAACCCAAAACCTCTAAGGAGGAGTTTAACATCCTCAATTAAAGGCCCATGATAAGACCTATCCTTCTCCACCCTTGTCAATTTTGAAGCAACCACTGAAGAATTCGTCTCCACCACTACGATTCCAGCTTCATCTCCTTGCCTGCTTCAGGCCTCTTCTACATAGAGCTCCGCACCTTCTGCACCTGCTACGTGGGTAAAAAAATGGCAAGCTCCAGCGACAAAGTCTCCATGGTGGTCTCTGATGACCACACCTTCCCCTCCGTTGCAGCTGCTCGAGCGAAAAGCTCCATCAGAATTACTTTTGTGCCAGCCCGTGTCGGGTTTGAGCCAGTGCTCATGCACCCTGCTGGTCTCCTGAGGTTCCCTGGCATGCACAACGCGCCACTCCTCAACAGCAGTGATGGACTGCATAGCTACTTCTCTTGGGTCAACCATAACACGTGAATCGCGAGCATCATTTGTGGCTTGCCAAAGTTGGTACCGCAAGATGAGCATCACAGAGCATTGTGCATCAGTACACTTCCCAAGCTAGTCCAAAATCCACCCTCTGAGTTCAGCATGACAAGCTACACGTCGATTTGATTTGATTTCTTACCATAGTATTACTTCGTATGATTTCTTCCCCGTATTTCTATTTTCGTGCCCATGGTTCTTACTTGTTCTCAGTTTTCACCGGTCGCTAAATTTTTCATCACATTTCCCCTCCCTCTAGTATAAAACCCTCGTAAACGCTCGCATAGAGGGATGTCGTCTGGTCGAAGGCCTTGACCGTTACACGCTGACGGATGGGGCCGTGCTGGGACGGGTCCTGCATTGACCGTTATGTTGTGAAGGTTGGGGCCGCATAGAGACACGTCGGACCGGCCATCTCTCGCTCACACAAAGCATTCCCCTCCCCCGAGCCTGGAAAAACTCCTACACCGCCCACTCCACTGCCCCGCCGTTGTGCCCTCCTACCTTATGCCGTCCTCCATCCCCGAGCCGCCCCCAACCCCGGGCCGCGGAGCCCACTCCATCTCTGCCTTCGCTAGATCTACCCTGTCGATGTCGGGCCAAGGCATTAGGGGGTACCCTGGCCCACTTATGACCGGGACGCCGTCTCGAGCGGTAATCCCCCTACGAGGGGCACGTCGTGCCTCGCAAGCGCCCCACAAGGGAGCGTCCGCTAGGAGGACCACTAGAAGGTGCTTCACTCATCTAGAGCCTCCACCCTTCGGGAGGGCTCAGGAACCCTCCTGACCAGACAGAGGTCCTTTTTGCCTACCCCATAAGAAGGCGACAAGCCCAACAGGCAGTCTTCACACCATGCGGGCCATGCGGACTGCCTCGGTAAGGAGAAGATGTTGTATGACCACTTCAGTGTTAAATAAGGGATGGAGGCATCTAGGTCAACCCCTCTCCCCTTTTTACCGCTTTGGTGCAAGGAAGTAGAGTCGTTACCATGCCTCAGGAAGGACGTCAACAGCGACTGTCCCCCTTATGATGGAACGGTGACCCACGGGGATCCTAGACCAGGTCCATCTAAAGTAGTATTGTAGACCGACACTCCCTAGGCGGCAATATGGCAACCCTTCCCGCCTAAATGAATTGGGGAAAGAGGTCTGATGCCCTATAAAAGGGAGGCTGCCCCAACCTTAGGAGGGGCCGATCCTGAGGATCAGAAACCCTAGACATTCACTTGTTGCCATACCCTCGTGAAGCAACACGGGCAATACAACCAAGCAGGAGTAGGGGCTTTACCTCCTCATGAGGATCCCGAACCTGGGTAAAAACACGTGTCACTTCTCTGTTGTGTGTGAGCTCTGTCGCCCCCATTGCCGTGTTGAAGATCTGAGCGCGCCTTCAGTCCCCTCTTGAATCAGGGGCTTGTCGGTGCCCCTGTTCTTTCACGGGACATTCATTCTCCAACATTTGGCGTGACAGGTATGGGACAGAGGCACGTTTTCAAGATCCTCACTATCGACATCGCCATGGCGACCCATACCAAGGCGCACCCTGAGCCAAGAGAAGACACCCAACGTGTATCTGCCTCAGGGGTTATGCTTCTCGAAGCTTAGAGGCTGCTCCGCTCCACACCGTAGGTAGCCGAGAGGGGGCATGGCACGCTCGCCTCAGAGAGCTCCTCGACATTTTAGACTCTGTATCCGCACCTGCAGCCAAAGGCGCCGACCCACAAGAGTCGTGGTAGGCACCGAACGAGCACGCAGCTGGTCGCCTAAGGGCTCCGCGAGCCGTCGCCTACATACTTGGCGGGTCTTAGGCGCCCGCCTCTGGGCGGCACTTCAAGCAGCTCTCTCACGAGCTCACGACAACAAGGCCCGACGCCACCGCCCCGTGGCTCAGTTGGTCGCGACAACCGGTCTCCTTCAATGCAGAAGGCCACCCCATTTCCACCCGAGCGGTGGGCATCATACAGATGGTGTGCGCTCCGACCATCAATGGCATCGCCCCAAAACGCTCATTAATGGCGGCGCCGGACTTACCGTGCTCTAAGAGGAGGCGTTCGAGAAGATGTAGATACCATGCTCTCGACTGTGCCCGCGCTACCCTTCTCTAGGGTGACGGAAGGGGCCACCATCCCTATCAGGAAGGTGTGGCTCCCCATCACATTCGAGACACGCGAGAACTACCGCACGGAGCTTGTCGACTTCAATGTCGCCTGCATCGATTTTCCTTACAACGCCATGCTGGGATACCCAACGCTAGCTAAGTTCATGGAAGTTACCCACCATGACTACAACCTCGTCAAGATGTCGACGGCAGCAGAGGCACAATCTCAGTTTGTTGCGACGAGGTGGGAGCCATGCGCTCCCTAGAGCAAGCCTAGTGTTGTGGCTGCACGCCTAGAAGAGGAAGATGCTCCCGGTGGCGTTGAATGCCCCGTGAGGAAAAGGTGGGAACCTCCTGCGGAGGGTGCGGCGGCCAAGGAGGCCTCCCTGACTCACCTCGCCGAGGAGAAGGTCACAATCTCCACGGGCATGGCCGGAAATAGGAAGTCGTCGTTCTCACGAGAACGCACCACGGCGAAGAAGGTCCCTTTGGAACCCGCCGACCCGGGGGCTACTGTCGCCATTGGGGCCCACCTCTTGGCCAAGCAGGAGGGCGTGTGTGTGGATTTCTTGCAGGAAAACGCTGACATGTTCGCCTAGTCACCGTCAGACATGACGGGGGTACCTAGGGATGTAATTGAGCACCATATGGATGTGTGTCCCATTGCTCGCACCGTGAAGTAGAAGGCATGCCACGAGTCCCCCGAGAAGCAGCAGTTCATCATCGAGGAGATGGAAAAGCTCATCAAGGCCAACCTCGTCCGTGAAGTCATTCATGCCGACTAGACGTCTAACCCGGTGGTGGTCCCAAAGGTCACAGGCGGGGGCCGACTCTGCATCGACTTCGCCGACCTCAACAAGGCTTGCCCTAAAGATCCGTACCTACTGCCCCGAATCAACCAGATAGTGGACCCCACCGCAGGTTGCGACCTCCTATTCTTCTTGGATGCCTTCTCGGGATACCATCCGGTCAAGATGGCCAAGGAAGACGAGGAGAAGACGACTTTCATCACCCCTTGTGGAGTATTCTGCTACAACTGCATGTCTCTCGGTCTCAAGAACACCAACACAACCTTCCAGAGGCTGATGCGTATCACCCTAGGAGCACAAATGGGCAAAAATTCGGAGGCCTACGTCAATGACATCATGGTCAAGACCCACGAGAAGGACACGCTAGTGGTGGACCTCTAGCAGACCTTCACCAACCTGCGCAAGTTCAACATCAAGCTCAACTCGGCTAAATGCGTGTTCGGGGTCCCATCAGGCAAGCTTCTAGGCTTCTTGGTCTCGCATCACGGCATCGAGGCGAGCTCCGACAAGATCAGAGCTATTGAGGAGATGCACCCCCAAGCAGCTCAAGGATATGCAATTTCTAGCGGGGTGCATGGTGGCGCTGGGAAGGTTCATTTCCAAACTAGGCGAGAAGGCCTTGCCTTTCTACAAGATCATGAAGCGATCATGCACCTTCCAGTGGACTCCCAAGGCAGTTGAAGCTTTCGAGGGCCTCAAAAGGTACCCACAAGTGCTCCCATCATGGTGGGCCCGTAAACTCGCGAGCCCTTACTGTTGTACCTGGCTGCCACGTCGCAAATGACCAGTGTCATCCTTGTCACCGAGCGTGAAGAGCCCGTTAGGACAAGGAAAAAGGCGACCGTGCCCAAATCCCTCGGGGGCTCGGGTCTATAGATCATGAGGCATCTGGAGGGGTTACAGGAGCCCTGGAGCCTCGTGAGGAAGGAACCCTCCCCAAGGTCGTGGGCGGTCCACGGGAGGATTCTACGTCAGCATCAAAGACTACAGAGCTCATACAACATCCCATGTACTTCATGAGCATGGTACTCCGTGATGATCGTGACCGCTACCCGATGTAGCGGAAGCTCCTCTACACATTTCTCGTATCCTCGAGGAAGTTACGGCCATACTTCCAGGGCCATCTCATCAGGGTGGTAACCAACTTCCCCTGGAAACAATCCTATGCAACCCTAACGCCATGGGGCGCTTGGCCTAGTGGGAAATCGAATTACATCCTTTCGAGCTGACATTCGACATGTCCCCCGCCGTAAAGGGCAGGGCATTGGCAGAGTTTGCCACGAAATGGACTGATCCATTCATATAAGAAGTCAAGGAGGAAGAGACCCAGCTGTCGGGGAAAATAACTTCTGGCCGCTGGGTCATAAACTTCAACGACGCATTCAGCAGTGACACTGCAGGAGCGCTGGCGGTCCTCACCTCGCCCACCGAAAAAAACTTTTTTACACCATTCAGCTACACTTCAAGGACGAGGTCAAGCGCTCCAACAACATTGCTAAATATGAGGGCCTCATTGCGGACCTCAAAGTGGCCATAGCCATAGGCATTAAGCATATCACGGTTCAAGGGGACTCCTTGCTCCTCGTTAACTTCTCCAACAAGAGCTACAAACCCAAGGACAAACACATGGAGGCTTACCTTGAAGAGGCGCGCAGGCTTGAAAAGCACTTCCTAGGCATGGAACTGCTCCACATCCCTCGGGGAGACAACTACGAAGCCGATGAGATCGCCAAGCGTGCATCTCATCAAGAGGCCCAGCGGTTAGGAGTCTTCAAGGAAAGGTTATACAAAACGTCTGCCACTGCGTCTAACAACAATAACATTTCCACCCACGAGGAGTTGCCCCACCCTCGATAGGTGCACCAGATTGTGGGCCCCCTCAGAACATCTCCTTGTCCTAGCACTCACTCCTCAAGAGGCATTTTGAATCACTCGTCTCAAGGAGTACCTAAAATACGGCACCCTCCCTGAAAAGGATGAGGTTGCCGCGAAAAGCATCCTTCATCACACCAAGAACTACTGTCTGGTGGACGACAACCTCTACTGTCGCTTCCCCAATGGTGTCACACTACAATGCATCTGTTGGGGCGATACACCCGGGTAGGGTCACACCAGGGTATAAAGGCCGAGTTAGCTAGGGTACGGCCTAATCAAAGCAAGTGCTGGCCGGATCACCTCAAGGCAGGCCGACTTACGGAGTAACCCGACCTGTGGGGTAGCTCCCTAGCGTTAACCTAGCCGGCATAAGACATATGCTAGCCATGTTTGTCTATATGTTATACAGGTACCCTCATAGACGGGTTAGCTATGTGCTAACCGGACTACCGCTTGTCTTCCAAGAGAAGGAAGGAATCTCCCGCTAATCAAAAGGTGGCTTTGGTTAGCTGTAGCATGAGCGAAGCAAAGCAGAGGGAAGGACCAGTGGGGTAAGGGCGACCAAGATGACGCAGGCAGTGTCAGCTGACGTAGCCCGTGTCTAGTTACGTTTAAATCCTGGACGAGCCGTTAAAGAGAATAAAGAAGAATCTAGCTTTAGTCGAGGGGCATATTCGGAGAATATGCTGCCACGTGTGCCCTAACATTGTAACCCGGGCTCCCCTATATAAGGAGCACCAGGGCCTCCATAGAGAGGGATCGATCATTTTCTCTGTCTAAGGTAGAACTCTAGAGCTAGGTTGTAGGGAGTAAGAGACATAGTCTCCTTCTCACCAATAGCTTGAGGAGCACCTGTAAACACCATTGATAGAGGAAATACAAGAACTTCTGTGTGTGGAATCACCACGTTTTCCCTCCCTGGTTTCCCCTAGCACTCATTGGCCCCATCTTTAGCCTATCCATGGCATCTCCCGTGCCACCACCACGACAGTTGGCGCCCACCGTGGGGCTAGCGGTGCTAGCAGGGGTGAAAATCTGGACAGGAAGCATCTCCAACACCTGCGAGCATGTCGTCTCCGGCATGGTTCAACGTTTCGGAGCGCTGGACTACGTCAGTGACAACGCATGGAGCTTCGGCAGGCATCCCCTCCATGTAACGACGTCTTCATTAAACTTGGCGCGCACAAGATCTACGTCGGCCTAGACGAGTCCTACGTTCATCCGCAACACATCGTCGAGGGAGGTGAACCACCTCTCAGCACAGCTCGCGGAGTGCATATCACTCGCCCCGCTAGCAGCATTGAGGTTATTCGGCGCTAGAGCCGGAAGTCACGCCAAAACAGGCAAAATCTAGGTTTCCTCCACTAGAAAGGCCAGAGAATGTACTCCAGCAAGCAATAGATATCCTAGCAACGCCAATAGCTCCCGTGGTAGATCCTCTCAAGCGTAGGCTGAGTTGGAGGAAACTAGGCAGAAAATGTTAGCTGGCGCAAAAAAGGTAGCAGAGTTACAACAATCTCTAAACATCACTTTGAGAGAATATGCAAAGGCAAACTACTTAGATGGAGCAAGAATCTGAGGTAGAAATCTGATTACTGAGATTGACAAGGAATATGAGCCTAGGCCAGGTCAGACAGCCACAATCGTAACATGAGGGCTAGAGAGGTACAGTACCTCGACAAAGAACCTCAGGGCAGCAAACACAGTTGCATCCGAGTTAGAGGGTTTAACAGGAGAGGCCTGGGAAAGGCAACAGGAGAGGGTGAACCACTTGCTGAGGGTCGCTTGCTAGCAAAACGAGGAAATGAACAAGGCAAACCCGGCACCACCAGGAGCATTGTAGGTGGTTCATTCGGCTAGAAATAACCCGGCCAAGTCCGGTGCGGCCGCATCATCTCCGGGTCACAACCCTAGGAGAGAAGAAGTAAACTCCAGGAGAAAAGACAAACGCAGGGTCCCCTATGACCCGGTAAGAGCTGGAAAAGGCAAAGCAGTGCAAGTTGATGAAGATCGCCACAGTACCAGCCGAGGTGAAGCTGGCCAAGGTAACCGCGACCAAGGCAATGCCGGTCAACGGAATGCTGCCAATGGCAATGCCGGACGGCGTGATCCGGCGAGAGCGGGGAAAAATGCACCTTGGCAGGAGAGAAGTGCAGGTCAAACAGCACTACAGCAAAACGCTTGTTCGGATCAAGAAATGTACAATGATGGTTATTTGGCGATGGTTAACGACGAATACCCTAGACCGGAGCACCATGTAATTGGATCAAGGCTAGGCAGCAGAAACTTGCAGCCAGATGATGCAAGCTGAAGTTGGACATGATTTATAGGTTGGAGTTGATCGAGGTATAAGGTCCACCTGGTTCGGCATGCTTTGGGCCCCAGATCATGAGGGAGCCGCCAGTGCCGAACTTTCAGTTGGCCAGAGGAACAAGGACCTATGATGGTAGCACCAAGCCTGAGGATTGGCTTATTGATTATGCAACAGTAGTCAAGATTGCAACTGGAAATTTGAGATGGGCAGTGAGGTACATGCCACAAATGTTGGAGGGGCTAGCAAGGGTTTGGCTAAACAACTTGCCACCAGGAAGTGTTAACGGCTGGCTGGATTTTGAGGAGTTATTCGTTAGAAATTTCTCAAGCACTTACAAGAGGCCCAACAGGCCACAAACTCTGGCGTTATGACGACAGAGACCGAATGAGCTGGACCGATATTTCGTGACTTGGTGGTGCAACGTGTGAAACTCATGCAAAGGAGTAATTGAATCACAATCAATTGGGTGGTTCGCTCAAGGTTGTAGATATGGAAGTATGTTGTGGCAAAGGCTGCAGCGGGATATGCCAACCACTTTGGCTGAGACGATCAGGATCGCAGATTCGTATGCTTTGGGAGACCCAACTCAACCCCGGCTAATGTCAAGTGAGGCAAGCGAGGAGTATTACAACCGAGATGGCTCCGGGTCATCAAGGAGAAATGATTTCTGGGGAAAGAGAAGGGACGAGCACCCGGATTACAGGTATAACTCGTAGCAGGTGGCAGCGGTGGACCGAGATCAACCCAATGCCGGCGCTAGCCAGCGCCAGAAAACTGGAGGGCAGAACTGACAATAGAAGAGCGAGGGGAAGAAACCTTGGACGCCAGAGCAGAAAAAGCAATGGCAGGAGCGAAAAGATCGACCGAGGTATACGTTCGAGTCTATGCTGGATCAACCTTGCAAGTTTCATACGCCAAGTCCGAATAGCCCGGCGAATCATACGACCCGGCAGTGTGAGTGGATGAGGAAGCTAGAACAGGGTAATTCGGGGAATGCTCAGGCACCTCGGAACAAAACACCTCAGAATGAAGCACCTCGGCAGCCGATGCTCACTGGGGGGAACCAACAGCAACTTATGTTGCCTCCGCCGCCGCCGAGGTATGAAAATCAGGAAAGGAGAGATGTTGTGCATCAAGTAAACAATAACTAGCAGCAGGACCAAGGTTACCATGCAAATGAGGGACGAAACGAATAAAGGGAACATCACCAAAGCTATTGTGTGTTCACCACAGAAGAAACTGACTGGAAAAGCTTGCAGCGCCGACATATGGAGGTAAATGCGGTAATGCTAGCGGTAGTGTGGTATATGCCTTGGTCGGATCAGGAGATTACGTGGAGTATCAAGGATCATCCGAAGCTCATGCCCAGCCCAGGGACCTACGCACTGGTCCTGGATCCGACGTTCATCGGGTCGAACCTTAATGCGAGATTCTCCAAGGTGCTGATTGATAATGACAGTAGAATTAACATCATGTACAAGGATACCATGCACAAGTTGGGGATATCAGAGAATATGCTGCAAGCTACCAGTACCACTTTTCATGGCATTGTGCCGGGTATTTCCTGTGAGCCAATTGGTAAGGTCTGGGGTTGACGTGTTGTTCGGAACAAGGGATAACTGCCGGCCTGAGAATTTGGAGTTCGAAGTGGTGAATCTGGAGAGACTATCACGTGTTGCTCGGCAGGCCTACGCTAAACAAGTTCATGGTAAGTACTCACATCAGTTACTTAAAGATGAAACTGCCCAGACCTAGGGGAGTGATAACCATATCAGGGACTTCGGGCATTCAATCGAGTGCGCTTCTGCCGGTCTAACTTGGCCGAGTCACTCGTGATAGCTCTGGAAAAGAGGAGAATACAGGAAGTGGCGGCATTGGCTCAATCCACGCAGCAACATATGTCGGCACCGACCAACCCACATGGAAGTGTGTCATTCCAGACAACCAAGGATACAAAGAAAGTACCAATTGATGACCAGTTCCTAGAGCGCACCATAACTATTGGTGCCGGGTTAAGTAGCAAATAGGAAAGCAAGCTCGTCACCTTCCTCTGTGAGAATCGGGATATCTTTGCTTGGTCCACACAGGATCTGCAAGGTGTGTCTAGGGAGTTGGCCGAGCACTCTTTGAATGTGAGACACAGTGCTAAGCTAGTGAAACAACCTCTTCGACATTTTGCCGAGGACATAAGAAAAGTCATTGGGGATGAGATAGCTAGGCTCCTTGCAGCCAGATTTATCATGGAGGTACTCTATCCGGATTGGCTCTCTAATCCGGTGCTGGTGGAAAAGAAGAAAGATGATCCAAACGTGGCTGTGATATGGCGTATGTGTATTGATTACACGAACCTGAATAAGGCATGTCCTAAAGATCCATTCCCACTCCCTAGAATAGACCAAGTCATAGACTCAACTGTCGGATGTGAACTGTTGTCATTCATCGATGCGTACTCTGGTTTCCACCAGATACCCCTAAACCCGGATGATCAAATAAAGACTGCATTTATTACCCCGTACGGGGCTTATTGCTATCGCACCATGCCATTTGGATTACGTAATGCTGGAGCAACGTACCAGCGATGCATGCAAAAATGTCTACATGACCAAATAGGTCGAAATGTGCAAGTTTATGTGGATGATGTGGTCATAAAAACTAAGGAAAGCAATATGCTCCTTGATGACATCTGGCAGACATTCGCGAACTTCAGACGGTTCCGGATGAAGCTTAACTCGGAAAAATGCACCTTTGGTGTTCCCACAGGAAAATTACTCGATTTTCTGGTGTCCAGCCAAGGTATTGAAGCTAACCCAATGAAAATCTGAGCTATAGAAAGAATGGAACTGCCAAAATGCCTTAACGATGTGCAGAAGTTCACTGGTTGCCTGGTATCGTTAAGTCGGTTCGTGTGTCGGCTGGGAGAGAAGGCACTGCCCCTCTACCAGTTAATGAAAAAGGCAGATAAATTTACGTGGACACCTCAAGCGGATAGCGCATTTCAAGAATTAAAAAGATGCTGTCTACTGCACCAATCCTAGCCGCACCACTACCCAAGGAGCCAATGTTGCTCTATGTAGCCGCGACCAACCGAGTCATAAGTGCAGTAATTGTAGTGGAGCACAAAGAAGAAGGAAAGTTAGTGCAAAGGCCGGTATATTATCTGAGTGAGGTGTTATCAGCTTCGAAACAGAACTACCCTCACTATCAAATGATGGCGTATGGTGTGTATATGTCGGCCAAGAAACTCAAACACTACTTTGAGGAACATCCCATCAAGGTGCTATGTGAGGCACCCATATCAGAGATTATGAGTAACAAAGATGCTAGTGGACGGATAGCAAAATGGGCAATTGAGCTAGCTCCATATGCACCACAGTTTGACAGAAGAGATGCGATCAAGTCGTAGGCCGTGGCGGATTTATTTGTTGACTGGGCCAAGATGCATTACGAACCACCTTTGTCGAACTCCAATTATTGGTGGATGTACTTTGATGGATCAAAACTGAAAGAAGGGCTGGGCGCCGGAGTAGTGCTTACCTCGCCCAAGAATTATCAACTAAAATATGTCCTCCAAATCCACTTCAGTGCCTCGAACAATGTCGCGGAATATGAAGCAGTGGTGCATGGCCTTAAAGTGGCAAAAGAAGTGGGGATACGACAGATACAATGCTTTGGAGACTCGGATTTGGTGGTGTAGCAAGTATCTGGCAACTAGGATGCCTTGGATGCGAACATGGCCCTTTACAGATTTCATGTGCAAAAGATAAGCGGATTCTTCGAGGGATGTGAATTTCACCATGTACCTCAGATTGAAAACGAGGCCGCCGACGTACTGTCTAAGTTGGGCTCATCCCGGCAACCAATCCCGCCAAATGTTTCCTTGGAGCACTTAAGAAAACCATCTATTACCCCATCACCGGAATCCGAGTCAATTTATATCCCAGCTCTCTCTGGGCCAGAAGCTACTCCAATGGAAATTTATTGGGGAGGCACCTCAATAAACTCGGGGACTGCTTCGACAAACCCGAGGACTGCCTCAAGAAACCCGGGGACTATTCAGCCAAACCCGGCAGGGGTGATGTCTGTGGATGTGATGGAAATTGACGAGGAACCCTTCCCCGTCCGAGCTATACCTGCTTGGGCCAAGCCGATATTTGACTTCCTGAAAGAGGTAATTTTGCCGGATGATGAGATACTCTTAAGGCAGGTCCAGAGGAGAGCAAATGCCTATACCATTATCAATGCCGAACTATTCAAGAGAAGTGTAACCATAGTGCTGCAGCGGTGTGTTGACCCGGAGGAAGGACTTGACATATTCCGAGATATCCACCAAGGAGAATGTGGCCACCACACATCTTCAAGGGCATTAGTGGCCAAAGCTTTCCGGCATGGATTTTATTGGCCAAGTTCTTTGGAGCAAGCAGAAGATTTGGTGAGGAAGTGCAATGGCTGTCAGAGATACGCCACAAAGACCCACCTGCCAATGTTGGAACTCAAAACCATCCCCATTACTTGGCCATTTGCTGTATGGTGCCTAGACATGGTAGGACCATTTAAGCCGGCTAAAGGGGGAATGACCCATATCCTAGTTATGGTGGACAAATTTACTAAATGGATTGAAGTAAAGCCAATCAGGAAATGTGATGGGGCAACATCGGTAAGATTCCTCAAGGATATAATCCCGAGATATGGCTACCCCCATAGTATCATAACTGATAATGGCACAAATTTCGCTGAAGGAGCATTTGCGAGGTTCTGTCGAGAGAAGAAAATCCAGCTAGATGTAGCCTCCATAGCCCACCCCGCATCGAACGGGAAAGTGGAGAGATCCAACAGACTGGTGTTGTCCGGGATAAAACCCCGGCTCATAGAGCTGCTACAAAGATCAGCGGGGTGCTGGATAGAAGAACTACTAGCGGTACTATGGAGTTTAAGAACAACTTCGGATCGATCAACGGGCTATACGCCATTTTTTCTGGTATATGGGGCAGAAGCTGTATTACCAGCCGACATAGAGCATGATTCGCCAAGGGTCACCCAATACACAGAAGTCGAAGTGCGTGAAGCCCGGCAAAATGATGTCGATTTGCTAGAAGAAGCGAGAGAACTGGCCTTGTCCAGATCCGCCATATATCAGCAAAACCTCTGACTCTATCATAGCCAAAAAGTAAACCCCCGGGAAGGTGATCTGGTACTCCGGTTGATATAGCACACTGCTGGCATGCACAAGTTATCCCCTCCATGGGAAGGACCTTTCATTGTAAGCAAAGCTTTGCACAATGATTCCTACTATCTTATTGATGCATAGCCACAGGAGAAGAATAAGGTAGACAGGTCCGGAGAAGAATCTAAGCGACCATGGAATGTAGCACTACTTCGTCCCTTTTACACCTAGCAAAGAGGTGAATGTATCCGAGTCACTTGTATGTCGGTATGTATGTCGGCAACGAGCTTATCAATGAAACTTCGGCACCCCCGGCAGAAACTCGGGGACTGCCATAATAACTATCTCTCTTGTTTTACGTTCTTTATATGTCGGCCGACTTACATTACTTGTACCTTAGCCAGATTAGTAGTGTGTGAGCACCAAAAACCCAACTCTTCGACTTTGCTACTATCCAACAAGAATTGGCTTCATGGCAAGCAAGAGAACATGTTTGGAATTGCAAAGCACATGAAAAACAATTAAGGGAAAGAACCTAAGCACGCCGACAATTGTTATTCGAACTAACCCTGTGTTTACTTCATTCATTTCTTGCCGGATTATTTTGAGCTAATCTCAAAGTTTCAAGTATTATTAATTCGATTTTTTTAACTTCGGACTAGTAAGTCGAAAAAACCGAATCAAGGTGGATGCGAGCCGAGTCAAAAATTGGGGGAATAAGAAAAGGAAACTCGGGGACTTCGCGCACGATAATCTGACATTAAAAAACTTAGTGGCAAACATCACATATTGTAGCAAAACCAAACCAAGGTACTTAAATACATCTTCACTCGGCATTCCGGGGATCTAACAAATTCGGTTAATTGTTTCCATGCTCAAGAAGCAGGAGCAGGAGCCGAACCATCAGCTGGTGGTGGAGGTACTTCGGAGTTTGTGGGCGGGGCGCTAGCCTCAGCCTCATCCTCGGGGTTAGCCTCTCCATCCTCTGGATCTTCAGCTTTGTCGCCAAGCTCGGAGGCCTCACCCTCGCTTCCCTCATCTTCCTCACCCTCAGAAGCATCTTCAAACACATCAAGGTAGCTCGACCCTTCGTTCCAAGCATGGCAGAAGGAATACTGGATAAGCTTGTTAGCACAGGCTTTGTGACGAGCAACGCACTCCAGATCTTCGGACCATTTTGATCTGGTGTGCATGCGGGTGAGCAGCCCCAAGTCTATTCCTTCGTACCACGACAGGACAAACTACAGCGCAATGTCAGCCCCAGCTTGTGCAGCAGATTCTCCCCACAAGTTCAGCTGAGTCTTGCACTCCATCAGTTTGGTGATAAGCGCCGCATTTCCTTTGGGAGTGGGCTCACCGTGCCAGAGGGAGTTGAGCATCCGCATTGCGGCCGGCATGATATCTGCGCCATAGTTCTTTACCAACTCCATGCGAGCAACGAGGCTCACCAGCAGATCCTCTATCGTGTAAGGGATTGACCCGATAGCAGGACATGTGGGAATACCATGTTGCTCGCGGGACCGGGCTACAGCAGCACCAGCGAGAGTATCACCTTCTAGAAACTTGCCCGAGGATAGAACAGAGGAAACAATGAGCAAAAGCATTAATCCGGAGAAATGAAAATTGAACAAGGGAAAGGAACTCACAGGCAATCTGGAAGAGGAGACGCTGGAGCTCTGAATGGACATTGGAACTATTGGCCTGGAGCTTCTCATATTCAGAGGTCACCGACGTAAGTTTTACGTCGGCTTCCTCCAATAGGTTCTTGTCCTTGGAAATTTGTGTCATTAAACGCTCTTTTTCCTAGGCAAACTCCTGGTCAACCTTATCTAGTTCGGATTTGTGGAGGTCCTTAAGCCTCTGGATTTTGGCATTCAGCCGAGTAATCTCCGAGTCCTGGAGGCATAGCCGAGCTATCTCGTCGTCCTTCTTCTTCAATTCAGCTTGATGCTTCCCTGCTTGTTCGAGAAAATGTGTCATCATATCAGGAATAGGCACGCTATCTTCAAGGGCAACTACAACAATGGGTTAATCCGGCAGAGCCGAAGTATAAAACATCTACCGAGTCAAGGAAAGAGCGCACAATGATCATATGAACAAGACAACATACCTTGGATTTCAGCCATATTTTTCACATAATAATGTTCTCAGCCGCAACCTCGGTTGCATAGTTCGAATAACAAGTTAATACGGGTCACGGATAACCCGACGGAACGCAAGTGGAAAAAGGAAAAGTCTTGGGCAAAGAAAATTACTCTTCCTCTGGTGATCCTCTAGGAGCTTGCCATAACGGGTACGAACGTCTTTGTAGGAGTCCAGCAGGCGCTGGAACTCAGCAGTTTGGTGGTTAGTGGTAATCTGGAAAAAACAAGACGAAGTTAGTTCAAAGGGAAACTGAGAATAATTCGAAGTCTACAAGATCTGTTTACAAGTGGAACTTAACCCGGCTCTAGGTGTGTGGATATTCGAAGTCTACAAGATCCAGGCCAAGTGGAACTTAACCCGGCTCTAGGTGTGTGGATATTCGAAGTCTACAAAATCCAGGCCAAGTAGAACTTAACTCGGTTCTAGGTGTGTGGATATTCGAAGTCTAGAAGATCCGGGCCAAGTGGAACTTAACCCGGCTCTAGGTGTGTGGATATTCGAAGTATTCAAGATCCAGGCCAAGTGGAACTTAGCCCAGCTCTAGGTGTGTGGATATTCGAAGTCTACAAAATCCGGGCCAAGTGGAACTTAACCCGGCTCTAGGTGTGTGGATATTCGAAGTCTACAAGATCCGGGACAAGTGGAACTTAACCCATCTCTAGGTGTGTGGATATTCGAAGTATTCAAGATCCGGGCCAAGTGGAACTTAACCCGACTCTAGGTGTGTGGATATTCGAAGTATTCAAGATCCGGGCCAAGTGGAACTTAACCCGGCTCTAGGTGTGTGGATATTCGAAGTATTCAAGATCCGGGCCAAGTGGAACTTAACCCGGCTCTAGATGTGTGGATATTCGAAGTCTACAAAATCCGGGCCAAGTGGAACTTAACCCGGCTCTAACTTTACCACTATTGGAAATTACTAAAGATGTGAACTAAATTCTCTAGGAGCATTCGACCGAGTAACAAGTTACTCCCTCAGAGGCTCGAGGACTAGGGGATATATCTATAAGCATTCATACATATAAAGTACCATAGTAGAAGAAGAGAGTTACCTCCATCATTCAGCCAGCCAAAGAAATGGCCTTGGTAGCGGAATTCATCTAGGCGCTGAACTCCACAGGGCCGAACTTCTCCGACAGATCATCCTTAGGATCAAAGAATTCAACATTGTTCCAGTTGTTCACATACTCAAGGAGCAGTGGGCTGTAACTTTTGCTGCTGGGAGAATGGCTCGCCACCAAGCCTTTGATATGGGCCTCTTGCCTCGTAGATTGGGCGGTAGCAGGACTGGTATGCAGGACCAGTTGCCTACTACCTTCTGATCCGGCAGCAGAGGACCCGGAAGGAGTGCCCTTGGCTGGCCCGGTAGCTTTCTTGAGCTTGCTGGATGACGGAGGATGCGGCGGAAGATTGGAGGCTACTAATCCGGACGATGCCTAGGAAGCTGGATGGAAGATGTCCGTGATGGACACCGTTGATCCGGAGGCAGTTGATGGAGCTTTCCTTTTTGGAGGCTTGGTGGAGGCTGTGGCTGCTACGAGCTTTGGTGCCGAGGTTGGTGCTGGAGCTGATGCTATTGTTGGTGCTGTTGGTGCTACTGGTGCTACTGCTAGTTCTGGTGCTGATGGTGCTGCTGCTACTGGTGTTGCTGGTTCAAAAGAAACTGGAGCTGGAGAAAAACTTGATTGGGGCATTTCCAATGAAACTGGCACCTCAAAACTGGGCGCTGGCGCCGAACAGGAGCTGGGATGTTCCGGCATGGCCGTATCCTGAGTCGCCCCACTACCCCCACGCCGACGTCGCCCTTCTCATGGCGAGGTGGGCTCCGATTAGGCGCATCCGCGGAGTCCTCTTGAATAGGACTGAGCGGGCGAGTGTCGTCGTCGCGGGGGGTGGGAGGGGGGAGAAGGGTTGCTCCGAATCGAAGAGGCAATGCCGGAGCCGCTCTGGGGAATGACCCTAGGAGCTCTAGAAAACAGAAGAGCACCAAGTCAAAAAGAGAAGGAGAGCCAATAAGAGGCAAAGGCAAAGGAAGAAATGGAAGGACCTAAATAGAAACACAAAAAGACTTACTCATCCGAGGTTGGAGGTGCCCGAGGCTTGGTGCCCTCCGGACAGTGCTCTTGGCTACTGGTTTGGCCGAGGCTTTCACCCCAGACTTCTTTTGCCTATTCTTGGGTGGCGACGCCTCCGAAGCTGCGGCCGAGGTAGCCGCACGCTTCTATGAGGGAGCAGGGACCGAACCACTAGTGGCAAGGGGGGGGGGGACCTCGTGGACCTGACTGGCCGGGTTAGCTGAAGATTCGGACATAAGCGGAAATGCGTAAGAGGGGGGCACCGGGTCAAATACCTCAAGAACCTCAACATCCGAGTCATCGTCATCTGGCCAATCCCTTAAAGAAGAGTTCTTACCAGAGGTACGCTTGATGGTGTCCGGAGTGGGCAGAAAAGTCTCCAAATGAGGCTCCACCTCATCTACCGCGGCGCGGTCCGGCACCCACTTACTCGCCAGCTCCTGGCCATCCTCCAATGGCTGCTAGAGGATTTGGTGAGAACAAAGTAGAGAAGTTTAAGTTAAGAAAGTCATCCGACATACAAAGAAGATCCGGAAAAACAGTAAGAGTGAAGTTTAACTTTGGAGGAGGTTTGTACCGGTGTAGGGCGCAAGCCCCCATTCCCAAGCCTTGGAGAATTCCTTCTCCATGTTGAAAATGGCCTTAACCCGGTGGTATACCACCGAGTTATCGAGCTCGAAGGAGGAAGTCCGGTGGGGGTCGAGGGGCCCGCTCAAGTAGCAGATCTTGTGGGCATGTTTTTGCAGGGGGGAAACTCGGTTGCGAACAAAAGTGATCATAATATCTTCCCCCGGCAACTTCTACTTGAGAAAGTCCTTGATCCGGCGGTCAACCTGGTTCGCCAGGGCCGTGGGTCGTTTGGGGATGCTCTCCCAAAGAGAGGTGTCCGGAACTCCGAGCTTGAAGGGGAGGAGCCGGATCAAGTCCTCGTCAGTTGCGTTCCGGACATAGAAGAAAGTCCGGGCCCAGCCTTTGCAAGACTTGAGCCCGGTGACCCAGGGGAACGCAGAGCCCTTGCAGGGAGATATGGAGGTAGCCCCGCACTGAGTCAGATGCTTTTCTGCCAGAGTAAGCTCCGGATCCGGAACAACATTCTTCCGGAGACCGAAGAACTTGATCCACATCTCCTTAGATGGCCAGAGGCCGAGATACCCCTCTATGTTGGAGGCAAAAGAAGATAGAGAGGTGATGGCATTGGCAGGGAGATGGTGTGGTTACAATTGGTATGTGGATATGAAATCTAAAAATAAATTGGAAACAGGAAGGCCGAAGCCGCGCTGAAAGTGGGAGAGGAAAACAACGTATTCTCCTGGATTGGGAGAGGGAGAAACCTCGTCGGCGGCGAGGCGGTAGGCGACGCCTGCGAGGATGCGGCGCGTGGCGTAAAGCCAATCCAAATCATCCTCGCAGACGAACGCACCATCCCACCCGCCGCGCTCGCGGGCTTCGTCTTCCTGGTCTTGCTGGGCCACCATGGTGGCCTCTTCCTCAATCATGGTGAGGTCGAGATCTTCGAGGAGGAAATCTAAGTAGAGGTAGCCAGCCGCGGGGAACCTAGAAGCACAGGGCCCTGTGGCAAAAATCTTGAACTAAGGCAGCGATGCGTCGCTAGGAACTGCTGAGCACGGTCGCAGCGGCGTAGCAATGGCGAAGAAGAAGTGGTGGCGGTGGAGTTGCAGCAAAGAAGAAAGGAGGCAGGGGAGCGTGCTAAGTGTGGGGAAATCTCCCAGAAGGCCCCTGCCCTCTATTTAACCACGCGTGTAGGCGCAAAGTGGGATCATTTGCAGTGGCCAAGCCACACGGTGTGGCCGTGTACGCAGCAGAGCAGCCAACCAAGCGCCAGCCATAACAAGGACCACAGGGAGAAAAAGATCCTGTGACACGACGTGGTGTTACGGTTAACGAGGCGCCGTAGTGAAGGGACGTGCACAACAGTTATTCCTGACATTGCAACAGTAACTGGCGCAGTAAATGGGCGTGGCCCTTAAAATGAGGAAAGATGATAATTACCCTCCACGTAGGACGTGGGGAAGCATATGAAAGAAGGAAAGGTAACCCGGATATTTGAGCAAAGACCCGACCAACGAGAAATAACTCATAATGCGCCAAGGGAATATAGAAGAAAAAAGTCCGGGTTACAGATTAACTCGGCCGAAGAAGTTAAGATCCAGATAAAGGAACCAGGTGTGGCCTTAACAACTAAGGTTGCTAAGACCGCACCAGCTTCAGGGACTAATGCTGGGGGGATACCCCCTGGTAGGGTCACACCGGGGTATAAAGGCCGAGTTAGCCGGGGTATGGCCTGGTCAAAGCAAGGGAATGCTGGCTGGATCACCTCAAGGCAGGCCGACTTACAGAGTAACCCGACCCATGGGGCAGCTCCCTAGCTTTAACCCAGCAGGCATAAGACATATGTTGGCCATGTTTTCTATCTATTACACAGGTACCCTCGTAGCCGGGTTAGCTATGTGCTAACCGGACTACCGCTTGTCTTCCAAGAGAAGGAAGGAATCTCCCGCTAATCAAAAGGTGGCTTTGGTTAGCTGTAGAGTGAGCGAAGCAAAGCATAGGGAAGGACCAGCGGGGTAAGGGCGACCAAGATGACGCGGGCAGTGTCGGCTGATGTAGCCCGTGTCTGGTGATGCTTAAACGCAAATATTACGCAATAGGTTACGTTTAAAGCCCGGATGAGCCATTAAAGAGAATAAAGAATCATATAGCTTTAGTCGAGGGGCATATTCGGAGAATATGCTGCCACGTGTGCCCTAACATTGTAACCCAGGCTCCCCTATATAAGGAGCACCAGGGCCTCCATAAAGAGGGATCGAACATTTTCTCTGTCTAAGGTAGAATTCCAGAGCTAGGTTGTGGGGAGTAAGAGACATAGTCTCCTTCTCACCAATAGCTTGATGAGTACCTGTAAACACCATTGATAGAGGAAATACAAGAACTTCTGTGCGTGGAATCACCATGTTTTCCCTCCCTGGATTTTCCCCTAGCACTCATTGGCCCCATCTTTAGCCTATCCATGGCATCTGCCGTGCCACCACCACGACAGCATCTCCGCTGAAAAAGGGAGCGAGCTACTTGCCAACATCCACATTGGAGAATGTGGCCACCAGGCCTCCGCCCGCACCCTTGCTGACAAGGCATTCTACAATGGCTTCTACTGGCTCACAACACTAGATGATGCTACTAAACTCATCAAGTCTTGTGAAGCTTGCTAGTTCCATGCCAAGCAGATACACCAGCCTGCTCAGCAGTTGCAAACCATTCCGTTGTCATGGCCATTCATGGTCTGGGGGGCTGGATGTCTTGGGGCATTTTCCCAGAGCGCTCAGGGGCTACCGCCACCTCTTCGTCGCCATTGAAAAGTTTACTAAATGAGTGAAGCTGGAACTAGTACGAACCATCCCGGTGAGGTCGGCAGTCAAATTCATACAAATCTTGGTATGCCGTTTCAGCGTGCCCAGTTACATCATCACCGACAATGGCAGCCAATTCACCAGTGGACTGTTCAAATCCCACTGTGCTGACCTGGAGACCAAGATTTGGTATGCTTCGATAATAAAGGGGATCAAGACAAGGAGTTTTCACCGCAAGCTCAAGGAATTTGGCAGAGGATGGTTCGATGCACTCCCTAGAGTAATCTGGTCCATCCGCACCATCACAACCAAGCCTACTAGTGAGACCCATTTCTTACTTGTTTACGGAGTTGAGGAAGTCAATCCCACAGAACTCAAGCACGACTCCCCAAGGGTCCCGACTTTTAATGACAAACACAATAGGAGCTACGCCAGGATGACATGAACCTTTTCGAGGAAGCCCGCCAAAAGGTCACCGTTCGGGCGGCCATGTACCAGTAGGCGCTACGCTACTACCACTGTCGCAACATACGCGCCCACACCCTGGAAGCGAGGATCTCGTCCTTCGACGTGTCCTCTCTTGTGAAGGCCTCCACAAGCTTTCCCCGATGTGGGACGACCCCTTCAGGGTCGTGCACATCGTGAGACCAGGAGCAGTGTGCCTGGAGATAGAAGACAGGGTGGCGATACCAAACGCGTGGAACATTCAACACCTTCAATAATTCTACCCTTAATCCAAGCAGCGGTTGTAACAGACAATGCCATTCTTGGGTACATTAAGAACTCATGAGAAGACCCTCGTGTTGGTTTTTATCCTATTTTCCGCCTCTTTGGTGCTACTTTCTTTTTGTGATGTTCTCTCTTGTGTACCATATGAGCGGGGGCTAGGCACGGTGTCTATCACTAAAGCCACCCCCAATCAACTCTGAGGCCTAATGTGTCGAGCTCTGACTTGCGGACTAGCTCTTGTGATAAAGTCACCTCACCCATGGTTCTTGGTTCTTGATATCCTCGCATGGCACACATGGGAAACCTAGAGCACGCTCCATACAGAACCTATAGTTGCCTCTCCAAGGAACTAACAGGGAACCGGTTTTCAACAATACGCATGAAGGAGTAAGACAAGATAAAGACTTCTTTCATCACCACCTTCGGAACCTTCTGCTATGTAATGATGCCTTTTATGCTCAAAAACACAGGAGCTACATATTAGCACACTATGCATCATTGTCTCCACAATCAAATCGGAAGCAATGTACATGCATATGTGGAAGACATAGCCTTGATGTCCAAAAATAAGGAAACTTTCATTTCCGACTTGGAGGAAACATTCGCAAATCTACGAAAATACAACATCATGCTTAACCCAAAAAAATGTTTCTTCAGAATACCAGCCAGAAAATTGTTAGGTTCATCGTGTCTCAAAGAGGCATAGAGGTGAACTGTGACAAAATAAAAGCTATACTCAACATAACCAGGCCGACTCTCCTGAAGGACGTATAACAACTCACTGGTTGCATCGCAGCAGTCAGTTGGTTTGTCAGCTAGCTCGATGAAAGAGCAGCACCATTATATAAGCTCTTGAGGAAAAACGACAAATTTGTCTGGACTGACGAAGCTGAAGCTGCACTCCAAGACCTAAAAGCAGTACTCTCTTTTGCCCCTATTCTTGCAGCTTTGGAACCTTAGGAACCTATGTTGCTTTACATTGCCGCAACAAAAAGAGTCATTAGTGTCGTCATGGTGGTGGAACGGAAGGAGAAAAAATAGGAGCACTTGGTGCAGCGTCCAACATACTACGTTAGCAAGGTCCTGACAGAATCAAAACAACGGTATCGTCATTACCAAAAACTAGCCTATGGTGTTTTTTTGCCGCTAGAAAGCTACGACATTTCTTCCAAGAACACAAGATTACCGTGGTGAGCATAGCTCCCATGAGAGACATAATCAACAACAGTGATGCCACAGGATGCGTTGCTAAGTGGGGGAATTGAGCTAGCAGCTTTTGAAAGTGAGTATAAACCATGAACAACAATCAAATCCTAGATCCTTACTGACTTTATCGTTGGTTGGACAAAGATGGCAGAAAACACTAGCACCCTAGAGTCGGAATACTGGACCTTGCATTTTGATGGGTCAAAGGCGCTCGGAGGCTCGGGGGCCGGCGTGGTTCTCAAGTCACCCCAAGAGACAAGTTATTCTGTGTACTACAGATTCACTTCACGATGACCAATAATGTTGTCGAATATGAAGCCTTGTTACATGGAATTCGAATTGCTAAAGACATCGGCATTCACCGACTCATGTGCTCTCGAGACTCGGATTTAGTTTCCCAGCAAGTGTCTGACCACTATGGAGCAAACACATGGCAACCTATCAAGCTATCATGGATGAACTATCAAAATCGGTCGAAGGGTTTGAAGTTCAACACATTCCCGAACAGAAAACTAGGAAGCAGATGCACTATCAAGAATAGGCTCTACATGGAAAAAAGTCTCAGATGGCGCTTTTTTGGAGCACCTCAAAGTTCCCTCTATCACAGGATTTGTTGAGGAGTACCTGACCAAATCCGTCTCACCACACATAGCAGTTCTGGCTATTATTCCTAGATGGACAAAACCCTACCTTGATTTCTTTGTAGATGGAAAATTACCCGAAGACAAAGTTCTGAGCCGACAGATCATCCGACGAGCAAAATCCTATACGATAATTGGTGGTGAGCTCTATAAGTGGAGTGTATCTAGGGTTTTCTACTGTTGTGTTTCTCCATAAGGAGTAGAAATCCTAAGGGAAATCCACAAAGGCGACTGCAGACACCACGCCACAACCAAATCTTTAGTGCCAAAAGCTTTTTGACATAGATTTTTCTGGCTTACAGCTAAGGCAGATGCCAAGAAACTAGTCAATACGTGCAAAGGCTGTCAAAAATACACCAAACAAGCCAATGTTCTAGCTGATCAGCTGTGAATAATTCCGATTACATGGCCCTTTGCGGTCTAGGGTCTTGACATACTAGGAACATTTAAACGGGCTCCAAGTGGATTTACTCACCTACTAATTTTACAAAGTGGATTGAGGCTAAACCTGTAAGAAGTTGTGATGGAGCCACAACCAAAGGATTCGTTGAGGACGTCATAATCTGATTCGACTATCCGCATAGTATTATTACAGACAACGAGAGCAACTTTTGAATGGGAGAACTTGGTGAGTTTTGTGAAGTTCAATGGATCTGACTTGATATTACATCAGTCGCACATCCACAGGCCAATGGACAAGTCCAAAGGGCAAATGGTTTAATTCTACAAGGCCTCTGACCTAGGATCGAAGCACCACTTCATCGTGTTGCAGGGGCTTGGGAGGATGAATTACCGGCTATTATTTGGATTTTGTGAACTACTCCTAACAGTTCAATTGGATATACACCTTTCTTCTTGGTCTACGGAATAGAGGCAATACTTCCGAGTGGCCTTATCCATATTTCTCCCCGAGTCGCTGTGTATGTCGAAGAATATGTTGAATTTTCTCAACAATATGACCTTGATGTACTCGAGGAAGTTCGGGTAGTTGCTCAATAGAGATCTACATCGTATCAGCAGAAGTTATGCATGTATCATAGTTAGAGAGTGAAAAAACATTTCTTCGGAAAGGGCAACCTAGTTCTCCAACTAGTGCGAAAAAGGAAGCATAAACTTTCCCCAATATGGGAAGGACCCTTTATAGTTTGCAGAGTATTGCACAATGGGTCATATTATGTAATAGACATGAGACTAGACAAAGAAAGACCTACTACTAGGAAAAGAAAGAGAGCTGGAGGCAGTACAGATCCGGATGAATTAGATCGTCCATGGAATATTTCTCAGCTACGTCCCTTTTATTTTTAAATTTTCTTTCTTTGTAATCATATCAATATACATGTTCATAGTGAAATAAAGTATTGGTTCCCTCAATGCTTTTTCTGAGATGTTTTAGTACCATTTTATTTCCGAATAATCATGTCAAAGTCGAAAATCCCAGAATACTTGAAAGTACTTAATGCTCATATTTGTTCCGGTTAGATTTCCAATTATTGAAAAATGCCACCTTCGGGTGTAAGTCTCATTTTCTGTTTATACTTTGGTTTTTGTATGATTGCTTAGACGCGAGTATTTTCTGAGTAGTGAATTGTTGGTACTAGAATCCGACTCTGTTTCCGAGTTTAAACTGGTTGAGCAATTGAGCTCCATTGCTCGATAGTGTTTCTGTGCTAAAGGTTTGCTGGCTCACGAAAGGGACGAGACAAAAACTAGATAAATGATAAGTATGAACAAAAAGTGCTTAAGTAATTTTCGAGCACAACAAAAATAACCAAGTGATAGAGTAAAAGCATAAGTTCTTACAAACCAACACATATAGATAAATAGTTTAAACATTAAATCACTTGCTTCATAATAATGCAAAAAGTTTTTTGTGATCCTATGTTGTAGGTGAAGGAGATGGAGGATTTGCCGGCTCGCTGGTGCTAGTACCCAAGTCACCCTGATCTTTCTCCAAGACAAGAACGTATGACTCAGTCTATTCATCGTCGTTAGAGGGTTCAACTTCTTTGGCTGGGGGACTTGGTGGCATAGCGACGGCTTTGAAGAATGGCTTCTCGTAGCTGGTTATCTCGGCCACGCGACAGGCGTATCCGGCACAAGACTCCCATATGACTCTAATATCTTGGTTGTTGCCATCTTCATCGACAATCGAGATACCCTTGGTGACCTTCCAGATTTCCATGCTACCTAAGGGCATTCTAGGCAGCCATCCAGGCATACGACATCTTCCATTCCTCAACGAGCTTTGGAAATTCCTTCGCCCTATCTTGCAATTCAAAGGCAGATAGCCTGCGCAAATCGGAGAGTTCAATAGCTTCACCAACCTCTTCAAGAGTTTGGCGAAAGTCATGGATTAAATCTCCAACCGCAATAAGTCGTTCATTGCGGGAGTCAGACTAGAACAAATCCAGAATGTTGAGGGGTGTTGTGAAAAGACAAAATTAATAAATCTGACAAAGTTTGGTCAGAAAAACATCTAAGTAGGAAAAATATATGGTTTTGGTAGCAAAACTTACCAAAGATGGTTTCATCTAATTTGATCTTCTCTCCCTCACACTCGGAGTTCTTCCCAAAGTGCTTGAGTGGTATCAGGTTGCGTATCCATTTCTGCCTTCAAATCAGAGATTTCTTTGTCCTAGCGGGCAATGACCTGGTCACGCTCCTCAGTGGCCATATTGCTGGATTAAAGGGTATTATTGACACTATGTTCATGGTCAACCTTCAGTTTTTCGAGCTCAGCTCGCAAACTAGCATCCTCAGCCTCCAAGACATTGAAATTTTTGGCCTCCTCCACGAGTTTGCAGGACTGGGTCAGCAAACCTGGATTGACAAAGGGCAAAGTTGAATAAATATTTAGGACATCAATCAAAACTTTGGATAGAGATCTAGAAATGTTTACCTTCCGCCTCGTCCTTTTGCACTTTAAGTTGAGCATTTTTAAGACAGAGAGATTTGATTTCTCTCCGCTTGTTGCCTATGTTCTTCAACAATTCCTGGTTGTAAACATTAACTTTTTATAAGGCAACATAGTAATCAGAGTCAGAAGTCTACTAAGACTCGGCTATTATTTTAACTAAGTTAAATTTCTAGCACGAGCCTTGGGGGCTACACTACTTCGTTCTTTGGCATACTGTAAAAGCATAATCTTAGATTATGTTTACATCCAACTTCATGCTTGGGGGCTAGAGAATATGATATAAAGACAATAAAAGAATCAAAAAATGACTTAAAATATGCTCAATATGCAGCTTGTTAAGGCTGGCATTGACCTTAGTAGAAACCTTCTCCATCAAGGTTAAGGGTTGCACTGGTGGAGGCGGAGCTTCGCTAGCCCTTAGTCTTTCATCCTGAGCATGAATCTGCCCCAACAAATCTTCAAGCTTGATGTCTTCGACTTCTTGAGCCTCTTCCTCGACAGATATGTTCCGAGATTCTAAACAAGCAAATGCAAGCTTCTGAATATCTTCTACACTTTTCCTGGTAAGGCCAAGATTGGCGGCACCAGGAATCTTCAGGGGATTATCGGCAAAAGTATCAATTTAGGGATCATTACCCTTAAAGGGTTCAACCTTATTCAATCCCGAGTCACCAATGGTGATGTCGGTTTGTGAACTGGTGTTCACTAGCTCTCCGGAATGAGTCTCAACATCTCCAGCACGTTGTCAACACCCGGATTTTTAATCCCAGATGCCTGTTATGCCATACTTCGTAATCCTAGGATTACCATTTTTGCGAGACATAACCAATTGGATATCACAGTACATCATCCATTACAAACCATAATAAGGTCTTACACAAATAAAGGATCTCATGATCTAGTCTTAATACAATCAAGTAGCAGAATAAATAGGGTAGCGGTGGGGTCCATCTTCAGTGTCACAGGCAATGCTAACGATGGGAGATGATCCTAGTTATCGTAGCCGTCCTGCTGTCCTCCTTCAGGGTAGTCCTCCTCATAGTCTGGCCATAGGAATAGCCAGGGACAAAGCTATGAGTACTCTTTAAGTACTCGCAGACTACCACTAACAAGTAAGATAGTTCTAGTAGGAATGCTAACTCTAAGTTTATTTGTAAAGTTAAGTTTGAAACCTAAGCTGAGTTTAGAAACAAAGAAAGATAAAATAAAGTTTGAAAACACCTAAGTGGGAACTTAGTTGTCATAGTCACAACTCTGTTGTGGTCAAGTCATGTCACAATTCATTTCATAAGTCATTTTGAAAACATCTGACAACGGAACAGTATGGCCACTCCAACTGTCCATAACCACGGACGCGGCTATTTGAATAGTTTGACATTATGAAGAGGTGGTACACTTTCACACTTAGTATGCAGATAATCAAACATAACCTTTCCTTTACACACTCTAGTATAAGCACCTCTCCTATGAGTATGGCCTCCCAGCCATGACCATCTGTCATCCTGGGCACTGCATAGGTGGACAACATTGAGAGGTAGCCTCAGCTCAAACCTCTCCCGCGAGGTAACTAATAGTAATGCATATAAACTTCTGACTAAACCTTACCCAATTCAGGTATTGTGGTTGTACGGTAAAATTGGAATGGTATCGCATCCGAACCCAACCATCAGTTTTTATAAAAGGGCTAAGGCTCATGCCTCAACATTTTCATCATCATCATAAACCATTTGTGTTTCTCAACACATGTCAAAACATCTCAATAGAATGACTCATCATTCTAAGGTTTTCACAAGTCATTTTCACCAAGTATTTCCAGCTAGAGTGATCAAGTTTGGTTTAGGTTTAAACTACTAAGTTAAGAGTGTTCACTAATGTGGGATGCTAAGATCAATCTCATGCCATAGAATGACATCTAAGTCTAACTAGATAGGTCAAGTTTTATAATCTTTATGCTACCTTTAAACAAAGTAAAGGACTTTAGTAAAGTAAGGAAAGTAAAGCTTGTAGATAAAACTTGGAGTAGGTAATAGTCAAAATGGTATAACCAAAGCATGCCTAATGCATCTTTCTTAAGTTATCTAGCTTGCAAGGTCTATCTTGCATTGTTAATGATGGCTTGCAAGTCTTATCTTGCCAATAATAGCTTGTCTTGGTTGGTGAAGTGGTTGAAATTCTCTTCCTCCTCCTCCTGGTAGAACTCCTCCTCCTCGTAGACTTGGTCGGTACTATCGTCTATAAATACATACGGAATACACAATCACCAAATAATACTTAACTAGTCTACTTAGCACACTAAGCCACACATTTGATGATCTATTATCATCACAAACATCACAAGGTTTAATGAACTAGTTTCATTTATTTTATTTGAGAAAAGTAATTTCTACTCATTGAAAAATAACTAAGATTTAATATTCTCCAATTAAAATATGGGATCATGTGGACACATGTCATCACCACATATTCTAATACACGGGAATGTGATTTAAATGTTGGATCACATTTTAATAAGTTTAAGTTTATTATTTAATGATTTAAAGTGACTAGAAATGCCTATATAGCATTATTTTGGTACTAATCACCAGTCACTGCATGCAAACCTTAATATTATTACATATTCAGATAGGTATGGTTAAATGTGATTTTTGAGAATTGGAATCAACTCAAAAGCTATTATGGTTGATTTTAGAGAAATGTTTGAATGTGCAAAATCTTCTGTCTTGTTATTTTATCTAGGAGAGATCTATAACTCCAAATGATTTAAATCCAACGGGCTTGGATAGAGATTTTCATTAGCTTTCCAAAAAAATTGGAATCACTCAATTTGGATTTGTATAACTCTCTGAACTGATTTTCAAACTAAGGGACAGAACTAAGTCTAAGTCTAAAAAGAAAAATCCTAATTTGAATCACAGGGCCAGCGCAGGAAACTAATATGGGCTGGCCCAGATTCACTCTGCGGCGCTGAGGGCTGCTGACAGGGGGTCCCGCCTATTAGTGTCTCATTACACGCGAAGCGGTACGGGGCGATAAGGACCGTAGGATTAGAACTAGATCAACAACACATTGCCGTCGTCGATGATTTAACACGTCAAGCGAGACTGAACCCTAGCGGCTCGGTGGGGGTGCGGTGAGGGTGTACCAGGGCTCCAGCGAGTGCGGCGAGGCGAGCAAACGAATGAGGAGACGATGTCAAGATCAGGCAAAGTCGAGGCAGCTCCGGGGGTGGACGAAATCGACGGCAGCTTCTCCTCCTCTAGTGCGGCGGTCTCCAGCTCAATTCCGGTGAGAGGCTGCTCGAACTGCTTCAGCGAGATGTGGGGAAGGACTAGTGGTGAGAGGGGAGTTGAATGGTGTGGCAATTGAGGCTGGGGAAGGCCTTCTTATATAAGCTCGAGGAGGGGACCGAGGGGGCAATGGCGAGCTTGTCGGTGACGACGATACAGGGTGCTATCGGCATGGGCGGTGTAGGCGGATGGTGGCTTGCCTCCTGGCAGTCCTCTATGGCTTTATGGCGATGCTAGGGGCGGTGGCTAATGATCGGGAGTGTCGTGCGCTCTGGGAGACAAAGGCGGTGCTCGACGCGGTTCCCGGCGAGTGTGGGTAGAGTGGCAGGGTACGGCCGTGTCTGGCAGGGTGAGGTGGTCAAGGCGGAGCGGCGCGTGCGGTCTGGTGTCGAGGTGCGGTGTGTGGCGTGATGGTGGTGATGGCGCTCTGGCGCGGCGTAGAGAGGAAAGTGCGGGGCTTGTCCTCGGTGGTCCAGGGCATGGCAATGGTCGTGGGGTGGACCGTGGACGGCGGTGAGGTCACACCTTGCTTCCTGGAGCGATGGAGAGGGGCTAGCGGTCTGCTGGGGCGTTGGCAAGGTTGGCCGGCGTTCATGTCCTCGGGGCAGCGTGACACTGCTGCTAGGGATAAGGGGGTGGGCTGGTTGCGGCCTGGTTAGAGCTAGGAGAGACAGAGGGAGTAAATGGGGTGCAAATGGGTGGCAATCCCCTGTAGATACAGTGAATTGACTATTGTGTTGGTTTTGTGCCTGCTAGGTGTTCGACATAATGGCCGAAAGAATTCAAATTTGGAATTTTGAAATGAATTTTGGTGGAGTGGTTTGTCACATGCTTAAGCATCTGTGGTTGCTTGGGATTTTCAAATTGAGTTCATTTGGATGGTTTTTGAAAAAGGGTGATCTATACATATGAACTAGATTCCATTTTCAAATGTCTTTTAAAATTAGAGTTTGAATGTTTTTGGGAGATCACAAAGTGGGCCTTGGCACATCACTACTTGTACTAGCAAAGGGTGAAAAGATCCACAATTGTCTCTGTTTGAAAATGAGTGCTAGGAACACCCAAAGTGGGCTAGGTGATTAAAATGGCAAAAGTGGCCATTGCTTTTATTTAATTATTTTTGATTTCTTTTTCTTTGGTTTTTGCTTGTGAATGATCTAGATGATGTGACATTCATCATAGAACCATTTTACAACCATTAGAACACACAATCATGACATTTCAAACAACTCCTATTTAAATGCAACACTCATATGCATGCTTAAATATTTTAAATGGAAAAAGTTTTTGTTAACCCTAAATTGGGTGATTTGGATCTTGATTAACCTTGATTAAAGATTTGGGATGTTACACACGTGGAGACGGAATATCCTACGACGCTGACGATGTGTTGGGGTTAGGAGCCGGGGGAGCGGTAGAAGGAGAAACCAAGTTCAACTTATGCTGACGCAGAGTCTTCCTTGATTTCCATTTCCTTTTCCTAGTGGTTTAGCTCTGACCCATAAAAAGATACAAACATTGTGACTCAGAAAGATAATAGTAACACAAGTAATGATAAAGTGGAACTTATTTGATGACTGTCAGTGTTTGTGGGCCAGCCAAAACAATCGGAGTCTTACGCCTCTGAGTAAGCGTCTCCGACAGTTCTTCAAGTTCCTCATTGTCACAAAGAGGAATCACATCTTCAGGTGGATAACCCTCGAGGGGAGCAAGCTCCATCTCGGGGAGAGCAACAAGCTGAAAGTCGTAAGTATCTCAACATTGTGATATTATGTAATAGATGGATATAATACAACTAGTAAAATCCGAAGAACTTACCGGGGTCAGAGGATTCACTGTTGTGTACATTGGCATGGAGACCTATGGAACTTTCTAATTAACTCGCTCCTTGATGGACAATTAGATCCGGGACTCATAGTCCTTGGAGTGGACAAGAGTAGATCTAACCTTCAAGAGGTCCTTCTTATCAAGGGTGACCGAATGCATCATCTGGTCCCCATGGTATTTAAGAGGTTGAACCCGACATGATAGCCAGAACTGGACTAATTCGGATCCCTTCGAGCCTTTTTTTCTTCATCAAGAACTCAATCCACCTCTTGTCACGGATCAAGTCTTTAGTAAGATTCGGCGCTTCTATGTCCCAAGACTCTTGGCGAGTAGTAGCACCGTCGACAAAAACTGGCAAGCCCTCTGACTTGCCGGGAGCCGGCATATCATTGTGATAAAAGAAAGTGGCTGGCCATTTCTTCACTAAATCACTAGTTATAACCTTGGGGTAGACTCGATCTCTCCTAAGGACTAAACTAAGAGTTCCAGTATTATATGGAACACTGATAGTGATAGAGTTTTTTCGAGTACTAAAATAATCCCGTAAGAGAAGCAGACTCGGTTTGATTCCGAAAAATCCATCACAAAGAGAGACATCTGCACTAAGCTCTAAAAGGTAAATTGGGGGGAGATTATGAAGTTGAATGTCGTAGTAGGAGATTACCTCGGAGAAGAATTCCGACGGTGGGAAGCTAAGGCCGCGATCTAGATGGGTCCCAAAGTGAACCGGTTCACCATCGTGTGGCGTAGAGAGGGCCTCGTTCAAGCCACTTTGCCATGCGCTGGTGCGGAGAAGTCCTTCCTCCATGAATTTGAGCTTCTCGTCGCTCAGAACGCACGATATCCAAATCCCGGGATACTTCTTGTCTTTCACCACCAAAACTGTCATGGCCGCAGAGCTCGATGCATCGGCCATCTTGAATGAGGTTGGCCATGAATGGGCGGCGCCAGTGGATTTGGTAGAGGAACTAGAGGAATACAAGGAGCATAGGGTTTATTCGGGGAGGAGGAAGAATAAGAGCAACGGTGGAGAAAATAAGGATTGTTTACCCCTTACAAAGCCCATCCGCGTCAAGATTAGTGTTAAATGCACGGAATTAACACCATGCGTCATGATATGGGAGGGACAACTTCCTCGCGAAGCCTCCGCCGCCTCAATCTCTAGGTTTTCATTTAAACGGCGCCTCGGTTCCGTGCAATGCGGGACCTACCAACAGTCACACTGACAGAATATTTGTTAGTGATGCGACAAGACCTGGAACATTGTTAGGTTACTTCATGGACCAAATTCCGGCTTAGTTTCAAATCGAGCAAGGAAGCAATGATGAGATATCAACAAGTCTGACTCACTTGTGACTCAGATCCTACCTTTTGTTTTGAAGTTCTAGGAACCCTTCAAGATTCTACAGCCGAAGAAGAATCAAGCTAGATGATGGAATCCGACTTTGGATCTTGGAGGCTTCCGAGGGCTACTGTTGGGGATATACTTTCCAAGTATACCCACTATGACTTGTTAACCAGTGTGGCCCACTTCGGGTTAGAGCTATGCTTCATGGGTGGCCAAGTCAGAGAGAGAACATGGAAGCCCGACCGGCTATTAGAAGGCCCAGAAGACTTACCAACTTAGGCATGCATGAATACTTGTAGTCCAATATGTACTATGTACCAACTCTATATCGTACCCGGATATGACTCTCCTATAACCCTAGGATTAGATGACTATATAAGCCGTCCTAGGGACCAGCCTTTAGGGCATGCACTACAACCACAACTCGCATAGGCGAAACCTCTCTTGGAATCGGTTATACTTCCGACTCTGCCGATATACTGGATTGCTAGCAGAAGTAGGATCCGTCCACCGCAGTCGGATCTGAACCTAGGAAAGCTTGTTCTCTCATCATCCCGAAGTACCGTACGTCTCACACCCCACCTTTTCCCATGCCTCGAGGACTCCCTCATGGCGTACTTGTCCTCAATCCGACGATAGGGACAAGGTCAAGTGAAAGGCCCAACTTTGGTCGACTAGAGAGGGGGTGAATAGGAGACTACCAATTTTTATTATTTTCTTGCAATTTTAGGCTTTGCACAAAGTAAAGTTCACTAGAGATGCAACTAGATGGATAACCTATATGGCAAACAATACAATAGGTAAACAAGACGGTAATTGCAAGAAGTAAAGGAGAGGAACGGATAAACCGGCGAGGGGACACGAAAATGTAATTCCCGTAGTTCACTTCCAAGGAAGCTACGTCTATGTTGGAGAGGTTTTGGGGCCACACAAGGTCACCCGAGCGCCACAAATGCCTCACCTTCTTCTCCGGTGAGCACCACCACAAAGGCGGCCTCACAATCCACTAACCGGTGACCTTGAAGGCGTCAACCGAAACTTTTACAACAAGGTTGAGGGGAGACTCCACAACTCAATTGAAGACCCTAAACGACACCTAGAAGCTTCACAACAATTGCCATAGCTCCGAGGATGCCCTACACCGTCTAGGGTTCCAAGAACCCAAGAGAACAAGATCCACGAAGGATGGGTGGGGAAATCACGATTCCTTTGGTGGAAGTGTAGATCTAGGTCACCTCCCCCAATCCTCAAAAGATCAAGAGGTTTGAGTGGGTAGGGAGGGAGATCTAGGCAAGTGAAGCTCTTGTGTTAATGGAGGAGAGAGAAAAGGAAGAGATAAATGGAGAGGAGGAAGAAGAGGGCATTAAATAGGCCTCTTCAAAACGGGTAGATTTTGTCCCTCCGCGACACCACCGGTACTACCGGTGGCGGGCCGGTAGTTCCGACGAGCTGTTCTCAATGGTCCGAAGACGCTCCACGGAACGGTCGGATTGACTGTTCAGCAGGCCCCATGACCTCATCGGAATTAGTGCTCCAAGTTTCAATCCAACTACTGGTAAATAATCACTTTGATACAAAGAAGTATCTGAACTGAAATCATAGTTACCGGAACTTGGAGAGGAACTGGGATCAAAACTACCGGGTCGCTAGGAACTGATCAGTACTACCAGGCGGGAGCGGTACTACCGCTCAAAGGTACTGGGGATGGTCAGTGCTGGCCGGAAGTTCCAGTCCAAACGGACCAAAAATTCTGGATGGTACTACCGGTGTTAGTTCCGACACTAATTCCGTCAAATAGGCACTTCGATACAGAAGTATTCCTGAAATGATTTTATGTTTACTGGAATTAGAGTCAGAATAGTAGTCGGAAGTACCACTTGATCAACCCTGAAAAGCCCTTTGGCGGTACTACCGGTGCCTGGCCGGTACTACCGGTCAGGGCAAAAACCACTCAAACTCCTCAGGGGATCTCTCTCTCGCAGAAAAACTAGGAAGGTTGTGGATGTGCTGATATGGACTATGCATGAAAGCGTGATTTCCCACAACCTTCCAAGGTGGACCCCCTCTTGATAGTACGGTAGCCTATAACAAAGATAAGAGAAAGTGCAAATAATAGCCACCATCTTCAATCTTCTTCAAGAGAAGAGTCCACCAACTAAAACCATCCGTAGATAAAACCTGCAACTTAGGCACACGGTTAAACCAAAAATGGAGTTGTCATCAACACCAAAATACACGGATAAACCAATATGTAACACCCTCGGGATCAGGGTTATGCAAATCCAGACCTTAGCCTGACATAAGCTTAACCTAGACCTCGAGGATATTAGAGAGAGAGGTAAAATAGCTAGGGTTTAGGGGTTTTGTAGTATTTCTTTTGCATGCAATTTAAAAGATGATGCTCATGAATGCACAATCAACCCTAAATATAAGATTAACTAAAATTGGGGTGTTACACAATATCCTTTCAATCTCCCCCTTTTTGGGGTATGATGACAACCCCACAAGATTTGCATAAAAGATATCAACACGGTAAGACCTAATGAGAAGCTCCCCCTAGATGTCTGAAAGATATATGAACAAATTAAATGCTTCTGGAATGCAATAAGAACACATGTGAGGGAGCTCCCGCTTTCTAAGTAAACCAACAAGGGTGCAAGGAAAGGAATACAAAAGAGAGGGACTCATACCTTACACCAAAATCAATGTGGTGAGACAATATTAGATACACGAAGATACCTCCACAATATAGCTTTGCCCACAATAACCAACCACTAGAACATCATATAGATACCACAACACATAATCTAACCAACATAGTATCATACATAAATAAGGTCCACAGATAAATAAACAACGGAGGTCCACAAGCATACATAACAGAGGAAAAGCGTTCCCGGGCATAAAAACGTCAAAGAAAGAGCGAGCTCGTGACACAACCCATGCAAATCCCGTAGCCCTAAAGGAACACTTTCTCCCCCTTTGGCATCAGGATGCCAAAAAGGGACAAAGTAGATGATCTAAGCACCCCACGCACCAACATACGGAGGAGGAGGCTCGAGGTCCTGAGCCAGACGATCACGGGGAACAATATAGGGATCAATCTTGCGAAACTCCTCATACGCCACCTAAGGCCATGAAGATATATTGTTATTGTTCGTGTGAGGACCAATGGTGGCCTTCTTTTGGCTGGCTAGAATAGGCCTCTTCCCTTTAGCAGCTGCAGCACGGTGCTCAGCAACCGCTCTCTGACAGGCAGTCTGAGAAGGAGTGTGAACAACTTCGAGATCACCTTCATCAATCTCAGAAGGACCACAAGGAGGAGCATGATACCGCTTGGAGCCACCACAGGAACCACCTTGCCCTGAGAGGAAAGCAATAGGGGGGTAAGTGCACAAGGTCGAAGGAAAAACAACCGAGAAAAGATTGACAGAATATAGAAACAGAGTTCAAAATTTGGTGCAGCAGTAGTTTCGCCGAGCTGCCGGAACTACTAGTGGCGTGGATCCCACAGTAAGTACTGTTCGTGTCCCACCGATAGTACCGGTGGTGAGGAGCCCACCGGAAGTACCGGTCGGGCCCACCGGTAGTACTGGTCAGGGGCCTGTTCGTCTGCGGTACCAAAGTTTCCGGGCCAGTGCACCGTGGTACCTAAGTTGCCTGAAATTCCCGTGTTTCGAAATGTTGGGCCGCCAACTACCGAGAGGGGCCATTTCGATGCAAACTCATCTCACCCTACCAAATCCAAACATTCCGTGAAACTGCCCCGTGAAGTAGACGGTCGGGACCCTCATGTCAGTAATATTTCTGTGACGTGAGCGCCAACGCGGCAACCGCGTAGGCGAAATGAGAGACTAAAGGAGCATGGTGCGTTGACCAAATTCACAAATCCACTCCGTCCCTCCTTTCGCATGAACCCTAGCACCGGCGGCGTCAAAATCCCCTCTCCAACCAGAATGATCTCTTCGGGCATTTGACTTCTGGTGCCAAGTTGCTACGCCTACTTGCTGCTACCGAGCTCTAATGCCGAATGCCGTGCCAGCCGTTGCGACGATCTAGCCCGCCTCTACCGCCGACGAGCTAAGCAGCACGAAGGATGGCAGATCGATTTGTCAAGGAAGAAGTACTTCTGGCTAATTGCGGGTGAGCTACTCTTCTCTTTGCTATTTGCACTACCTATAACTGCTAGCTGGCTATTGGCATTATAGAGATATATCGAACATAGAATTGTTTGCTAGCACGACACTGACAAACAATTCTTATCTTTTGTCTCCAATTTTCTATCAAGTAGGATCTCCGCTGAACCCAAATACACAGTTATGGTCACCATCTGCGGCTACCATATTAAATTAGCAGATGTGAAGAGCACGTGGAATCAAGCTCACAATCTAAAGATGGAAGTAGCACTTGTGTAGTTATGCACTATCTCTGGTTTGGTTGCTGTTGTGCGTGAACTTGCTGAAATGAGGCCGGAGCAGACTACATGGTTCAACATGCTTGATGAATGAGGCTTCAAGGTTCCTATAGCGTGTGACAATCAGCTAATTGGGTTGATGAAACAGCATGCTAGGCTTCACGTGGTTATGCTGATTTGTAACATACTGGATGAGGAGGCTCCTGCTACTGGGAGTCGCCCAACTATTATTGGACAGGAAGGTCTAACTCGAACCCCTGTTGTTGTTGAGCAAAATGTGGTTCCTCGTCCGTGACATGCTTCTGTCAGGCAACCTCCTCGTAGGAGTCCCCGTATTGCCGTTGTGGAAAACTCTGCTCTAGAATCTGCTGGTACTGGTCGTCCCTATCGTGTTGTTGCTCCGGCTGCTGCTGACCCAATCCATGCCACTGTTGAGCAAACTAAGGCTTCCGGAGGCTGCCCCGCTGTTGTTTCCAAGACTGCTGCCTTGTGTGCTGCTCCTCCTTGAAACCATCCTCAAGTTGTGTGAACCCGTGCTCTAGAATCTGCTGGTATTGGTCGTCCTCGTGTTGATGTTGATCTGGCCGCTATTGACCCAATCCCTGCCGCTGTTGAGCAAACTAAGGCTTCCGGAGGCTGCCCCACTGTTGTTGCAAAGACTGATGCGTTGTGTCATCCTCAAACCCGTGCTCAGGTTCAGCGAGCTACTGGTCTGGAGCTAGCTCATGGTTTGGACTCTGCTAGCACTCGAAACACTACTGTTGTGGGAACTGCTCCTGGTCGTCGATGTGGCATGGTAGCGGCTAATCCTATTGTGGCTGCCGTTAGAAGGGGCCCTGCCTGTCCACCATGTAATGTAGCTCCCGCTGCTAAGGGCCCTCGCCTTGCTCCTGGTCCTGGTACTTCCACCGAGGTTGATCCAGCTAACGATGACGCTAGTGATGGCGATGGTGGCATTGGGGCTAGGTCTGATGGTGCCGCTCCACCTCTCGAACCTCTCGGAGGTTTCTATCCTGAAGAACCTGATGATGGCAAAGTAATCATTCGTATCGGTGTCACGGATTATGCTGCAAAATTAGATGATGGCACAGAATAATTCTATGATGAGTTTGATGTAATCCTTGGCAGATACGATCCTGAAGTGGTAGAGTTATCTGACCTGATGGCATCGTTACGTGTGAAGGTGCTATGGGGGTCCTCCTAGGAAGCACGTTTGTTATATTTTGGTTATAGGAGCAAAAAGGCTATCGAAGTGAAAGATACCAGGGATTTAGTCGTACCGTTTACAAGGAAACATTATAGGGGTGAAGTGTACTTCCACTTGATAGTGCAAATGGTTGGAGAGGAATTGGAACTCGACCATAGAGATGATGGAATTTTAGAAGGCATGCGTGACCTGATCCAAGGCATCACTGGGGCTGGTGCGCCTGAGGGTAGCTTCGAACAGAGGAGAGTCTTACAGAGGAGCGTCATAAAGAGGAGCAGGAAGAGCATCCCCAGAAAGGGCACTCCGAAGAAGAACGTCACCAAGGAGACCACGCCAGAGAAGAGGACGCCCAAGAGTCGCACGAACAAAGGCACCACGCCGTAGAGTACACCCCTGAGATCCAGTCAAAATGCCACACCGAACGGTAGCAGCAAAAATGCTAATAGGGCTAGCATGGTGGTGAACACTCCTAGGAGTGGTAGCAAAGAGGCGAAGATGACCAACACAGAGGCTACCACACCCAGTGGGAGCAGAAAAAATACTAATTTGGAGCAGAACACACTGCTGTCAGGGAATAATGCCAGCACGAAGGAGAACGCGCCCAATAATATTAGCAAAAGGGCTAATTTGGAGCGGAACACGCCGCTGAGGTCAGGCAATAATGCCAGCACGAAGGAGAACACGCCCAATAGTAGCAGCAAAAGGGCTAATTCGAAGAAGAACACACCGCAGAGGTCAGGCAATAATGCCAGCACCCTAGAGCCAACACCCGTGAGGGGAGGTAGTAAGGAGATCACACCCAAGAGCGGTAGCAAAAAGCCTAGTTCAATGGGGAATGGAACGCAGATGTCGATCCCTAATGATACGATCAGGAAAGATTACATCAGGAAGAAGGGTGTACACAGGAAGAGCAAGAGGGTTCTGTACAGTCAAGATGAAATTGATTATGACTGCTGTTTGTCCACTGAAGTACCTGGGATGCATGCAAATGTAAGACCACCCCATGTGGTTGCAGCATAACCAACCGAGTGTCTTGGAGAAAACAGAGTTGCCGGTGAGGTGGATTGGGGCAATGTTTCGGTCCATCCGGGTGGAGACGATGGTGTAGCCCCACCCATGGGAGTCAATATGATGTGTGCAGTACTAGGCATTAGAGACGATGGCGAGGATTCTGAATCAGATGAAGAAGAAGGCACTGTAGAGGATCAAGAATCTGGTGATGATGAAATAGACGAGGAACTTAACGATGAGGCTGGTATTCCAGTCGATGATTTGGGTGTTGAAGTAGAATAAATGAAACATGACCACGAGTATCCTATAATTTCGGTCGGCACTGAGTTCAGGAGCATGCATGAGTTCAGGATGTCGTTTCGGCATTTTTGTATCAAGGGGGAGTTCGATGTTTATCGACTGAAGAATATTGCCCAGAGGTATGAGGCCGTTTGCAAGTTAACGTGGATGAATGAACGGGCCGAGGTACATTGTCCATGGAGGATCACAGCAAGAGCCTTACCTACGTCAAAGGCGATTAGGGTATTGGGGCAATGAATGCAGCAAACCATTAGAACTTTCTCTCTTTTCACTCTATAACTACAATTGATGTGCGATATCTTTCTGGCAACTAGTCGACTCCGCTTATCTTTTAAATGAATCTGTGTTGTAGGTGAACAAAATGGGCCCTCCACACATGTGTCTGACAGGTAGCAAACTGAAATCCTCAATGGCTGATACAGAGTGGGTGGCTATGAAATATGTGTCCATACTAAAGGATAACCCTAAGGAGACCGCGAAGAATATTTAGACTAGCCTCGGTTCCAAATAAAACATTGTCCTACCGTATTACACGATTTGGAAAGGTAAAGAGAAAGCTTTGGGGGTGTTGCACGGGGATTGGACCAATAGCTTCAGGATGTTGTACAACTTCAAGGCGGAGGTACAAGCTAGGTGTCTAGGGAGTGTTGTGGAGATTGACACCGAATCAGTACGTGGTAAAATATATTTCAAAAGATTTTTCATGGCGCTTAAACCTTGCATCCAGGGATTCAAGGACGGATGTAGGCCGTATCTGAGTGTAGACAACACTGTCCTAACTGGCAAATGGAAAGGCTGTCTGCCATCTGCCATAGCACTTGATGGTCACAACTGGATGTTCCCAGTGGCATTCGGGCTGTTTGAAACAGAAACGGAGGAAAACTGGGTCTGGTTTATGAGGCAGCTCAGGAGATCAATATGCCACATGGATCCATTGGCTATATCCACGGATGCATGCAATGGGCTGACGAATGCAGTGAAGGAGGTGTTCCCACAAGATGAAGGTAGAGAATGCCATGCCCATATGATGCTCAACTTGTACTCACACTACGCATGCAGCATATTTCGTTACATGTTTCCTACTGCTAGAGTTTACAAACCTAGTAGCAGCGAATATTTCATGAGCAAGATTTTGGCGGAAGCCCCTGAACTTCCAGAGTACTTAGCCATCCATCATTCGTAGCTATGGAAGAGGAGTCAATTCAACCCTAACATCAAAGTTGATTACATAAACAACAACCTTGCATAATGCCTGAATAACTGGATGAAGGACATAAAAGTGCGTCCTGTTCATATCTTGATGGACAGCATACGTGGTATGATCATAAAGCTGTTAAATATAACGAGAGAGATCGGTAGGGGACTTAGAGAACATATGCTAACGCCAGTTGTACATCAACTGCACAAGAGAAGCCGGGGACTTACTCATCTTAAGGTTCTCCCGTCAACCAGCAGCAGCTGTGAGGTAGTCGATATGTCCAAGAGTGGCAAAAGGGATGTTGTGAACATCCAGCTGCGAGAATGCACCTACTTAGAGTAGCAGCATACCGGGAAACCTTGCGACCACGCCTTGGCCTTCTTGGTGAAGAAAAGAACTCTACCACATTTGGATCAGTATTTGTCAGACTACTACTCTATGGAAAAGTTAAGATTTGTGTACGCTGGATCCTCGAGCCATGTACAGACCCATCTCAGTGGACTCAAGTCCAACTGTCTTTCGAGCTTTTCCAGCCAGTTACAAAAAGGGGCAGAGGAAGACCTCATGTGAATAGGTTTAAGAATTTTCTCGAGAAGAAGGGTTCGGTTTTCTATGCTACCAAGAAGGGCAAAAATAGATGCAAGACCTGCCATCTTATAGGCCTTAGAGCAGCGGGCTATCCCCTTAATGGTCCCAAACCTACGTATGAGATGGTACATTCACACAAAAAATTGTTTATAGTCTATAGATATAAGGTAGTAATCCATGTACTATTTTTTTACAGGAAGCACAAGGTAAGAAACAAGACAACCGACTCAGTGATTTTGTTGCGGGAAGAAAACCAAAACGAGTGGAGTGATGATGCTAGACAAGATTCTGGTGCTGATTGGCCTGACTTCCCTCGACCCAGAGATGCAGGGTACGTGAAGGTAAGAAAATTGGCACCCAGGAAGAGGAAGAAGGCAGGAGATGAAGAAGCCAGTGGACGTGAAGGCAAGAGGAAGAAAGTTGGCACCCAAGCAGAGAAAGAAGGCTAGCAGTGTAGAAGCCTAATGATGTATTGAACTTGAACCTATATATGTAGTTCGGTTAAACTCTGGAGCTGTGTGCGTGGAACTTGTCGGGCGAAACAATCTGCCTCCCGTACTCGGAGTAAAATGTATCATGACTTTAGGATTGGATACAGCCGAGGCCACTAGTTGAATCCAAAATTGTGACTGTGCCACTACTATTTGAACAGTCACGGTAGCTGAGCGGTTAAGGGGTCTCCAAAATTGATGGGTGTTAGTGGCACAGACATGAATTATTTATAGGCGCTTAATAAATCCCTGCTATTGGCATTACACTTATGATAAGTTTCTGGGCTAAAAACAATTTCTAAGTTGACTGCTACACACTCCACGCAAGAACTTATTTTAGTCACGGACAATGACATGGCAACATAAACTGCAAATGCAACAGATAATGCCCAGATAATGAGGAAATTGTTTCCACTATCTGGCCTAATCTTGAGCCCGTCTGTCTCACCACCTCCCTGCCACTTCCTCCCCTGCACCTTGCGAAGCTCCCGGATCTCTCGCTCCATCGCACGAATCTCCTATTTCTTGTCCGACACAGCATCACGCATATCCTGAACAAGCTCTTTGTGAAAACCTGTCAGTGGCTTTTCGATCCACACAAACTTGTCACAACCAGTCCCCCTCCCTTCATGCGAAGTAGATCGAAGAAAAAAAGAATTACATTACACTTTCCGGATCCGGGTTACCATTGTACCTACAGTACGAACTTACCGCTTTGATGCTGCAGTTGCTGAATTTTCCTGTAGTATTTTCGTCAGTCCACGAAATCCATCTCGGCATCTTCTCACCGCACAAACACAACATATCGGGGTAGTAATGGTAGGGCGCCCTCCGGTACCTGATGGGGGCACCCGCCTGACGGCGTTGAGCCGACCCTTATTCCGCCCGAGACGAACTGCATGAGCTGCGAGCCATGAGCGAGGGGAGCGAGGGCAGAGGAAAGAGGATCCTTTGGATGTCAGGGTAGTGGTGAAGCGTGATTTATCCCCACTTAATAACTCGGGCAGAATCCTACCGTCCACATTCAGCTGACAGGTGGGGGACCTAGCGTGTGGACTTGTCAACCAAACCTCGCGCCTTCGTGGTTCAAAGGCCCTCTCGCGCGCATTGGACGAATTTTTTTGGCACCTTGCCCGCATACATATCACTAGGAGGCCTTGCTCAGGAACCAGACACGCTTGGCCCACAATCTTACTCCCTTCTAGGAACTTTTCATGGCTCGCGCCGTCAGATCCATCCGCTCCACCGCTTCCGGTAGGGCTCACCGCGGCAGATCCACCCCAAGATCCTACTGTCGCAGTATCAAATGACCATGGTTTCTTGAGAGGAGCGACGACGCTACGTATCCGAGGTCGGCCCCTCCTACCTGTAGAAGGACTAATGCGGTGTCGAGCTCGAGCAGGAGCCGCTAGGCGCGATGGCGCTCGGTCCATGCCAACCCCGTCACCTTCGTCATTGTCGATTCCGATGTGGAGGACGACGGGGACAAAGCTGTGCTGAACGCCATTGTTGCCTCCTTGGAGAAGGGCAAGCCACAGGCGGGAGTGGATGTCGCTGGGAAGGGCATGACGGTGTCACCAATCGAGGGGGACTCCGACGACAGCGGTGTGATGTGGGTTTAGATGTTGTTTAGGATGGTTGCAATTTCGGTTGTGTTTAGTGCGAGTACAATTATTGTAATGGGTTTGTCGAGCTATATTGAGAAATATGTGCAATAGCAGCGTGTGAGTGCTTCCACTTTAGAAATTGTGTCTGTGCCATTTGCATGTTGCATTATCAATGTAGATTACATGTAAACAATCCAACGAAAATCAGATTACAACCATCAGACGAGAGTGGCAGGATAGAAGAGAAGTTAGGACACTGGCTTCAAGGGGAAGGAAGAGAAGGGGGGCGTGACACTGGCAGGTGGGCCCTCGGAACACGTGACACTGACATGCGGGGGCGGGAGCACACGGTATTGTCAGTCTATCCAGAGCAAGCGGCCTTTGCAACGTGACAACAGCAAGCTGATTGGACCAATAACTCGTCGAATTATTAAGGAGTACTAAAAACTACAACCGGGGTACATTCGCACAACACGTATGCTCTGCACACCTAAGAAGCATTGCTTAAGTCTAACAGTAACGACAGCATAAGTACTACATTTCCCTGTCGGTCTTCTCGATACAAATGTAGAAATGCATCTGCCTGTTTGGTCCAGCACTGACAAGGTACTGAGATGGCACACACAGGATCGACCTTAGGTCCGCATACTCCACCTCCCGCAGCGTTGGGCAGCTCGGCGCCTCGACTAGCACAAGAATGCTATCGGACGACGGCGACTAGGCGTTCGCCCCATGCGCACCGTGTATACGGGCCAGGCACACGAGACCAACCTTCGCATATGACACACACGATGGTGGGCCTAGCTCTGGTTCCCGGAACACCGGCGGTGATGGTCAGGACGAAAACAGAGCCGCCCCCCCTTGGAAAATTAGCCGGCGGCGTGCCAAGTCAGTGAACGGCACCTGCTCTAGGAGAAGTTGGGCTTGCCCGTACAAGATCCTAATCACTTCGATCAAGTGCTCCTCTGCAAGGTGGACGGCGAGCTCTGCCGGTGGGCCGGTGTAGTTGCAGCCCGGCTCCGTGTAGGAGCACGCGCCGTGCGGGCACGCGAGCTCGTGGAGCGGGAGCTTGTGGTAAGAGTAACGGCGAAAGCATCCTGGGTGGGATCACACGAGCGGGAACGTCGCTGCGAAGTTGCGCGCGAGGATCTCCAGATTCTTGGGCTGCAGCATCTGCCACATCTGAAGTTCGTCGAGAAATCAGAAAAAAGATCAGCAGTTAGATTGGCGAATAGCAGGAATATGTAGGATAAGTTCAAAAGCTTTTAAAATCATTTCTTAACATGAAGGTAGTGACCCGAGAATTGGTGGATGTCGTCTGGGCATGGCGCACAAAAGCCAGTGGCGTCGTCCGGGCACAGTGACGTGTGGTGGATGAGTAGACGTGCTCACTCACGAGCTCTATGATATTACTAGTAGGCTATAGGGGAGTGGAAATAATAGTAATATAAGTGAAAATGTAAGCGCGGCCAATCATGTCGCGGAACAGCCTACTCGTGGATCCATAAGTGGTTTGTGGAAAGAAGACACATGCAGTGAACACTGGTGGATCCATATGTGGTTTGTGAAAAGAACACACATGCAATGCCATTGGTTGATCCATACATGGTTTGTGAAAAGAACACACATGCAATGACTCTAGTGGATCCATATGTGGTTTGTGGAAAGAACACACATGCAATGCCATTGGTTAATCCATATGTGGTTTGTGGAAAGAACACACATGCACTGACACTGGTTGATCCATATGTGGTTTGTGAAAAGAACACGCATGCAATGACTCTGGTGGATCCATGTGTGGTTTGTGGAAAGAACACACACGCAATGAACACTGGTGGATCCATGTGTGGTTCATGACAGGAACACACATGCACTCTATTGGATCCATATGTGGTTTGTGGAAAGAACACACATGCAATGACCACTAGTTGATCCATATGTGGTTTGTGGAAAGAACACACATGCAATGACATTGGTTGATCCATATGTGGTTTGTGCAAAGAACACACATGCAGTGACACTGGTTGATCCATGTGTGATTTGTGGAAAAGAACACACATCCAATGAACACTGGTGGATCCATAAGTGGTTTGTGGAAAGAACACACATGCAGTGAACACTGGTGGATCCATATGTGGTTTGTGAAAAGAACACACATGCAGTGCCATTGGTTGATCCATATGTGGTTTGTGACAATAACACACATGCAATGCCATTGGTTAATCCATTTGTGGTTTGTGGAAAGAACACACATGCAATGACTCAAGTGGTTCCATATGTGGTTTGTGAAAAGAACACACATGCAATGACTCTGGTGGATCCATGTGTGGTTTGTAGAAAGAACACACATGCAATGAACACTGGTGGATCCATGTGTGGTTTGTGGAAAAGAACACACGTGCAATGTCTCTGGTGGATCCATATGTGATTTGTAGAAAGAACACACATGCAATGACACTGGTGGATCCATATGTGGTTTGTGAAAAGAACACACATGCAATGACTCTAATGCGGGTTTTAGTATAAGAACACACATGCAATGACTCTAGTGGGTCCATATGTGGTTTGTGAAAATAACACACATGCAATGACTCTAGTGGATCCATATGTGGTTTGTCGAAAGAACACACATGCAATGACATTGGTTGATCCATATGTGGTTTGTGGAAAGAACACACATGCAATGACATTGGTTGATCCATATGTGGTTTGTGGAAAGAACACACATGCAATGACTCTGGTGGATCCATGTGTGGTTTGTGGAAAGAACACACATGCAATGACTCTGGTGGATCCATGTGTGGTTTGTGAAAAGAACACACATGCAATGACTCTGGTGGATCCATGTGTGGTTTGTGAAAAGAACACACATGCAATGCCATTGGTTGATCCATGTATGGTTTGTGGAAAGAACACACATGCAATGCCATTGGTTGATCCATATGTGGTTTGTGGAAGGAACACACATGCAAGGCCATTGGTTGATCCATATGTGGTTTGTGGAGAAGAACACACATGCAATGAACACTGGTGGATCCATGTGTGGTTTGTGAAAAGAACACACATGCAATGCCATTGGTTGATCCATGTGTGGTTTGTGAAAAGAACACACATGCAATGCCATTGGTTGATCTATGTGGTTTATGGAAAATAACACACATGCAATGACATTGGTGGATCCATATGTGGTTTTGGAAAGAACACACATGCAATGCCATTGGTTGATCCAGGTGGTTTGTGGAAAAGAACACACATGCAATGACATTGGTGGATCCATATGTGTATTGTAGAAAGAACACACATGCAATGACTCTGGTGGGTCCATATGTGGTTTGTGGAAAGAACACACATTTAATGACTCTGGTGGATCCATGTGTGGTTTTTGAAAAGAACACACATGCAATGCCATTGGTTGATCCATGTGTGGTTTGTGAAAAGAACACAGATGCAATTACTCAAGTGGGTGCATGTGTGGTTTGTCGAAAGAACACACATGCAATGACATTGGTTGATCCATGTGTGGTCTGTGGAAAAGAACACACATGCAATTACTCTGGTGGATCCATGTGTGGTTTGTGGAAAGAACACACATGCATTGACTCTGGTGGATCCATATGTGGTTTGTGGAAAGAAACATACATGCAATAACCACTTGTTGATCCATATGTGGTTTGTGGAAAGAACACACGTGCAATGACACTGGTTGATCCATATGTGGTTTGTGGAAAGAACACACATGCAATGACTCTCGTGGATCCATATGTGGTTTGTGGAAAGATCACACATGCAATGAACACTAGTGGATCCATATGTGGTTCATGACAGGAACACACATGCAATGACATTTGTTGATCCATATGTGGTTTGTGACAATAACACACATGCAATGCCATTGGTTAATCCAGGTGTGGTTTGTGTAAAGAACACACATGCAATGACTCTGGTGGATCCATATGTGGTTTGTAAAAAGAACACACATGCAATGACTCTGGTGGGTCCATATGTGGTTTGTGGAAAGAACACACATGCAATGACTCTGGTGGATCCATGTGTGGTTTGTGAAAAGAACACACATGCAATGCCATTGGTTGATCCATGTGTGGTTTGTGGAAGGAACACACATGCAATGCCATTAGTTGATCCATATGTGGTTTGTGGAAAAGAACACACATGCAATGAACACTGGTGGATGTAGCATCCCAATTGTCTAACAATTGCAATGCTACTAGCCTAGTCTAGATATATGCTACTTCATATATATAATTGTTGCATCATCATTACATCATGCTCATGTCATCATGCCACCTTGCATTTGAGCATCATATAAAACCTTTTGATTTGGTTCTTCTCTCAGATGCATTGTAAATTGTATTTGCCTCTTGATATTGTATTTGGTTGTTGATATATTGTTAAATGCCCCAGTTGAGTTGGGGGCATATCTTTTATTAACTCCACCACCTTTTCTTTCACCTCCTTATAATTCCACCATCCAACTAAATATGAGCTTGGCACTTATTGGTTTTACCTCTAGCTCATGTGGGTTGGGATGGATCCAATTCTTTTCCACATGCTCTCATCTTGGCATCATGTTGTTTTCACATTATTGATATATGAGAGCCACATGGCCACCTTTGCATGCCTTGTGAGTGGAACCCTTTTTCCTAGCTTCCATATGGATTATTATGGGTTCATGCTCATGTGGGAATATTTTTGGGACTAATAATCATCTAGTGGAATATACACACTAGCAAGTCCCAAATATAATCAAATGTGATCATCTCCATCTACTCCACTTGGAACTTTCTCTTTAATCCTTTTGCTTAGGCCTTACTCCACATTTTGGAATGCATAAGTATAGATGCTATGGATATTCATTTTTGTTCTCACAAGAGGAAACCTAGCATTTAATGCTTTTGCATGGGCCATGCAAGTGCCACCTTTTCTAGTGTTTGGTTTTTATTTGAATCTTGAGTGGATCATCATCTCACTCTCTCTACCACCCCTTTTGGCTTGGTTTTAGTTGATCTTGCTCAAACCCTTTCATGACCATACCCCCTCTCCTAAACCCTAATCTATACCTAATCCAAACCAAACCCTAAGTACCCTACCTCATCTCTCCTCTCTCTAGCCGAGCCACCCCACCATGACCTACCCTAGCTGGCCCCACCATGCCACCTAGCTACCCCAACCCTAGAGCAAACCCTAACCCGAGCCATGCCTCCTCTCTCCAACCCTAGTACCAATCTACCCGAGGCTCCCCCTAATCTAGCCCGAGCCTACCCCCCTCTCCCTCTCTCTCGGCTTTTCCCTCTCTCCCTTCCAGGCAGGCCCCACCATGGCACACCCCTCCTCTGCCCCACCTCTTTCTTTGGCTTCGAGAGAAGGAGAAAAGGAGGGAGAGACCTAGCCCGAGACCCCTCCTCACCTTTTTCAAGCAACCACCCCATGTGCTCCTTCCATCCCTCTCTACCCCAACCACCCAGCTCTCAGATCTCGATCTGGGGTCCTCTGCATCCTCTCCTCCCTCCCCTACCTGCTCTCCTCCACCACCTTGGCCATGGGCAGCCCCATGTCCATCTCCAACCCTAGCTCGGCCATCTTCGAGAGGGGGCGTTTGCAGCGGTGCCTAGGAGGATCGAGGCGTCCAGGAGTCTGCCCTACTTCCTCTCCAAGCCCTAGAACCGCCAACCACACCGGGACCCAGCCGCGGACAGCATGCCGATGCCATGCCCGTGAGATCTGGAGGCGCCATGGACACGAGCGTCCCCGACGATCGCCGTTTGCTCAAGCTCCAGCGACCACGCCAGCGAGCTCCTGGTGAGCTCCTCTTCCCCCTAGACATGGTCCCTCTCCTTCTAGCTCGCCGTAGCGCCGCCGCCTTCCGTCGAACGCGCTGCGCGCGCGCCGCGCGTCGTGCTTTGGCAGCAGCGTCAGACCGCAGCAGCCGCCCTGTTCCTCGCCCTGCCCCGCTTGCTGTAGACCTCCGTAGACGCATCTCCTTAAACGAAAGTTGTAGCCCTTCGTCGTATCTGCGCTTTTCGTTTTTAGGGCTTAGCCAGATTCCCAGCGGATTCGTCGCCATCGTCGCCGGAACACAGCCGGATCCGCCGCCATTGTCGATTTCGATTCGTCAAGCGCCCACACCGATACCGTTTTGCGGTTTGCCCAGTAGTTTTTCGCCTCAACCGAGCTAAGTGCCCACCCCACTCGCCCGTTGTTTCTTTTGCAAGGAACCCCTTGGCAGATGTTTCCAGCACAGACCAGTCCCCCGCCCTCACACAGATCGCCCAGGCGTGCGCTTTCTTTGGCGTCGCGAGTGGCCCCGTCGAGCCCCGGTCCCGCCAGTCAGTCTCAGTGGCTGGCCTAACCCGCGGTGAGAAAAGCCTTCCGCGCGCCGTGATGCTGAGTCAGCCCGTGGCCCCACATGTCTGTGTCTGTGGCTAGCTAACCCTGAGTAGAAAAAGTATTTCTGGTTCTCTGTTTTAATTTAAACCTTTTCCAAAATTAATTCAAATTCAAATTTAAATCTGTTTTTAAATAACTTTTAAAATACAAATCCAAATAATACAAATAATATGTGTTTTGAAATCAGAAAAATGTGAGGACTTCAAATATGCCATCCAAAATATATTTTGAACATTTAAAATTCCAAGTTTATTTAAATTACAATACATGCCCTTTTTCCTTAATTAATTAATAACTTTTGTTTTATAACTCCAAATTTAACAAATAATATGTCTAAAATGATTAGCTCGACGAGACCTTTCTGTTTATGCATTCCATGGTTTGATCTGCAGCATGCATCATATAAATATAAGGTGTACAGCAACTAAATTGAGAATAAAATGGGGCCAAAGCTCAATAAAAATGCTTTATTATTGTTTCCACACCTCACCCATGCCATGCTACTGTAATGCCATGCAAATTGTGCATCATTCATCATGGCATGATTGTTTGCTTGATGCATTTATACATATGCTTGTGCACTTTATTTATGTTGGCCCTTGTTTGTTTGGTTCTTCTCCGAATAGACGCTGAGCAGGGGATATATCAAGAGAACCAGAAGCACTACCCAGATCCATCCATTGCTTCAACTGAGCTGCCAGGCAAGCACTACCACATGCTTGCATACATATAGTACCTATTGCCTCTATCTTATTCTTGCATCATTGAGTCGCGATTGCATTAAATTGAATCCCAAGTATTGCATACCCTTTATTTTTAAACCCCACCGAAGCTTGTTCCTCCATCCCATGAGCCATTACTACAGGAGTTGTTTGAGCCATGCGAGTCGTAGAACAGCATGTGTAGGGTATGTGAGTGTCTGATGGATAACGAGGTACCTATACAACTTAACCTGAGTAGTAATGGGATAACTAATGAAAGTGGCACCGGTGAGCCATATTCGCTATTTGGTTTTTCAAGCTCACTTGTGTCCCGTAGGACCCCGAGTACTTGATTCCTGTTCCTTGATTATTCGCGCTATCCACATCCGGGAGGCCTTATGGACCCCCCTGAGCCAGAGCTTGATTCATTCTTATTTCTTGGGGCCACAAACTAGTTTGAGGTTTTATTTACTATCCTGTACTTATGCCATGCTTTTCTTGCTTTACTTAAATTGTGCAGTAATCGCACCTTTGTCTTGTTAGGGAAGCGGAGTGTTTTCGCGGTGTCGATAAGCCCAGTCACATTTTCGGTTCCCGATCGTTCACACCATTACGCAAACCTTGAGTCCGTCTGAGTCGGCCAACTTCGCGGGTAGCTTAATGGGGTGGCCCCTCGAAATATTCTCAATCCTATGATTGCTTTGTCGTGGCCGCCTCGTTGGGTTTTGATTTGGTTTTCGAGCCATATCGAGTGTGTGTTGCTATTTGTGCACCCTAGGTAAAACTTTCTGAAAGCCGTGTCCGCGGTTATGGACGACTTGGAGCACAGTTTCTCGATCATAGACAAGCATAACTAAAGTACCGCTTTTAATTTGACTAGACTAGGTACCTGACTAGTAAATAGTGCAATACTCACGGAATGGATAATAAAACTGCCAACGGATGGGGGTTGTTAAATCCGCTTCCTCGTCGGTAAGCGAGGAGGAGGATGGATCTGTTAAGATTACCATTATAACTGTTGTTATTAATTCATGGACATCCGTCTATCTCTGGTTAGGCGGATGGTTAGTGATTTTCTATAGAATTGTTAGGGTTTATCTTTTGCTGCAATTGCGTCACCCCAGGTTGTGTCCCCTTTAGTGGCATAAAGTCTTGCTGAGTACCCCTAGGGTCTCACACGATAAATTATTGGTTCGGATGAGCAGGTACACTGCAAGATGGATCTTTGGGTGGAAGAGACGATGTGGGCAACGATCATTCGGTGTAGAGATTCGGAACGGGATCCGTGAGATCTGTGGGCGGGATGTGCTTATTTATGGGGCATCTTATGCCGATTTGCTTCTTATCCGTACTGGATTTTGTCTTCGCTTCCGCTTGATACTCGATGTTTGATATATGAGGAGATATCCTAAACTATTATATCTATCTAGGATATTTGGATCTTGCCGTGTATGCGTTGCTATATTCCTTTCCTTTTAGATGGAATGGCTCGATGTACTATTGTATGGTGGCTTGCATACATACTCATTTGTGTATGTAGTTGATCCCTTCGCGATTCGCCGCCCGTTCTTGTCCCGATGTTTAGAAATGGTTGGGACGGCCAAAGGTCTACTGTGAGTGGCATTTGGGCCCCACCGCACTATTTCAACCATTTCTGCTCATCCGGGCTTGTAACTAGGAGTGTAATTCACCGAGGTAGTTACAATTGGTATCGAGCCATCCGACCTTGTGGTCTCAGCCAAATGGTCGTTGTCAGTCTAGCAAATATTTTTGGTAGCTATGTATACTAGGGAAAAACAAAACGCGAGAGTAGGACTGCTTCCACTTTTCTTCTTACCCAACTACCCACCCTTTTCTGGTAAGGAAGTGTAACGTTTTCACTCCTCTTCTTAAAATTCAAACTAGGATTCACGTGTTCTGGGTTTCCGTAGTACCATAGAAAGTGTGTGTGTGTGTGTGTAATTCCTTGTCTATCTGTTTCATCCTTTTGTTATCACTGTCGCCTTTGGTTATCAACCTGTATTACATTCCATACTTGGTGCTTTTGAAAACCGGCGCGATCTATCGACTCCTTGTTAACCGTGCCATCTTCTTAAGGGTGTCCTTCCTTCTAGCAACTCCACCTTACGTAAGCATCAGTTGCTAATCTCTATCTGATAAGTGATTTTGCGCATCTATTGGTATTTTAATGCCGAAAAATGCGGAAATTTTTTCTTTGATACATCTGTGTTTCCACACTCCTTTCCAGTCGTGTGTGAAACATTATCTATCTCCCTTTTATCAGAATGTCCATGCTAACTCGTTCTTTTGTCACCGGCGCTTAATCCTGGAGTTCCTTTTCATCTCCTTTTCTCTTGGGCTAATTACATAACATGTGTCGATCCGATGCTGATGATTGTAATTTGGCTCTCGGCATAGCTATATTCCACTCATGATAAGTGTCGATTGGAATATGGAAAAATGCTATCAACCGTCACCATCTGGAGGATAAGGTTATCTCCTGTGATTTTGAGTACACCGTGATCATATCGATGCATATTCAAGCATCTTTGGCAAACCGGAGTTTCTCAAAGCACTATGGCGGTTTATCATCTGTTCATCATGCTGCACATCTTTCTGAACCCCATATCTGCACAATTCTCCTGGATACGAGGGAATTGCATCTTTTCATCTCTGATAGCTTTGCTTAAGGTATGAGCTATCATCGGTTCTTATCCAAGATCTCTTTATCTTTGTAACCGGTGACCCAATCGACAATGTGAACCAGGTGACATCTCTTTTTCTTCCGAAGGACCAGATAATCTATTCTTCCAGTGCATCTTCTTCAACACGAACCCGTGCTCTTAATATTGATCTTTCTAAGAGCGTTGAGCTCAGGAAGTGTTCGAGCATTTGTTCGTTTCTCTCGCCTTTTGAACTTGATATTCTGGAAATATCTTGTTAATCCTTGGTGGTATATGTTGATAATATTCTTGCCTTTTTGGTATCAATGGAAGGACATGGAAGATCATCTATGTCTCCTTCTCTCAAGCTTCGAGAACACTGCCTGTGTGCAAAGTCTCAAAGTGAGAGCTCTGACTTCTTGAAGTCACCTATCTCGACCACGTCCTTCTGCTAAATACATTGCTTCAATTCTGGAATTAGCAAGTCCATTGTTAATTCCATCCTCCATCTTCAACCAATCCGGAGTTGTTCCTTGTTGGCAAGTTATCATCGTCGTTCTGCCGAAGTTTTCCTCAAGACTGCTAAATCTCTCTCAATCATTTCAAGAAGAACATGGAGTTCTTTCACCTCAGTCTCGTCAAGTGATCTCTTGAAACCCTCTCGCTCTATCGTCTATGCTCAATCCACCGGAGGCCATGAAGACTTTTCAGATCTTTCGTAATCCTTCTGTTCAAGTTGGTGCTATCTTTCTATAGCTGTTGAATCTTGTAGTTGTCTCCGTAATCTTCCTTCATATCTTTCCGGTGGCTTGGTACTTCCGACATGATGACAACACCATCACCCTTATCTATCTTGAATCCGGCGAATCGGTTGTATCTATCTTTGCTTTCTAACGGAGTTCCATGAGTTATTGTCAATACCTTCAGTCTGTTTCAGTAGTTGGGTTGCATGGTTTTCTTATTCATGTGCGGAGTAATGCTTTGAGTGCGGGATGGAGTAGCTACCATACCACTACTCTTATCATTCGCTCTTGTACATTGAATTGGTGAATTAATGTGATTTCACTCATTCCACGGAAGTTAGAAGTGGCCTTTATCCTTCGATACTTTTACTTCCGTCCTTGTTTTTCCGGAGGGCTCTCTCGAAGAAAGTAATCCATAATCTCTTGTTGGTGATCTCACCCTTTCTACACGGAGCACAATCCTCAATTATCTGGTGGAGACATATGCAAACTCTTTTCTGTCCTCGTCTTTCTACCGGTGCTTGACATCCCCAAACAAGATGAAAGGAAGCTATCCCTCTCTTTGTTTCATCAATTCTTTTTCTGTGGTAAAGCCAAGTATGGTTGATGCCATCAGCTGCAAATCTATTGCGTTAGCCTCAAGGCTAAAGAAAGCAATAAGTATCTCTACAATAAACTCCAGATCCTTCATATTCTTTGCTTCTCAGGATTCCACCATGATCTAGCTTCACATCCGTCTCTGGAAGTTATATCCGCGCACCTCAATTGCGTGATCCGTTGGGTCTTACCGGCGCAACAAGAATCTAATCCGATGATGTCTAACTAAATCTTTCGGTTGATGTCAAGGGACTTTATTGTTTGAAGGCAATATTGTTTCTGAACTTCATTTCTCAAATCCGAGAGAAGATACGATGCTATTGTCATAGTGGTTCAAAACCTCTCAAATCTAGCTCTTTTCCTTCCGGCGAGATAAAGATTCAACCTCTCTCATATCAGTAAATCTTTAATCTTAATGGTGTGTCTTTCTTTATTCATGATACATCATCCTGTCTTTTTCTTTCTCAAGTGGATCTATTCTTTGATCATGTTTCTTGAGAAAACCGGAGCTATGTCCATCCTATCCTTCTTGTCTCACGACAATCCTTCAACTCTTCTATTCGTTGTTCTTGAAGCAAAACGCAAGACTCGCAACAAGTCTAGCAAGTTTTGCAAGGTGTAGTGGTCGCACCATTCAGTTCTTCATCATCTTGGGAACGCAAGGATCACCTTCGTTCCGAACACCCGCCTCTTCTTGTGTTGTTCTCTTTTTCCTAGGAATCTCGGGGCGAGATTCTTGTTTAGTGGGGGAGAGTTGTAGCATCCCAATTGTCTAACAATTGCAATGCTACTAGCCTAGTCTAGATATATGCTACTTCATATATATAATTGTTGCATCATCATTACATCATGCTCATGTCATCATGCCACCTTGCATTTGAGCATCATATAAAACCTTTTGATTTGGTTCTTCTCTCAGATGCATTGTAAATTGTATTTGCCTCTTGATATTGTATTTGGTTGTTGATATATTGTTAAATGCCCAAGTTGAGTTGGGGGCATATCTTTTATTAACTCCACCACCTTTTCTTTCACCACCTTATAATTCCACAATCCAACTAAATATGAGCTTGGCACTTATTGGTTTTACCTCTAGCTCATGTGGGTTGGGATGGATCCAATTCTTTTCCACATGCTCTCATCTTGGCATCATGTTGTTTTCACATTATTGATATATGAGAGCCACATGGCCACCTTTGCATGCCTTGTGAGTGGAACCCTTTTTCCTAGCTTCCATATGGATTATTATGGGTTCATGCTCATGTGGGAATATTTTTGGGACTAATAATCATCTAGTGGAATATACACACTAGCAAGTCCCAAATATAATCAAATGTGATCATCTCCATCTACTCCACTTGGAACTTTCTCTTTAATCCTTTTGCTTAGGCCTTACTCCACATTTTGGAATGCATAAGTATAGATGCTATGGATATTCATTTTTGTTCTCACAAGAGGAAACCTAGCATTTAATGCTTTTGCATGGGCCATGCAAGTGCCACCTTTTCTAGTATTTGGTTTTTATTTGAATCTTGAGTGGATCATCATCTCACTCTCTCTACCACCCCTTTTGGCTTGGTTTTAGTTGATCTTGCTCAAACCCTTTCATGACCATACCCCCTCTCCTAAACCCTAATCTATACCTAATCCAAACCAAACCCTAAGTACCCTCCCTCATCTCTCCACTCTCTAGCCGAGCCACCCCACCATGACCTACCCTAGCTGGCCCCACCATGACACCTAGCTACCCCAACCCTAGAGCAAACCCTAACCCGAGCCATGCCTCCTCTCTCCAACCCTAGTACCAATCTACCCGAGGCTCCCCCTAATCTAGCCCGAGCCTACCCCCCTTTCCCTCTCTCTCGGCTTTTCCCTCTCTCCCTTCTAGGCAGGCCCCACCATGGCACACCCCTCCTCTGCCCCACCTCTTTCTTTGGCTTCCAGACAAGGAGAAAAGGAGGGAGAGACCTAGCCCGAGACCCCTCCTCACCTTTTTCAAGCAACCACCCCATGTGCTCCTTCCATCCCTCTCTACCCCAACCACCCAGCTCTCAGATCTCGATCTGGGGTCCTCTGCATCCTCTCCTCCCTCCCCTACCTGCTCTCCTCCACCACCTTGGCCATGGGCAGCCCCATGTCCATCTCCAACCCTAGCTCGGCCATCTTCGAGAGGGGGCGTTTGCAGCGGTGCCTAGGAGGATCGAGGCGTCCAGGAGTCTGCCCTACTTCCTCTCCAAGCCCTAGAACCGCCAACCACACCGGGACCCCGCCGCGGACAGCATGCCGACGCCATGCCCGTGAGATCTGGAGGCGCCGTGGACACGAGCGTCCCCGACGATCGCCGTTTGCTCAAGCTCCAGCGACCACGCCAGCGAGCTCCTGGTGAGCTCCTCTTCCCCCCTAGACATGGTCCCTCTCCTTCTAGCTCGCCGTAGCGCCGCCGCCTTTCGAGCGTCTTTGCGCTTGTATGTGCGTCGTGCTGGCAGCGTCAGACCGCGCCTGTTCCTCGCCCTTCCCCGCTCGCTGTAGACCTCCGTAGACGCATCTCCTTAAACGAAAGTTGTAGCCCTTCGTCGTATCTGCGCTTTTTGTTTTTAGGGCTTAGCCAGTTTCCCAGCGGATTCGTTGCCATCGTCGCCGGAACACAGCCGGATCCGCCGCCGTCAGTGTCGATTCCGTCGGTAGGAAGCCACAAATGATACCGCTTTTGCAATTTGCCCCCTGTAGTTTTTCCCGCCTCAACCCGAGCTCCCTAGTGCCCTGTCACCTCGTTGTTTCTTTTGCAAGGAACCCCTTGGAAGATGTTTCCAGCACAGACCAGTCCCCCACACGCAGGATCGCCCACGCGTGGTGTCTGCGCTTTCTGCCAGCAGTGGCCCCCCGTCGAGCCGGTCCCTTGATCGGCCTCGATGGCTGGCCTAACCCGTGGTGAGAAAAGCCTTCCGCGCGCCGTGATGCTGAGTCAGCCTGTGGCCCCACATGTCTGTGTCTGTGGCTAGCTAACCCTGAGTAGAAAAAGTATTTCTGGTTCTCTGTTTTAATTTAAACCTTTTCCAAAATTAATTCAAATTCAAATTTAAATCTGTTTTTAAATAACTTTTAAAATACAAATCCAAATAATACAAATAATATGTGTTTTGAAATCATAAAAATGTGAGGACTTCAAATATTCTATCCAAAATATATTTTGAACATTTAAAATTCCAAGTTTATTTAAATTACAATAAATGCCCTTTTTCCTTAATTAATTAATAACTTTTGTTTTATAACTCCAAATTTAACAAATAATATGTCTAAAATGATTAGCTCGACGAGACCTTTCTGTTTATGCATTCCATGGTTTGATCTGCAGCATGCATCATATAAATATAAGGTGTACAGCAACTAAATTGAGAATAAAATGGGGCCAAAGCTCAATAAAAATGCTTTATTATTGTTTCCACACCTCACCCATGCCATGCTACCGTAATGCCATGCAAATTGTGCATCATTCATGATGGCATGATTGTTTGCTTGATGCATTTATACATATGCTTGTGCACTTTATTTATGTTGGCCCTTGTTTGTTTGGTTCTTCTCCGAATAAAAGGCGAGGATATATCAAGAGAACCGTAGCACTACCAGATCCATCCATTGCTTCAACTGAGCTGCCAGGCAAGCACTACCACATGCTTGCATACATATAGTACCTATTGCCTCTATCTTATTCTTGCATCATTGAGTCGCGATTGCATTAAATTGAATCCCAAGTATTGCATAGCCTTTATTTTTAAACCCCACCGAAGCTTGTTCATCCATCCCATGAGCCATTACTACAGGAGTTGTTTGAGCCATGCGAGTCGTAGAACAGCATGTGTAGGGTATGTGAGTGTCTGATGGATAACGAGGTACCTATACAACTTAACCTGAGTAGTAATGGGATAACTAATGAAAGTGGCACCGGTGAGCCATATTCGCTATTTGGTTTTTCAGGCTCACTTGTGTCCCGTAGGACCCCGAGTACTTGATTCCTGTTCCTTGATTATTCGCGCTATCCACATCCGGGAGGCCTTATGGACCCCCGAGCGAGCTTGATTCATTCTTATTTCTTGGGGCCACAAACTAGTTTGAGGTTTTATTTACTATCCTGCATTATGCCATGCTTCTGCTTTACTTAAATTGTGCAGGTACGCACCTTTGTCTCGTTAGGAAGCGGAGTGTTTTTTGCGGTGTCGACAAGCCCAGTCACATTTTCGGTTCCCGATCGCTCACAGCCATTGGCAAACCTTGAGTCCGCTCTCGGTCGGCCAACTTCGTCATGGTAGCTTAATGGGGTGGCCCCTGAAATATTCTCAATCCTGTGATTGCTTTGTCGTGTCGCCTCATTGGGTTTTGATTTGGTTTTTCCGAGGCATATCGAGTGTGTGTTGCTATTTGTGCACCCTGGTAAAACTTTCAAAGCCGTGTCCGCGGTTATGGACGACTTGGAGCAGTTCTCGATCATAGACAAGCATAACTAAAGTACCGCTTTTAATTTGACTAGACTAGGTACCGACTAGTAAATAGTGCAATACTCACGAATGGATAATAAAACTGCCAACGGATGGGGGTTGTTAAATCCGCTTCCTCGTCGGTAAGCGAGGAGGAGGATGGATCTGTTAAGATTACCATTATAACTGTTGTTATTAATTCACGGACATCCGTCTATCTCTGGTTAGGCGGATGGTTAGCGATTTTCTGTAGAATTGTTAGGGTTTATCTTTTGCTGCAATTGCGTCACCCCAGGTTGTGTCCCCTTTAGTGGCATAAAGTCTTGCTGAGTACCCCTAGGGTCTCACACGATAAATTATTGGTTCAGATGAACAGGTACACTCGCAAGATGGATACTGGGTGGAAGAGACGGGCGATGTGGGCAACGATCATTCGGTGTAGAGATTCCGGGAATGGGGATCCGTGAGATCTGTGGGCGGGATGTGCTTATTTATGGGGCATCTTATGCCGATTTGCTTCTTATCCGTACTCGGATTTTGTCTTCCGCTTCCGCTTGATACTCTGATGTTTGATATATGAGGAGATATCCTAAACTATTATATCTATCTAGGATATTTGGATCTTGCCGTATGGCGTTGCTATATTTCCTTTCCTTTTAGATGGAATGGCTCTGATGTAATATTGTATGGTGGCTTGCGTACATACTCATTTGTGTATGTAGTTGATCCCTTCGCCTGCCGATTACGCCGCCCGTTCTTGTCCCGATGTTTAGAAATGGTTGGGACGGCCGAAAGGTCTACCTGTGAGTGGCATTTGGGCCCCACCGTACTATTTCAACCATTTCTGCTCATCCAGGCTTGTAACTAGCAGCGTAATTCACCGAGGTAGTTACAGTGGATCCATGTGTGGTTTGTGAAAAGAACACACATGCAATGCCATTGGTTGATCCATGCGTGGTTTGTGAAAAGAACACACATGCAATGCTATTGGTTGATCTATGTGGTTTGTGGAAAATAACACACATGCAATGACATTGGTGGATCCATATGTGGTTTGTGGAAAGAAGACACATGCAATGCCATTGGTTGATCCATGTGGTTTGTGGAAAAGAACACACATGCAATGACATTGGTGGATCCATATGTGGTTTGTAGAAAGAACACACATGCAATGACTCTGGTGAGTCCATATGTGGTTTGTGGAAAGAACACACATGCAATGACTCTGGTGGATCCATGTGTGGTTTTTGAAAAGAACACACATGCAATGCCATTGGTTGATCCATGTGTGGTTTGTGAAAAGAACACAAATGCAATTACTCAAGTGGGTCCATGTGTGGTTTGTGGAAAGAACACACATGCAATGACATTGGTTGATCCATGTGTGGTCTGTGGAAAAGAACACACATGCAATTACTCTGGTGGATCCATGTGTGGTTTGTGGAAAGAACACACATGCATTGACTCTGGTGGATCCATATGTGGTTTGTGGAAAGAAACACACATGCAATAACCACTTGTTGATCCATATGTGTTTTGTGGAAAGAACACACGTGCAATGACACTGGTTGATCCATATGTGGTTTGTGGAAAGAACACACATGCAATGACTCTCGTGGATCCATATGTGGTTTGTGGAAAGATCACACATGCAATGAACACTAGTGGATCCATATGTGGTTCATGACAGGAACACACATGCAATGACATTTGTTGATCCATATGTGGTTTGTGACAATAACACACATGCAATGCCATTGGTTAATCCATGTGTGGTTTGTGGAAAGGACTCACATGTAATGACCTTGGTGGATCCATATCTGGTTTGTAAAAAGAACACACATGCAGTGACTCTGGTGGGTCCATATGTGGTTTGTGGAAACAACACACATGCAATGACTCTGGTGGATCCATGTGTGGTTTGTGAAAAGAACACACATGCAATGCCATTAGTTGATCCATGTGTGGTTTGTGAAAAGAACACACAGGCAATACCATTGGTTGATCGATGTATGGTTTGTGGAAAGAACACACATGCAATGCCATTGGTTGATCCATATGTGGTTTGCGGAAAGAATACACATGCAATTCCATTGGTTGATCCATATGTGGTTTGTGGAAAAGAACACACATGCAATGAACACTGGTGGATCCATGTGTGGTTTGTGAAAAGAACACACATGCAATGCCATTGGTTGATCCATGTGTGGTTTGTGAAAAGAACACACATGAAATGCCATTGGTTGATCAATGTGGTTTGTGGAAAATAACACACATGCAATGACATTGGTGGATCCATATGTGGTTCGTGGAAAGAACACAGATGAAATGCCATTGGTTGATCCTTGTGGTTTGTGGAAAAGAACACACATGCAATGACATTTGTGGATCCATATGTGGTTTGTAGAAAGAACACACATGCAATGACTCTGGTGGGTCCATATGTGGTTTGTGGAAAGAACACACATGCAATGACTCTGGTGGATCCATGTGTGGTTTTTGAAAAGAACACACATGCAATGCCATTGGTTGATCCATGTGTGGTTTGTGAAAAGAACACACATGCAATTACTCAAGTGGGTCCATGTGTGGTTTGTGGAAAGAACACACATGCAATGACATTGGTTGATCCATGTGTGGTCTGTGGAAAAGAACACACATGCAATTACTCTGGTGGATCCATGTGTGGTTTGTGGAAAGAACACACATGCATTGACTCTGGTGGATCCATATGTGGTTTGTGGAAAGAAACACACATGCAATAACCACTTGTTGATCCATATGTGGTTTGTGGAAAGAACACATGTGCAATGACACTGGTTGATCCATATTTGGTTTGTGGAAAGAACACACATGCAATGACTCTAGTGGATCCATATGTGGTTTGTGGAAAGATCACACATGCATTGAGTCTGGTGGATCCATATGTGGTTCATGACAGGAACACACATGCAATAACATTTGTTGATCCATATGTGGTTTGTGACAATAACACACATGCAATGCCATTGGTTAATCCAGGTGTGGTTTGTGGAAAGAACACACATGCAATGACTCTGGTGGATCCATATGTGGTTTGTAAAAAGAACACAGATGCAATGACTCTGGTGGGTCCATATGTGGTTTGTGGAAAGAACACACATGCAATGACTCTGGTGGATCCATGTGTGGTTTGTGAAAAGAACACACATGCAATGCCATTGGTTGATCCATGTGTGGTTTGTGAAAAGAACACACATGCAATGCCATTGGTTGATCCATGTGTGCTTTGTGGAAAGAACACACATGCAATGCGATTGGTTGATCCATATGTGGTTTGTGGAAAGAACACACATGCAATGCCATTGGTTGATCCATATGTAGTTTGTGGAAAAGAACACACATGCAATGAACACTGGTGGATCCATGTGTGGTTTGTGAAAAGAACACACATGCAATGCTATTGGTTGATCCGTGTGTGGTTTGTGAAAAGAACGCACATGCAATGCCATTGGTTGATACATGTGGTTTGTGGAAAATAACACACATGCAATGACATTGGTGGATCCATATGTGGTTTGTGGAAGGAACACACATGCAATACCATTGGTTGATCCATGTGGTTTGTGGAAAAGAACACACATGCAATGACATTTGTGGATCCATATGTGGTTCGTGGAAAGAACACACATGCAATGATATTGGTTGATCCATGTGTGGTTTGTGAAAAAACAACACATGCAATGCCATTGGTTGATGCATGTGTGGTTTGTGTAAAAGAACACACATTTAATGACTCTAGTGCTGGTTTTAGTATCAGAACACACATGCAATGCCATTGGTTACTCCATGTGTGGTTTGTGAAAAGGAGACACATGCAATGACTTTGGTTGATCAATGTGTGGTTTGTGGAAAGAACACACATGCAATGACATTGGTGGATCCATGTCTGGTTTGTGGAAAACAAAACACATGCAGTGACTTTGGTGGATCCATATGTGGCTTGTGGAAAGAACACACATGCAATGACACTGGTGGATCCATATGTAGTTTGTGAAAAGAACACACATACAATGACTCTAGTGCTGGTTTTAGTATAAGAACACACATGCAATGACTCCAGTGGGTCCATATGTGGTTTGTGAAAAGAACACACATGCAATGCCATTGGTTGATCCATGTGTGGTTTGTGAAAAGAACACACATGCAATGCCATTGGTTGATCCATGTGTGGTTTGTGGAAAGAACACACATGCAATGCCATTGGTTGATCCATATGTGGTTTGTGGAAAAGAACACACATGCAATGAACACTGGTCGATCCATATGTGGTTTGTGGAAATGAACACACATGCAATGCCATTGGTTGATCCATGTGTGGTTCGTGAAAAGAACACACATGCAATGCCATTGGTTGATCTATGTGGTTTGTGGAAAGAACACACATGCAATGACACTGGTGGATCCATATGTGGTTTGTGAAAAGAACACACCTGCAATGCCATTGGTTGATCCATGTGTGGTTTGTGAAAAGAACACACATGCAATGCCATTGGTTGATCCATGTGTGGTTTGTGAAAAGAACACACATGAAATTACTCAAGTGGGTCCATGTGTGGTTTGTGGAAAGAACACACATGCAATGACATTGGTTGATCCATGTGTGGTCTGTGGAAAAGAACACACATGCAATTACTCTAGTGGATCCATGTGTGGTTTGTGGAAAGAACACACATGCATTGGCTCTGGTGGATCCATATGTGGTTTGTGGAAAGAAACACACATGTAATAACAACTTGTTGATCCATATGTGGTTTGTGGAAAGAACACACATGCAATGACACTTGTTGATCCACATGTGGTTTGTGGAAAGAACACACATGCAATGAATCTAGTGGATCCATATGTGGTTTGCGGAAAGATCACACATGCAATGGACACTGGTGGATCCATATGTGGTTCATGACAGGAACACACATGCAATGACATTGGTCGATCCATATGTGGTTTGTGACAATAACACACATGCAATGCCATTGGTTAATCCATGTGTGGTTTGTGGAAAGGACTCACATGTAATGACCTTGGTGGATCCATATGTGGTTTGTAAAAAGAACACACATGCAATGACTCTGGTGGGTCCATATGTGGTTTGTGGAAACAACACACATGCAATGACTCTGCTGGATCCATGTGTGGTTTGTGAAAAGAACACACATGCAATGCCATTGGTTGATCCATGTGTGGTTTGTGAAAAGAACACACAGGCAATACCATTGGTTGATCCATGTATGGTTTGTGGAAAGAACACACATGCAATGCCATTGGTTAATCCATATGTGGTTTGCGGAAAGAACACACATGCAATTCCATTGGTTGATCCATATGTGATTTGTGGAAAAGAACACACATGCAATGAACACTGGTGGATCCATGTGTGGTTTGTGAAAAGAACACACATGCAATGCCATTGGTTGATCCATGTGTGGTTTGTGAAAAGAAAACACATGTAATGCCATTGGTTGATCTATGTGGTTTGTGGAAAAAAACACACATGCAATGACATTGGTGGATCCATATGTGGTTCGTGGAAAGAACACACATGCAATGGCATTGGTTGATCCTTGTGGTTTGTGGAAAAGAACAAACATGCAATGACATTTGTGGATCCAGATGTGGTTTGTAGAAAGAACACACATGCAATGACTCTGGTGGGTCCATATGTGGTTTGTGGAAAGAACACAGATGCAATGACTCTGGTGGATCCATGTGTGGTTTTTGAAAAGAACACACATGCAATGCCATTGGTTGATCCATGTGTGGTTTGTGAAAATAACACACATGCAATTACTCAAGTGGGTCCATGTGTGGTTTGTGGAAAGAACACACATGCAATGACATTGGTTGATCCATGTGTGGTCTGTGGAAAAGAACACACATGCAATTACTCTGGTGGATCCATGTGTGGTTTGTGGAAAGAACACGCATGCATTGACTCTGGTGGATCCATATGTGGTTTGTGGAAAGAAACACACATGCAATAACCACTTGTTGATCCATATGTGGTTTGTGGAAAGAACACATGTGCAATGACACTGGTTGATCCATATGTGGTTTGTGGAAAGAACACAGATGTAATGACTCTAGTGGATCCATATGTGGTTTGTGGAAAGATCACACATGCAATGAACACTGGTGGATCCATATGTGGTTCATGACAGGAACACACATGCAATGACATTTGTTGATCCATATGTGGTTTGTGACAATAACACACATGCAATGCCATTGGTTAATCCAGGTGTGGTTTGTGGAAAGAACAGACATGCAATGACTCTGGTGGATCCATATGTGGTTTGTAAAAATAACACACACGCAATGACTCTGGTGGGTCCATATGTGGTTTGTGGAAAGAACACACATGCAATGACTCTAGTGGATCCATGTGTGGTTTGTGAAAATAACACAAATGCAATGCCATTGGTTGATCCATGTCTGGTTTGTGAAAAGAACACACATGCAATGCCATTGGTTGATCCATGTGTGCTTTGTGGAAAGAACACACATGCAATGCGATTGGTTGATCCATATGTGGTTTGTGGAAAGAACACACATGCAATGCCATTGGTTCATCCATATGTGGTTTGTGGAAAAGAACACACATGCAATGAACACTGGTGGATCCATGTGTGGTTTGTGAAAAGAACACACATGCAATGCCATTGGTTGATCCGTGTGTGGTTTGTGAAAAGAACACACATGCAATGCCATTGGTTGATACATGTGGTTTATGGAAAATAACACAAATGCAATGACATTGGTGGATCCATATGTGGTTTGTGGAAAAAACACACATGCAATGCCATTGGTTGATCCATGTGGTTTGTGGAAAACAACACACATGCAATGACATTTGTGGATCCATATGTGGTTCGTGGAAAGAACACACATGCAATGATATTGATTGATACATGTGTGGTTTGTGAAAAGAACACACATGCAATACCATTGGTTGATGCATGTGTGGTTTGTGTAAAAGAACACACATTTAATGACTCTAGTGCTGGTTTTAGTATCAGAACACACATGCAATGCCATTGGTTACTCCATGTGTGGTTTGTGAAAAGGACACACATGCAATGTCTTTGGTTGATCAATGTGTGGTTTGTGGAAAGAACACACATGCAATGAAATTGGTGGATCCATGTGTGGTTTGTGGAAAACAAAACAAATGCAGTGACTTTGGTGGATCCATATGTGGCTTGTGGAAAGAACACACATGCAATAACACTGGTGGATCCATATGTGGTTTGTGAAAAGAACACACATACAATGACTCTAGTGCTGGTTTTAGTATAAGAAAACACATGCAATGACTCTAGTGGGTCCATATGTGGTTTGTGAAAAGAACACACATGCAATGCCATTGGTTGATCCATGTGTGGTTTGTGAAAAGAACACACATGCAATGCCATTGGTTGATCCATGTGTGGTTTGTGGAAAGAACACACATGCCATGCCATTGGTTGATCCATATGTGGTTTGTGGAAAATAACACACATGCAATGAACACTGGTCGATCCATATGTGGTTTGTGGAAATGAACACACATGCAATGCCATTGGTTGATCCATGTGTGGTTCGTGAAAAGAACACACATGCAATGCCATTGGTTGATCTATGTGGTTTGTGTAAAATAACACACATGCAATGACATTGGTGGATCCATATGTGGTTTGTGGAAAGAACACACATGCAATGCCATTGGTTGATCCATGTAGTTTGTGGAAAAGAACACACATGCATTGACATTGGTGGATCCATGTGTGGTTTGTGGAAAGAACACACATGCAATGACTCTGGTGGGTCCATATGTGGTTTGTGGAAAGAACACACATGCAATGACATTGGTTGATCCATGTGTGGTCTGTGGAAAAGAACACACATGCAATTACTCTGCTGGATCCATGTGTGGTTTGTGGAAAGAACACACATGCATTGACTCTGGTGGATCCATATGTGGTTTGTGGAAAGAAACACACATGCAATAACAACTTGTTGATCCATATGTGGTTTGTGGAAAGAACACACATGCAATGACACTTGTTGATCCACATGTGGTTTGTGGAAAGAACACACATGCAATGAATCTAGTGGATCCATATGTGGTTTGCAGAAAGACCACACATGCAATGGACACTGGTGGATCCATATGTGGTTCATGACAGGAACACACATGCAATGACATTGGTTGATCCATATGTGGTTTGTGACAATAACACACATGCAATGCCATTGGTTGATCCATATGTGGTTTGTGGAAATGAACACACATGCAATGACATTGGTCGATCCATATGTGGTTTGTGGAAATGAACACACATGCAATGCCATTGGTTGATCCATGTGTGGTTTGTGGAAAGAACACACATGCAATGCCATTGGTTGATCCATGTGGTTTGTGGAAAAGAACACACATGCATTGACATTGGTGGATCCATATGTGGTTTGTAGAAAGAACACACATGCAATGACTCTGGTGGGTCCATATGTGGTTTGTGGAAAGAACACACATGCAATGACTCTGGTGGATCCATGTGTGGTTTCTCAAAAGAACACACATGCAATGCCATTGGTTGATCCATGTGTGGTTTGTGAAAAGAACACACATGAAATTACTCAAGTGGGTCCATGTGTGGTTTGTGGAAAGAACACACATGCAATGACATTGGTTGATCCATGTGTGGTCTGTGGAAAAGAACACACATGCAATTACTCTGGTGGATCCATGTGTGGTTTGTGGAAAGAACACACATGCATTGACTCTGGTGGATCCATATGTGGTTTGTGGAAAGAAACACACATGCAATAACAACTTGTTGATCCATATGTGGTTTGTGGAAAGAACACACATGCAATGACACTTGTTGATCCACATGTGGTTTGTGGAAAGAACACACATGCAATGAATCTAGTGGATCCATATGTGGTTTGCGGAAAGATCACACATGCAATGGACACTGGTGGATCCATATGTGGTTCATGACAGGAACACACATGCAATGACATTGGTTGATCCATATGTGGTTTGTGACAATAACACACATGCAATGCCATTGGTTAATCCATGTGTGGTTTGTGGAAAGGACACACATGTAATGACCCTGGTGGATCCATATGTGGTCTGTAAAAAGAACACACATGCAATGACTCTGGTGGGTCCATATGTGGTTTGTGGAAAGAACACACATGCAATGACTCTGGTGGATCCATGTGTGGTTTGTGAAAAGAACACACATGCAATGCCATTGGTTGATCCATGTGTGGTTTGTGAAAAGAACACACATGCAATGCCATTGGTTGATCCATGTATGGTTTGTGGAAAGAACACACATGCAATGCCATTGGTTGATCCATATGTGGTTTGTGGAAAGAACACACATGCAATTCCATTGGTTGATCCATATGTGGTTTGTGGAAAAGAACACACATGCAATGAACACTGGTGGATCCATGTGTGGTTTGTGAAAAGAACACACATGCAATGCCATTGGTTGATCCATGTGTGGTTTGTGAAAAGAACACACATGCAATGCCATTGGTTGATCTATGTGGTTTATGGAAAATAACACACATACAATGACATTGGTGGATCCATATGTGGTTCATGGAAAGAACACACATGCAATGCCATTGGTTGATCCTTGTGGTTTGTGGAAAAGAACACACATGCAATGACATTTGTGGATCCATATGTGGTTTGTAGAAAGAACACACATGCAATGACTCTGGTGGGTCCATATGTGGTTTGTGGAAAGAACACACATGCAATGACTCTGGTGGATCCATGTGTGGTTTTTGAAAAGAACACACATGCAATGCCATTGGTTGATCCATGTGTGGTTTGTGAAAAGAACACACATGCAATTACTCAAGTGGGTCCATGTGTGGTTTGTGGAAAGAACACACATGCAATGACATTGGTTGATCCATGTGTGGTGTGTGGAAAAGAACACACATGCAATTACTCTGGTGGATCCATGTGTGGTTTGTGGAAAGAACACACATGCATTGACTCTAGTGGATCCATATGTGGTTTGTGGAAAGAAACACACATGCAATAACCACTTGTTGATCCATATGTGGTTTGTGGAAAGAACACATGTGCAATGACACTGGTTGATCCATATGTGGTTTGTGGAAAGAACACACATGCAATGACTCTAGTGGATCCATATGTGGTTTGTGGAAATATCACACATGCAATGAACACTGGTGGATCCATATGTGGTTCATGACAGGAACACACATGCAGTGACATTTGTTGATCCATATGTGGTTTGTGACAATAACACACATGCAATGCCATTGGTTAATCCAGGTGTGGTTTGTGGAAAGAACACACATGCAATGATTCTGGTGGATCCATATGTGGTTTGTAAAAAGAACACACATGCAATGACTCTGGTGGGTCCATATGTGGTTTGTGGAAAGAACACACATGCAATGACTCTGGTGGATCCATGTGTGGTTTCTGAAAAGAACACACATGCAATGCCATTGGTTGATCCATGTGTGGTTTGTGGAAGGAACACACATGCAATGCCATTGGTTGATCCATATGTGGTTTGTGGAAAAGAACACACATGCAATGAACACTGGTGGATCCATGTGTGGTTTGTGAAAAGAACACACATGCAATGCCATTGGTTGATCCATGTGTGGTTTGTGAAAAGAACACACATGCAATGCCATTGGTTGATCTATGTGGTTTGTGGAAAATAACACACATGCAATGACATTGGTGGATCCATATGTGGTTTGTGGAAAGAACACACATGCAATGCCATTGGTTGATCCATGTGGTTTGTGGAAAAGAACACACATGCAATGACATTTGTGGATCCAGATGTGGTTTGTAGAAAGAACACACATGCAATGACTCTGGTGGGTCCATATGTGGTTTGTGGAAAGAACACACATGCAATGACTCTGGTGGATCCAGGTGTGGTTTGTGAAAAGAACACACATGCAATGCCATTGGTTGATCCATGTGTGGTTTGTGAAAAGAACACACATGCAATGCCATTGGTTGATTCATGTGGTTTGTGGAAAATAACACACATGCAATGCCATTGGTTGATCCATGTGTGGTTTGTGAAAAGAACACACATGCAATGCCATTGGTTGATTCATGTGGTTTGTGGAAAATAACACACATGCAATGACATTGGTGGATCCATATGTGGTTTGTGAAAAGAACACACATGCAATGCCATTGGTTGATCTATGTGGTTTGTGGAAAATAACACACATGCAATGACATTGGTGGATCCATATGTGGTTTGTGGAAAGAACACACATGCAATGCCATTGGTTGATCCATGTGGTTTGTGGAAAAGAACACACATGCAATGACATTTGTGGATCCATATGTGGTTCGTGGAAAGAACACACATGCAATGATATTGGTTGATCCATGTGTGGTTTGTGAAAAGAACACACATGCAATGCCATTGGTTGATGCATGTGTGGTTTGTGTAAAAGAACACACATTTAATGACTCTAGTGCTGGTTTTAGTATCAGAACACACATGCAATGCCATTGGTTACTCCATGTGTGGTTTGTGAAAAGGACACACATGCAATGACTTTGGTTGATCAATGTGTGGTTTGTGGAAAGAACACACATGCAATGACATTGGTGGATCCATGTGTGGTTTGTGGAAAACAAAACAAATGCAGTGACTTTGGTGGATCCATATGTGGCTTGTGGAAAGAACACACATGCAATGACACTGGTGGATCCATATGTGGTTTGTGAAAAGAACACACATACAATGACTCTAGTGCTGGTTTTAGTATAAGAACACACATGCAATGACTCTAGTGGGTCCATATGTGGTTTGTGAAAAGAACACACATGCAATGCCATTGGTTGATCCATGTGTGGTTTGTGAAAAGAACACACATGCAATGCCATTGGTTGATCCATGTGTGGTTTGTGGAAAGAACACACATGCCATGCCATTGGTTGATCCATATGTGGTTTGTGGAAAATAACACACATGCAATGAACACTGGTCGATCCATATGTGGTTTGTGGAAATGAACACACATGCAATGCCATTGGTTGATCCATGTGTGGTTCGTGAAAAGAACACACATGCAATGCCATTGGTTGATCTATGTGGTTTGTGGAAAATAACACACATGCAATGACATTGGTGGATCCATATGTGGTTTGTGGAAAGAACACACATGCAATGCCATTGGTTGATCCATGTGGTTTGTGGAAAAGAACACACATGCATTGACATTGGTGGATCCATATGTGGTTCGTTGAAAGAATACACATGCAATGCCATTGGTTAATCCATGTGTGGTTTGTGGAAAGGACACACATGTAATGACCCTGGTGGATCCATATGTGGTTTGTAAAAAGAACACACATGCAATGCCATTGGTTGATCCATGTGTGGTTTGTGAAAAGAACACACATGAAATTACTCAAGTGGGTCCATGTGTGGTTTGTGGAAAGAACACACATGCAATGACATTGGTTGATCCATGTGTGGTCTGTGGAAAAGAACACACATGCAATTACTCTGGTGGATCCATGTGTGGTTTGTGGAAAGAACACACATGCATTGAATCTGGTGGATCCATATGTGGTTTGTGGAAAGAAACACACATGCAATAACAACTTGTTGATCCATATGTGGTTTGTGGAAAGAACACACATGCAATGACACTTGTTGATCCACATGTGGTTTGTGGAAAGAACACATATGCAATGAATCTAGTGGATCCATATGTGGTTTGCGGAAAGATCACACATGCAATGGACACTGGTGGATCCATATGTGGTTCATGACAGGAAAACACATGCAATGCCATTGGTTGATCCATATGTGGTTTGTGACAATAACACACATGCAATGCCATTGGTTAATCCGTGTGTGGTTTGTGGAAACGACACACATGTAATGACCCTGGTGGATCCATATGTGGTTTGTAAAAAGAACACACATGCAATGACTCTGGTGGGTCCATATGTGGTTTGTGGAAAGAACACACATGCAATGACTCTGGTGGATCCATGTGTGGTTTGTGAAAAGAACACACATGCAATGCCATTGGTTGATCCATGTGTGGTTTGTGAAAAGAACACACAGGCAATACCATTGGTTGATCCATGTATGGTTTGTGGAAAGAACACACATGCAATGCCATTGGTTGATCCATATGTCGTTTGTGGAAAGAACACACATGCAATTCCATTGGTTGATCCATATGTGGTTTGTGGAAAAGAACACACATGCAATGAACACTGGTGGATCCATGTGTGGTTTGTGAAAAGAACACACATGCAATGCCATTGGTTGATCCATGTGTGGTTTGTGAAAAGAACACACATGCAATGCCATTGGTTGATCTATGTGGTTTGTGGAAAATAACACACATGCAATGACATTGGTGGATCCATATGTGGTTCGTGGAAAGAACACACATGCAATGCCATTGGTTGATCCTTGTGGTTTGTGGAAAAGAACACACATGCAATGACATTTGTGGATCCATATGTGGTTTGTAGAAAGAACACACATGCAATGACTCTGGTGGGTCCATATGTGGTTTGTGGAAAGAACACACATGCAATGACTCTGGTGGATCCATGTGTGGTTTTTGAAAAGAACACACATGCAATGCCATTGGTTGATCCATGTGTGGTTTGTGAAAAGAACACACATGCAATTACTCAAGTGGGTCCATGTGTGGTTTGTGGAAAGAACACACATGCAATGACATTGGTTGATCCATGTGTGGTCTGTGGAAAAGAACACACATGCAATTACTCTGGTGGATCCATGTGTGGTTTGTGGAAAGAACACACATGCATTGACTCTGGTGGATCCATATGTGGTTTGTGGAAAGAAACACACATGCAATAACCACTTTATGATCCATATGTGGTTTGTGGAAAGAACACACATGCAATGACATTGGTTGATCCATATGTCGTTTGTGACAATAACACACATGCAATGCCATTGGTTAATACATGTGTGGTTTGTGGAAAGGACACACATGTAATGACCCTGGTGGATCCATATGTGGTTTGTAAAAAGAACACACATGCAATGACTCTGGTGGGTCCATATGTGGTTTGTGGAAAGAACACACATGCAATGACTCTGGTGGCTCCATGTGTGGTTTGTGAAAAGAACACACATGCAATGTCATTGGTTGATCCATGTGTGGTTTGTGAAAAGAACACACATGCAATGCCATTGGTTGATCCATGTCTGGTTTGTGGAAAGAACACACATGCAATGCCATTGGTTGATCCATATGTGGTTTGTGGAAAGAACACACATGCAATTGCATTGGTTGATCCATATGTGGTTTGTGGAAAAGAACACACATGCAATGAACACTGGTGGATCCATGTGTGGTTTGTGAAAAGAACACACATGCAATGCCATTGGTTGATCCATGTGTGGTTTGTGAAAAGAACACACATGCAATGCCATTGGTTGATCTATGTGGTTTGTGGAAAATAACACACATGCAATGACATTGGTGGATCCATATGTGGTTCGTGGAAAGAACACACATGCAATGCCATTGGTTGATCCTTGTGGTTTGTGGAAAAGAACACACATGCAATGACATTTGTGGATCCATATGTGGTTTGTAGAAAGAACACACATGCAATGACTCTGGTGGGTCCATATGTGGTTTGTGGAAAGAACACACATGCAATGACTCTGGTGGATCCATGTGTGGTTTTTGAAAAGAACACACATGCAATGCCATTGGTTGATCCATGTGATTTGTGGAAAAGAACACACATGCAATTACTCAAGTGGGTCCATGTGTGGTTTGTGGAAAGAACACACATGCAATGACATTGGTTGATCCATGTGTGGTTTGTGGAAAAGAACACACATGCAATTACTCTGGTGGATCCATGTGTGGTTTGTGGAAAGAACACACATGCATTGACTCTGGTGGATCCATATGTGGTTTGTGGAAAGAAACACACATGCAATAACCACTTGCTGATCCATATGTGGTTTGTGGAAAGAACACATGTGCAATGACACTGGTTGATCCATATGTGGTTTGTGGAAAGAACACACATGCAATGACTCTAGTGGATCCATATGTGGTTTGTGGAAAGATCACACATGCAATGAACACTAGTGGATCCATATGTGGTTCATGACAGGAACACACATGCAATGACATTTGTTGATCCATATGTGGTTTGTGACAATAACACACATACAATGCCATTGGTTAATCCAGGTGTGGTTTGTGGAAAGAACACACATGCAATGATTCTGGTGGATCCATATGTGGTTTGTAAAAAGAACACACATGCCATGACTCTGGTGGGTCCATATGTGGTTTGTGGAAAGAACACACATGCAATGACTCTGGTGGATCCATGTGTGGTTTCTGAAAAGAACACACATGCAATGCCATTGGTTGATCCATGTGTGGTTTGTGGAAGGAACACACATGCAATGCCATTGGTTGATCCATATGTGGTTTGTGGAAAAAGAACACATGCAATGAACACTAGTGGATCCATGTGTGGTTTGTGAAAAGAACACACATGCAATGCCATTGGTTGATCCATGTGTGGTTTGTGAAAAGAACACACATGCAATGCCATTGGTTGATCTATGTGGTTTGTGGAAAATAACACACATGCAATGACATTGGTGGATCCATATGTGGTTCGTGGAAAGAACACACATGCAATGCCATTGGTTGATCCATGTGGTTTGTGGAAAAGAACACACATGCAATGACATTGGTGGATCCATATGTGGTTTGTAGAAAGAACACACATGCAATGACTCTGGTGAGTCCATATGTGGTTTGTGGAAAGAACACACATGCAATGACTCTGGTGGATCCATGTGTGGTTTTTGAAAAGAACACACATGCAATGCCATTGGTTGATCCATGTGTGGTTTGTGAAAAGAACACACATACAATTACTCAAGTGGGTCCATGTGTGGTTTGTGGAAAGAACACACATGCAATGGCATTGGTTGATCCATGTGTGGTCTGTGGAAAAGAACACACATGCAATTACTCTGGTGGATCCATGTGTGGTTTGTGGAAAGAACACACATGCATTGACTCTGGTGGATCCATATGTGGTTTGTGGAAAGAAACACACATGCAATAACCACTTGTTGATCCATATGTGGTTTGTGGAAAGAACACACGTGCAATGACACTGGTTGATCCATATGTGGTTTGTGGAAAGAACACACATGCAATGACTCTAGTGGATCCATATGTGGTTTGTGGAAAGATCACACATGCAATGAACACTGGTGGATCCATATGTGGTTCATGACAGGAACACACATGCAATGACATTTGTTGATCCATATGTGGTTTGTGACAATAACACACATGCAATGCCATTGGTTAATCCATGTGTGGTTTGTGGAAAGGACACACATGTAATGACCCTGGTGGATCCATATGTGGTTTGTAAAAAGAACACACATGCAATGCCATTGGTTGATCCATGTGTGGTTTGTGAAAAGAACACACATGCAATGACTCTGGTGGATCCATGTGTGGTTTGTGGAAAGAACACACATGCAATGACATTGGTTGATCCATGTGTGGTTTGTGGAAAGAACACACATGCAATGACTCTAGTGGGTCCATATGTGGTTTGTGAAAAGAACACACATGCAATGACTCTAGTGGATCCATGTGTGGTTTGTGAAAAGAACACACATGCAATGACATTGGTTGATCCATATGTGGTTTGTGAAAAGAACACACATGCAATGACTCTAGTGGATCCATATGTGGTTTGTGGAAAGAACACACATGCAATGACATTGGTTGATCCATGTGGTTTGTGGAAAAGAACACACATGCAATGACATTGGTGGATCCATATGTGGTTTGTGGAAAGAACACACATGCAATGACATTGGTTGATCCATATGTGGTTTGTGGAAAAGAACACACATGCAATGCCATTGGTGGATCCATGTGTGGTTTGTGAAAAAAAACACATGCAATGACATTGGTTGATCCATATGTGGTTTGTGAAAAGAACACACATGCAATTACTCTGGTGGATACATATGTGGTTTGTGGAAAGAACACACATGAAATGGTATTGGTGCATCCATGTGTGCTTTGTGGAAAGAACACACATGCAATGATATTGGTTGATCCATATGTGGTTTGTGATAATAACACACATGCAATGCCATTGGTTGATCCATGTGGTTTATGGAAAGAACACACATGCAATGACATTGGTGGATCCATATGTGGTTTGTGGAAAGAACACACATGCAATGACATTGGTTGATCCATATGTGGTTTGTGGAAAGAACACACATGCAATGACTCTAGTGGATCCATATGTGGTTTGTGGAAAGAACACACATTCAATGCCATTGGTTGATCCATATGTGGTTTGTGGAAAGAACACACATGCAATGCCATTGGTTGATCCATATGTGGTTTGTGGAAAGAACACACATGCAATGACATTGGTGGATCCATGTGTGGTTTGTGGAAAGAACACACATGCAATGCCATTGGTTGATCCATGTGTGGTTTGTGAAAAGAACACACATGCAATGACATTGGTGGATCCATATGTGGTTTGTGGAAAGAACACACATGCAATGACATTGGTGGATCCATATGTGGTTTGTGGAAAGAACACACATGCAATGCCATTGGTTGATCCATGTGTGGTTTGTGGAAAAGAACACACATGCAATGACATTGTTGGATCCATATGTGGTTCATGGAAAGAACACACATGCAATGCCATTGGTTGATCCATGTATGGTTTGTGGAAAGAACACACATGCAATGCCATTGGTTGATCCATATGTCGTTTGTGGAAAGAACACACATGCAATTCCATTGGTTGATCCATGTGTGGTTTGTGAAAAGAACACACATGCAATGCCATTGGTTGATCCATGTCTGGTTTGTGGAAAGAACACACATGCAATGCCATTGGTTGATCCATATGTGGTTTGTGGAAAGAACACACATGCAATTGCATTGGTTGATCCATATGTGGTTTGTGGAAAAGAACACACATGCAATGAACACTGGTGGATCCATGTGTGGTTTGTGAAAAGAACACACATGCAATGCCATTGGTTGATCCATGTGTGGTTTGTGAAAAGAACACACATGCAATGCCATTGGTTGATCTATGTGGTTTGTGGAAAATAACACACATGCAATGACATTGGTGGATACATATGTGGTTCGTGGAAAGAACACACATGCAATGCCATTGGTTGATCCTTGTGGTTTGTGGAAAAGAACACACATGCAATGACATTTGTGGATCCATAAGTGGTTTGTAGAAAGAACACACATGCAATGACTCTGGTGGGTCCATATGTGGTTTGTGGAAAGAACACACATGCAATGACTCTGGTGGATCCATGTGTGGTTTTTGAAAAGAACACACATGCAATGCCATTGGTTGATGCATGTGTGGTTTGTGAAAAGAACACACATGCAATTACTCAAGTGGGTCCATGTGTGGTTTGTGGAAAGAACACACATGCAATGACATTGGTTGATCCATGTGTGGTTTGTGGAAAAGAACACACATGCAATTACTCTGGTGGATCCATGTTTGGTTTGTGGAAAGAACACACATGCATTGACTCTGGTGGATCCATATGTGGTTTGTGGAAAGAAACACACATGCAATAACCACTTGCTGATCCATATGTGGTTTGTGGAAAGAACACATGTGCAATGACACTGGTTGATCCATATGTGGTTTGTGGAAAGAACACACATGCAATGACTCTAGTGGATCCATATGTGGTTTGTGGAAAGATCACACATGCAATGAACACTAGTGGATCCATATGTGGTTCATGACAGGAACACACATGCAATGACATTTGTTGATCCATATGTGGTTTGTGACAATAACACACATACAATGCCATTGGTTAATCCAGGTGTGGTTTGTGGAAAGAACACACATGCAATGATTCTGGTGGATCCATATGTGGTTTGTAAAAAGAACACACATGCCATGACTCTGGTGGGTCCATATGTGGTTTGTGGAAAGAACACACATGCAATGACTCTGTTGGATCCATGTGTGGTTTCTGAAAAGAACACACATGCAATGCCATTGGTTGATCCATGTGTGGTTTGTGGAAGGAACACACATGCAATGCCATTGGTTGATCCATATGTGGTTTGTGGAAAAAGAACACACATGCAATGAACACTAGTGGATCCATGTGTGGTTTGTGAAAAGAACACACATGCAATGCCATTGGTTGATCCATGTGTGGTTTGTGAAAAGAACACACATGCAATGCCATTGGTTGATCTATGTGGTTTGTGGAAAATAACACACATGCAATGACATTGGTGGATCCATATGTGGTTCGTGGAAAGAACACACATGCAATGCCATTGGTTGATCCATGAGGTTTGTGGGAAAGAACACACATGCAATGACATTGGTGGATCCATATGTGGTTTGTAGAAATAACACACATGCAATGACTCTGGTGAGTCCATATGTGGTTTGTGGAAAGAACACACATGCAATGACTCTGGTGGATCCATGTGTGGTTTTTGAAAAGAACACACATGCAATGCCATTGGTTGATCCATGTGTGGTTTGTGAAAAGAACACACATACAATTACTCAAGTGGGTCCATGTGTGGTTTGTGGAAAGAACACACATGCAATGGCATTGGTTGATCCATGTGTGGTCTGTGGAAAACAACACACATGCAATTACTCTGGTGGATCCATGTGTGGTTTGTGGAAAGAACACACATGCATTGACTCTGGTGGATCCATATGTGGTTTGTGGAAAGAAACACACATGCAATAACCACTTGTTGATCCATATGTGGTTTGTGGAAAGAACACACGTGCAATGACACTAGTTGATCCATATGTGGTTTGTGGAAAGAACACACATGCAATGACTCTAGTGGATCCATATGTGGTTTGTGGAAAGATCACACATGCAATGAACACTGGTGGATCCATATGTGGTTCATGACAGGAACACACATGCAATGACATTTGTTGATCCATATGTGGTTTGTGACAATAACACACATGCAATGCCATTGGTTAATCCAGGTGTGGTTTGTGGAAAGAACACACATGCAATGACATTTGTTTATCCATTTGTGGTTTGTGGAAAGAACACACATGCAATGACATTGGTTGATCCATATGTGGTTTGTAAAAAGAACACACATGCAATGACTCTGGTGGGTCCATATGTGGTTTGTGGAAAGAACACACATGCAATGACTCTGGTGGATCCATGTGTGGTTTGTGGAAGGAACACACATGCAATGCTATTGGTTGATCTATGTGGTTTGTGGAAAATAACACACATGCAATGACACTGGTGGATCCATATGTGGTTCGTGGAAAGAACACACATGCAATGCCATTGGTTGATCCATGTGGTTTGTGGAAAAGAACACACATGCAATGACATTGGTGGATCCATATGTGGTTTGTAGAAAGAACACACATGCAATGACTCTGGTGAGTCCATATGTGGTTTGTGGAAAGAACACACATGCAATGACTCTGGTGGATCCATGTATGGTTTTTGAAAAGAACACACATGCAATGCCATTGGTTGATCCATGTGTGGTTTGTGAAAAGAAGACACATACAATTACTCAAGTGGGTCCATGTGTGGTTTGTGGAAAGAACACACATGCAATGGCATTGGTTGATCCATGTGTGGTCTGTGGAAAAGAACACACATGCAATTACTCTGGTGGATCCATGTGTGGTTTGTGTAAAGAACACACATGCATTGACTCTGGTGGATCCATATGTGGTTTGTTGAAAGAAACACACATGCAATAACCACTTGTTGATCCATATGTGGTTTGTGGAAAGAACACACGTGCAATGACACTGGTTGATCCATATGTGGTTTGTGGAAAGAACACACATGCAATGACTCTAGTGGATCCATATGTGGTTTGTGGAACGATCACACATGCAATGAACACTGGTGGATCCATATGTGGTTCATGACAGGAACACACATGCAATGACATTTGTTGATCCATATGTGGTTTGTGACAATAACACACATGCAATGCCATTGGTTAATCCAGGTGTGGTTTGTGGAAAGAACACACATGCAATGACTCTGGTGGATCCATATGTGGTTTGTAAAAAGAACACACATGCAATGACTCTGGTGGGTCCATATGTGGTTTGTGGAAAGAACACACATGCAATGACTCTGGTGGATCCATGTGTGGTTTGTGAAAAGAACACACATGCAATGCCATATGTTGATCCATGTGTGGTTTGTGAAAAGAACACACATGCAATGCCATTGGTTGATCCATGTGTGCTTTGTGGAAAGAACAAACATGCAATGTGATTGGTTGATCCATATGTGGTTTGTGGAAAGAACACACATGCAATGCCATTGGTTGATCCATATGTGGTTTGTGGAAAAGAACACACATGCAATGCCATTGGTTGATCCATATGTGGTTTGTGGAAAAAGAACACACATGCAATGCCATTGGTTGATCCATGTGTGGTTTGTGCAAAGAACACACATGCAATGACATTGGTTGATCCATTTGTTGTTTGTGGAAAGAACACACATGCAATGACATTGGTGGATCCATACGTGGTTTGTGGAAAGAACACACATGCAATGCCACATTGGTGGATCCATATGTGGTTTGTGGAATGAACACACATGCAATGACATTGGTTGATCCATGTGTGGTTTGTGAAAGAACACACATGCAATGCCATTGGTTGATGCATGAGTGGTTTGTGTAAAGAACACATTTAATGACTCTAGTGGATCCATGCGTGGTTTGTGGAAAGAACACACATGAAAATACATTGGTTGATCCATGTGTTGTTTGTGGAAAGAACACACATGCAATGACAGTGGTAGATACATGTGTGGTTTGTGGAAAGAACACACATGCAATGACTTTGGTGGATCCATATGTGGTTTGTGGAAAGAACACACATGCAATGACACTGGTGGATCCATATGTGGTTTGTGAAAAGAACACATACAATGACTCTAGTGCATATGTGGTTTTAGTATAAGAACACACATGCAATGACTCTAGTGGGTCCATATGTGGTTTGTGAAAAGAACACACATGCAATGCCATTGGTTGATCCATGTGTGGTTTGTGAAAAGAACACACATGCAATACCATTGGTTGATCCATGTGTGATTTGTGGAAAGAACACACATGCAATGCCATTGGTTGATCCATATGTGGTTTGTGGAAAGAACACACATGCAATGAACACTGGTCGATCCATATGTGGTTTGTGGAAATGAACACACATGCAATGCCATTGGTTGACCCATGTGTGGTTCGTGAAAAGAACACACATGCAATGCCATTGGTTGATCTATGTGGTTTGTGGAAAATAACACACATGCAATGACATTGGTGGATCCATATGTGGTTTGTGAAAAGAATACACATGCAATGCCATTGGTTGATCTATGTGGTTTGTGGAAAATAACACACATGCAATGACATTGGTGGATCCATATGTGGTTTGTGGAAAGAAACACACATGCAATAACAACTTGTTGATCCATATGTGGTTTGTGGAATGAACACACATGCAATGACACTTGTTGATCCACATGTGGTTTATGGAAAGAACACATATGCAATGAATCTAGTGGATCCATATGTGGTTTGCGGAAAGATCACACATGCAATGGACACTGGTGGATCCATATGAGGTTCATGACAGGAAAACACATGCAATGCCATTGGTTGATCCATATGTGGTTTGTGACAATAACACACATGCAATGCCATTGGTTAATACATGTGTGGTTTGTGGAAAGGACACACATGTAATGACCCTGGTGGATCCATATGTGGTTTGTAAAAAGAACACACATGCAATGACTCTGGTGGGTCCATATGTGGTTTGTGGAAAGAACACACATGCAATGACTCTGGTGGATCCATGTGTGGTTTGTGAAAAGAACACACATGCAATGCCATTGGTTGATCCATGTGTGGTTTGTGAAAAGAACACACATGCAATGCCATTGGTTGATCCATGTATGGTTTGTGGAAAGAACACACATGCAATGCCATTGGTTGATCCATATGTCGTTTGTGGAAAGAACACACATGCAATTCCATTGGTTGATCCATATGTGGTTTGTGGAAAAGAACACACATGCAATGAACACTGGTGGATCCATGTGTGGTTTGTGAAAAGAACACACATGCAATGCCATTGGTTGATCCATGTGTGGTTTGTGAAAAGAACACACATGCAATGCCATTGGTTGATCTATGTGGTTTGTGGAAAATAACACACATGCAATGACATTGGTGGATCCATATGTGGTTCGTGGAAAGAACACACATGCAATGCCATTGGTTGATCCTTGTGGTTTGTGGAAAAGAACACACATGCAATGACATTTGTGGATCCATATGTGGTTTGTAGAAAGAACACACATGCAATGACTCTGGTGGGTCCATATGTGGTTTGTGGAAAGAACACACATGCAATGACTCTGGTGGATCCATGTGTGGTTTTTGAAAAGAACACACATGCAATTCCATTGGTTGATCCATGTGTGGTTTGTGAAAAGAACACACATGCAATTACTCAAGTGGGTCCATGTGTGGTTTGTGGAAAGAACACACATGCAATGACATTGGTTGATCCATGTGTGGTCTGTGGAAAAGAACACACATGCAATTACTCTGGTGGATCAATGTGTGGTTTGTGGAAAGAACACACATGCATTGACTCTGGTGGATCCATATGTGGTTTGTGGAAAGAAACACACATGCAATAACCACTTGTTCATCCATATGTGGTTTGTGGAAAGAACACACGTGCAATGACACTGGTTGATCCATATGTGGTTTGTGGAAAGAACACACATGCAATGACTCTAGTGGATCCATATGTGGTTTGTGGAAAGATCACACATGCAATGAACACTGGTGGATCCATATGTGGTTCATGACAGGAACACACATGCAATGACATTTGTTTATCCATATGTGGTTTGTGACAATAACACACATGCAATGCCATTGGTTAATCCAGGTGTGGTTTGTGGAAAGAACACACATGCAATGACTCTGGTGGATCCATATGTGGTTTGTAAAAAGAACACACATGCAATGACTCTGGTGGGTCCATATGTGGTTTGTGGAAAGAACACACATGCAATGACTCTGGTGGATCCATGTGTGGTTTGTGAAAAGAACACACATGCAATGCCATTGGTTGATCCATGTGTGCTTTGTGGAAAGAACAAACATGCAATGTGATTGGTTGATCCATATGTGGTTTGTGGAAAGAACACACATGCAATGCCATTGGTTGATCCATATGTGGTTTGTGGAAAAGAACACACATGCAATGAACACTGGTGGATCCATGTGTGGTTTGTGAAAAGAACACACATGCAATGCCATTGGTTGATCCGTGTGTGGTTTGTGAAAAGAACACACATGCAATGCCATTGGTTGATACATGTGGTTTGTGGAAAATAACACACATGAAATGACATTGATGGATCCATATGTGGTTTGTGGAAAGAACACACATGCAATGCCATTGGTTGATCCATGTGGTTTATGGAAAAGAACACACATGCAATGACATTTGTGGATCCATATGTGGTTCGTGGAAAGAACACACATGCAATGATATTGGTTGATCCATGTGTGGTTTGTGAAAAGAACACACATGCAATGCCATTGGTTGATGCATGTGTGGTTTGTGTAAAAGAAAACACATTTAATGACTCTAGTGCTGGTTTTAGTATCAGAACACACATGCAATGCCATTGGTTACTCCATGTGTGGTTTGTGAAAAGGACACACATGCAATGACTTTGGTTGATCAATGTGTTGTTTGTGGAAAGAATACACATGCAATGACATTGGTGGATCCATGTGTGGTTTGTTGAAAACAAAACACATCACATGTGTGGATCCATATGTGGTTTGTGGAAAGAACACACATGCAATGACACTGGTGGATCCATATGTGGTTTGTGAAAAGAACACACATACAATGACTCTAGTGCTGGTTTTAGTATAAGAACACACATGCAATGACTCTAGTGGGTCCATATGTGGTTTGTGAAAAGAACACACATGCAATGCCATTGGTTGATCCATGTGTGGTTTGTGAAAAGAACACACATGCAATACCATTGGTTGATCCATGTGTGATTTGTGGAAAGAACACACATGCAATGCCATTGGTTGATCCATATGTGGTTTGTGGAAAAGAACACACATGCAATGAACACTGGTCGATCCATATGTGGTTTGTGGAAATGAACACACATGCAATGCCATTGGTTGACCCATGTGTGGTTCGTGAAAAGAACACACATGCAATGCCATTGGTTGATCTATGTGGTTTGTGGAAAATAACACACATGCAATGACATTGGTGGATCCATATGTGGTTTGTGAAAAGAATACACATGCAATGCCATTGGTTGATCTATGTGGTTTGTGGAAAATAACACACATGCAATGACATTGGTGGATCCATATGTGGTTTGTGGAAAGAAACACACATGCAATAACAACTTGTTGATCCATATGTGGTTTGTGGAATGAACACACATGCAATGACACTTGTTGATCCACATGTGGTTTATGGAAAGAACACATATGCAATGAATCTAGTGGATCCATATGTGGTTTGCGGAAAGATCACACATGCAATGGACACTGGTGGATCCATATGAGGTTCATGACAGGAAAACACATGCAATGCCATTGGTTGATCCATATGTGGTTTGTGACAATAACACACATGCAATGCCATTGGTTAATACATGTGTGGTTTGTGGAAAGGACACACATGTAATGACCCTGGTGGATCCATATGTGGTTTGTAAAAAGAACACACATGCAATGACTCTGGTGGGTCCATATGTGGTTTGTGGAAAGAACACACATGCAATGACTCTGGTGGATCCATGTGTGGTTTGTGAAAAGAACACACATGCAATGCCATTGGTTGATCCATGTGTGGTTTGTGAAAAGAACACACATGCAATGCCATTGGTTGATCCATGTATGGTTTGTGGAAAGAACACACATGCAATGCCATTGGTTGATCCATATGTCGTTTGTGGAAAGAACACACATGCAATTCCATTGGTTGATCCATATGTGGTTTGTGGAAAAGAACACACATGCAATGAACACTGGTGGATCCATGTGTGGTTTGTGAAAAGAACAAACATGCAATGCCATTGGTTGATCCATGTGTGGTTTGTGAAAAGAACACACATGCAATGCCATTGGATGATCTATGTGGTTTGTGGAAAATAACACACATGCAATGACATTGGTGGATCCATATGTGGTTCGTGGAAAGAACACACATGCAATGCCATTGGTTGATCCTTGTGGTTTGTGGAAAAGAACACACATGCAATGACATTTGTGGATCCATATGTGGTTTGTAGAAAGAACACACATGCAATGACTCTGGTGGGTCCATATGTGGTTTGTGGAAAGAACACACATGCAATGACTCTGGTGGATCCATGTGTGGTTTTTGAAAAGAACACACATGCAATACCATTGGTTGATCCATATGTGGTTTGTGGAAAGAACACACATGCAATGACTCTGGTGGATCCATGTGTGGTTTTTGAAAAGAACACACATGCAATTCCATTGGTTGATCCATGTGTGGTTTGTGAAAAGAACACACATGCAATTACTCAAGTGGGTCCATGTGTGGTTTGTGGAAAGAACACACATCCAATGACATTGGTTGATCCATGTGTGGTTTGTGGAAAAGAACACACATGCAATTACTCTGGTGGATCCATGTGTGGTTTGTGGAAAGAACACACATGCAATGACTCTAGTGGATCCATATGTGGTTTGTGGAAAGATCACACATGCAATGAACACTAGTGGATCCATATGTGGTTCATGACAGGAACACACATGCAATGACATTTGTTGATCCATATGTGGTTTGTGACAATAACACACATACAATGCCATTGGTTAATCCAGGTGTGGTTTGTGGAAAGAACACACATGCAATGATTCTGGAGGATCCATATGTGGTTTGTAAAAAGAACACACATGCCATGACTCTGGTGGGTCCATATGTGGTTTATGGAAAGAACACACATGCAATGACTCTGGTGCATCCATGTGTGGTTTCTGAAAAGAACACACATGCAATGCCATTGGTTGATCCATGTGTGGTTTGTGGAAGGAACACACATGCAATGCCATTGGTTGATCCATATGTGGTTTGTGGAAAAAGAACACACATGCAATGAACACTGGTGGATCCATGTGTGGTTTGTGAAAAGAACACACATGCAATGCCATTGGTTGATCCATGTGTGGTTTGTGAAAAGAACACACATGCAATGCTATTGGTTGATCTATGTGGTTTGTGGAAAATAACACACATGCAATGACATTGGTGGATCCATATGTGGTTCGTGGAAAGAACACACATGCAATGCCATTGGTTGATCCATGTGGTTTGTGGAAAAGAACACACATGCAATGACATTGGTGGATCCATATGTGGTTTGTAGAAAGAACACACATGCAATGACTCTGGTGAGTCCATATGTGGTTTGTGGAAAGAACACACATCCAATGACTCTGGTGGATCCATGTGTGGTTTTTGAAAAGAACACACATGCAATGCCATTGGTTGATCCATGTGTGGTTTGTGAAAAGAACACACATACAATTACTCAAGTGGGTCCATGTGTGGTTTGTGGAAAGAACACACATGCAATGGCATTGGTTGATCCATGTGTGGTCTATGGAAAAGAACACACATGCAATTACTTGTAACATCCCAAAAATCATGTTTCAAAAACTCATTCATTTCATCCTTGCATCATTCATTCACATAGGGTTTTTCTCAAAATCATTTAGAGGCAGAAGTTTGAGCTATGATTTCATGTGGGCAAATTGTCTCAATTGGCCATCACCCTTTGGGATTTGATTGTGTATGAATTTGTTTGCTTGCCACCATGGTTGGAAACGCTAGGTGAAGCTTTTAACCCAAGATTCAAAATTTAGAAATAGTTTCAAAACCCTATTTCCAATATTTGCAAACTAGAGCAAATCTCTGTTTACTTTGAAACCTAAGCTTGACCAAGCCCTTGCAAGGTAACCACTTAATTAGAATGACTGTTTTTGAAACCACATAACACTGCAAAAATCCCCAAAGCTGTTTGAATTCATAAGGATTTGAATTCATATCAAATTCTATTCAGAAAATGGAATTAGAAAAAAAAGGAATTCTCAAAAGAAAGGGCCGGCGAATCTGGCCCAAGACGGATCAAGCCAGCAAGCCCACCGGGATCTCCTTTTCCTTCTCACAGCGTGGCTCTGCGTTAAGTCATTGATGACAGACCCCACCACCTCGCACTCTTCGGACGAAGGCCCGGTCCACGTCGCCTCGTCTTTCCCGCACCGCCGGCGACCACGTCGCAGCGATGATGGCGGTAATGGCGCCGCGTAAATGGGCATTTATCCTCGGCGTTTCGTCGATTCCCGGCTATAAGATCCTCTCTCGCCTCGCGATCTTTTCCCCAAACACCTCCTCACTCGCCACCAGGCTGTCCTCAATCAGCTTTGCCTTGTGAGCCAGAGCCTCTCCGCGATCGATTCCGGTGAGTCCAGGCTCCCCTCGCCTCTCGTTCTTACAATCGACTCAGCGTGTCTTGGCGCACCTCGACCTCACTAGTCCGTCTTGTCTTGTCCCGGTCGCCGGTTCCACTTGACACCGCGAGCACCGGCGACATCTACTCCGAAGTTTTTCCGGAAGGTCTGAGCCCTCGCCTTTCGTTCACGCTCACTACTTCCCTAGACCACAGTGAATCTACCGTGTCCTCGCCTTGCCTTGGGGTAATCCACGAACGTCCACGATGACCACCGGCGCAATCGCCGCCAAAGAACTCCGGCGAGCAATCTAGGACAGCCCCGAGCGCCCCTTGACCAACCGCAAGTACGACGAGCTTCGCTGTGACCTCCTGAGCCTGGTGAGCTACTCCTCTTTCTCCCTCTCCGTCTGCGCATCGTCAGCGTCATCGACCGACAGGTTCGCGCGTAGCCGCCGCTCCGCCGATTCTTGGCCGGAGAAATAGCAGCCGTTAGATCTGTATCGTGGCGCTAGGATAGATCCACTTAACCCGAAGCGATCGCGATCTGATTTCATTTAGATCCATCCAGCGGATGACGCCGATCCGCACGAGAAACTGACGCGAATAAGAACATGACGCGTGGCTAGGTTAGATCTGAAAATAGAATTTAAAAACAGATTTTGATCCAGTTTTCAAATGCCAATATCTTTTGAATTCCATGTTGGATTTTTGCAAACATTATACCGTTCGATTCAGAAAAACAAGACCTTTCTGCCTATCCTTTTTGTTTAGCAAATAGTAACCATTAGTTTGGCTTAAATTACAGAAACTTGTTTGAGGCCTTTTTGAGTATAGATTTAGTTTAGTATTTTGTTTTAGGGTTATTTAAGTTGTCTTGGCTATTTTGTGACTTGTTTAGTTTCTGTATTCATGCACTTGCTTGGTTGAGTTTTCAAAAATCATCACTTGGTAGATTCATGCATGCATGCATTCATAATATTTTTGTTTGTATATATTTGTGTGTAATTGTGCTACAACTTTGTGTGTAGATTTTACTAGTGATTGTGATTGTGACGAGTGCTACTCTCCACACTACCAAGGCAAGTGATATCTTCATGAATATTCCATACCTATATTTTATACTTGCATTAGATATATTTTGTTAGGACTTGCATGCTACTTTTGTCAATTGATGATGGGAAATCCTATTTAGAATAGAATGCTAGAATTACTAGGAAAATTCCCTAAGGATAAGTTGCCATGCCATGCTTAGCCTAGCTACTAGAAAACAAGGGTGGTTTATATATTCACACTATGGAAAAATATTCTAAGTCTTTGGACTTGTGTTTTATTTTAACAAAACAACTAAGTTAATGAAACACCTGGGTGGATTGGAAGGAATGGTTTTTGTTGAGTGATTCACAAGGCCATGGACTTGGCTTGTGTATCTCACTTGTGGATGGCCACCCAGGAAACAAAGAGATTTGAGATGTCATATGTTGAGAAGCTTCAAGTGCAACCACTTGGCATTATGGGCTCTGCCATGATCTTAGGATGCTAGAACTTAGTCTCTTGGACAGTGGGTGGTAGATGGGTTGATAGGTTGGAGCGCGTCCATTTGACTAAGGAAAGGCCTCTTGAAGGATCATGTCTTGGGAAACCAAGGCTTGTGGGGAAAGTGCACCACCTCTGCAGAGTGTAAAACCTAAGTACTTAGCCATGTCCCTGGTAAAGGACAATTTGAGCATCAAGACATGGAAACTTCAAGAATCTCATCACTCCAATTTCTGAATAAAACTTGTGGGTGAACAAGGGTTAAAGGATCTTCAGTCTTTGATTGGTAGATGCCCTGAGTGGATCTTCAGTCTTTGATTGGTAGATACCTTGGGATAGTCTTTGCCAAACAAAAACTTAGTGTTTTCAAAAAGTTAAGGAAAAATCTATTTTGAGCAATGCAAGCCTAAGCTCCACCAGCCAAATGCATATAGTATTATAGTCCACTTAAAATATACTAAGGTATCACTTGCCAATACTATTCCAAAGTATTGACCCTCTGTGGCTGTAACTTATGATGTTGCAGGTTACTCTGATGATGAATAGGAGTCATGAGTCTACACTCAACATGCTTGCCTGTGGCACATGAATTTTCATAAACAAAACAATGGTTTTTAATTAGCTAGAAATGGACTAAACTAATTAATCCATCCTATTCTTTTCCAAAATCATTTTCCAAACTATGGGTTGGTTCCTAGGGTCAGTAAGGTCACAACAAACCAATTTGCAAAGGTTTTAACCTAAGAATCATTTTTAAATGATTTTTCTAATGTTAGCAAGCACACAAAAGAATCTGCAAAATCAAACAAGCTAACAGATACTATTTGCTAAACTAAGGGCAGGGTTGGTTAGATCTTGTTCTCCTGAATCCAACGACATCAAATTTGTAAAATTTGGACGTGTGGATCAAAAGATACAAAGGTTTGAAGTTTGCAAAAGTTTCTGTTTTCAAATTCTAATTCAGATCTAATACTGGCCACGCGGCGTGATCTTACTGGTCGATACGGTTCGGCGGATCGAGTCTGCAATGCGTTAGATCTAAATTAGATCGTCGGCTTAGGTAGCGTACCTCTTGGCGTTAAGTGAAACTATCGTAGCCGATGGATCTGCATCTAACGGTCTAATCTAATGACCTAGAACCGGCGGCTGGACTCTGTCGTGGCGGCGATGGTCGGTCGATGGCGGCGCTAAGACGGGACCAAGAGGAGTAGAGTAGGCTCACCGTGATCGCCGAGGCACGGATGCTCAACCTGCTCGCTTTGGTCGAAGGCGCCGCGGGTCGCGTAATTGCTCGCCGGAGTAGAAAGCGATGGCGGTTGGCTCATCCGCAGTCGAAGGCGGTCTGTGGACCACGAGAGGACAAACGGTTATGCAGGTTGACGCAGGAGATCACGTCGGAGCTATGGGCGTGAACGAGAGGGCTCGAGGCGGTTGAGGCTTACCGAAAACTCGTCGGAGAAGAAGCGAGGCGGCGCTCGCGCCGACAATGGAGGCGGCCTTCGGTGCGACTAGGTCACGAAACGACGGCGTTAGTTGCGGAAAAAGTCACCGGTCTTAGGCGCATCATCGAAAAGTAGAGGCGGCTGGAAGCTACTGTGGAGTTCGCGGAGAAGCGACGGCAGCTGCGGTCGTCGTCGAAGGCGAGGTTTCAGCGCATCCGCGGATGAATGGAAGGCACGGACAGAAGCGCCAGGGAGTGTGTAGTATGTGTGCGTGGTCGAGCGGTCAAGGGGCAGTGGGGTTTCGTCGGAATTGTCACCGGAACATCGTCGGAGCAGTTGAGCTTGAGCTCGAAATTGGGGCAGTCTAAAGCGTGTCAGCAGGTGCCAAAGGAATTATAGAGAGAGAGGCGTTACCATCTGCGTGATCAAGGCGAGGTAAAGGCGCCGATATGTAATTGATCTCGGCATTCAAAAGGACAACGGCAGCGAGAGGGGCTCGGTCGATGGCGGGTGAGGAGGATGAACAGGGCTAGTGGGGTCCAACGGTCGATTGGGGAAAGAAAGGAGAGGTCCACCGGTCGGCTGTAACAGGTTCCTTCGTGGTGCGAGAAAGCAGTTGAGGCGTGGGAGAGAGAGGTGGGAATGCGTCTGCGGTAGTGAGTGAGAGGGAGAAGTGGGTCCACTGTCTTTGACTCGATGGGTCTGTTATTTGGTATGAAAAGTCTTCTTGAGCGGTGAAAAGGCTGGCTGGAAATTTGAAGTTTGTTGGGCCTTAGTGGGTTGCTCTATTTTTTCTCTAAATCTTTTTCCTTTTCTAATTCTTTTTCTGTTTCAATTTCAAACAATGTTTTCAAGCAATCAAACAACACTCAAATCAATTCAAACAATCACTCAACTTCACTTTGAATTTGGTTCTGTTTATCAACATAATCCAAATCTCAAAATGAAATATTATTTTTATTTAATTTAGGATCCATTAAATAAAATGGATCTTTAGTTGTTTAATAGTGTTTGATTTATTCAAATAAAATTTCCATTTGAAATCCAATTATTTTCAAAACCAAACCAGTAGGTTTTATTTTAAAAATAAGGAATACTTGGAAACTTATTTAAACAAATAAGTAAGTTTTGGTGTTTTAATTAAAATGGGAAAGCCTTTACTTAAATAAAATTGGATATTTAAATCCTGTATTTTATTTAAATAATCCTTTACTCATTTTAATCAAACCAAAACCTTTTAATAAAAGATTTCAAAGTAGTAATAAAATACTTGGTGTTCATTTAAAATGGGAAAAGCTTTTACTTAAATAAAATTGGATATTTAAATCCTTATTATTTTATTTAAATAAACCTTTACTCATTTTTATCAAAACAAAATATTTTATTTCAAAAGTTTGGCCAAAATTAATTTGGCTTATCTTTTCATTTGAACCAAAGTCTTTTATTAAAAGATCCAAATCGTATTTCCAAAACAATTTATTTTTCCTTTAATAAATGTTTATCTTTTTAATCCCTTTAGGATTATTTGCTCACCAAAGGGTATGGGTTTTGGTAAGGGCTTTATTGGCTTTGGAAATTCAATTTCCTTATCTTATTGTATTCACAAGATCTTGTTTATGGTTCCAAACTAAGTGAAACCAATCTCTAAGGTCTTTCTTGATCCTTTGTGATTATTTGTTGATCAAATTTTGGTATGGATCAAATCCATAGATTTGGAGATACTTTGGAAAATGATTTCCTTCCATTAGGGTTTAGGGTTTTGGATTACTTTCCAAATGTTCAAATTTCCAGATACATTCATTGAGGAATGCATTTCCCTTGATTTGGATTTTTTGTTGAATTCAAACTTTTACCAAAGTTTGTTCAAGATGGGATTTTGGTTTCCTTTTAGACACAAAAGTTTCTTTTCACCCTGATTTTCAACAAAAATTTATTTTGTTATTTTATTTTTCACATTACAAGATTTGGAAAATCTTGGGATGTGACAGGCAATTACTCTGGTGGATCCATGTGTGGTTTGTGGAAAGAACACACATGCATTGACTCTGGTGGATCCATATGTGGTTTGTGTAAAGAAACACACATGCAATAACCACTTGTTGATCCATATGTGGTTTGTGGAAAGAACACACGTGCAATGACGCTGGTTGATCCATATGTGGTTTGTGGAAAGAACACACATGCAATGACTCTAGTGGATCCATATGTGGTTTGTGGAAAGATCACACATGCAATGAACACTGGTGGATCCATATGTGGTTCATGACAGGAACACACATGCAATGACATTTGTTGATCCATATGTGGTTTGTGACAATAACACACATGCAATGCCATTGGTTAATCCAGGTGTGGTTTGTGGAAAGAACACACATGCAATGACTCTGGTGGATCCATATGTGGTTTGTAAAAAGAACACACATGCAATGACTCTGGTGGGTCCATATGTGGTTTGTGGAAAGAACACACATGCAATGACTCTGGTGGATCCATGTGTGGTTTCTGAAAAGAACACACATGCAATGCCATTGGTTGATCCATGTGTGGTTTGTGGAAGGAACACACATGCAATGCCATTGGTTGATCCATATGTGGTTTGTGGAAAAAGAACACACATGCAATGAACACTGGTGGATCCATGTGTGGTTTGTGAAAAGACACACATGCAATGCCATTGGTTGATCCATGTGTGGTTTGTGAAAAGAACACACATGCAATGCTATTGGTTGATCTATGTGGTTTGTTGAAAATAACACACATGCAATGACATTGGTGGATCCATATGTGGTTCGTGGAAAGAACACACATGCAATGCCATTGGTTGATCCATGTGGTTTGTGGAAAAGAACACACATGCAATGACATTGGTGGATCCATATGTGGTTTGTAGAAAGAACACACATGCAATGACTCTGGTGAGTCCATATGTGGTTTGTGGAAAGAACACACATGCAATGACTCTGGTGGATCCATGTGTGGTTTTTGAAAAGAACACACATGCAATGCCATTGGTTGATCCATGTGTGGTTTGTGAAAAGAACACACATATAATTACTCAAGTGGGTCCATGTGTGGTTTGTGGAAAGAACACACATGCAATGGCATTGGTTGATCCATGTGTGGTCTGTGGAAAAGACCACACATGCAATTACTCTGGTGGATCCATGTGTGGTTTGTGGAAAGAACACACATGCATTGACTCTGGTGGATCCATATGTGGTTTGTGGAAAGAAACACACATGCAATAACAACTTGTTGATCCATATTTGGTTTGTGGAAAGAACACACGTGCAATGACACTGGTTGATCCATATGTGGTTTGTGGAAAGAACACACATGCAATGACTCTAGTGGATCTATATGTGGTTTGTGGAAAGATCACACATGCAATGAACACTGGTGGATCCATATGTGGTTTGTGGAAAGAACACATGTGCAATGACACTGGTTGATCCATATGTGGTTTGTGGAAAGAACACACATGCAATGACTCTAGTGGATCCATATGTGGTTTGTGGAAAGATCACACATGCAATGAACACTAGTGGATCCATATGTGGTTCATGACAGGAACACACATGCAATGACATTTGTTGATCCATATGTGGTTTGTGACAATAACACACATACAATGTCATTGGTAAATCCAGGTGTGGTTTGTGGAAAGAACACACATGCAATGATTCTGGAGGATCCATATGTGGTTTGTAAAAAGAACACACATGCCATGACTCTGGTGGGTCCATATGTGGTTTGTGGAAAGAACACACATGCAATGACTCTGGTGGATCCATGTGTGGTTTCTGAAAAGAACACACATGCAATGCCATTGGTTGATCCATGTGTGGTTTGTGGAAGGAACACACATGCAATGCCATTGGTTGATCCATATGTGGTTTGTGGAAAAAGAACACACATGCAATGAACACTGGTGGATCCATGTGTGGTTTGTGAAAAGAACACACATGCAATGCCATTGGTTGATCCATGTGTGGTTTGTGAAAAGAACACACATGCAATGCTATTGGTTGATCTATGTGGTTTGTGGAAAATAACACACATGCAATGACATTGGTGGATCCATATGTGGTTCGTGGAAAGAACACACATGCAATGCCATTGGTTGATCCATGTGGTTTGTGGAAAAGAACACACATGCAATGACATTGGTGGATCCATATGTGGTTTGTAGAAAGAACACACATGCAATGACTCTGGTGAGTCCATATGTGGTTTGTGGAAAGAACACACATGCAATGACTCTGGTGGATCCATGTGTGGTTTTTGAAAAGAACACACATGCAATGCCATTGGTTGATCCATGTGTGGTTTGTGAAAAGAACACACATACAATTACTCAAGTGGGTCCATGTGTGGTTTGTGGAAAGAACACACATGCAATGGCATTGGTTGATCCATGTGTGGTCTATGGAAAAGAACACACATGCAATTACTCTGGTGGATCCATGTGTGGTTTGTGGAAAGAACACACATGCATTGACTCTGGTGGATCCATATGTGGTTTGTGTAAAGAAACACACATGGAATAACCACTTGTTGATCCATATGTGGTTTGTGGAAAGAACACACGTGCAATGACACTGGTTGATCCATATGTGGTTTGTGGAAAGAACACACATGCAATGACACTAGTGGATCCATATGTGGTTTGTGGAAAGATCACACATGCAATGAACACTGGTGGATCCATATGTGGTTCATGACAGGAACACACATGCAATGACATTTGTTGATCCATATGTGGTTTGTGACAATAACACACATGCAATGCCATTGGTTAATCCAGGTGTGGTTTGTGGAAAGAACACACATGCAATGACTCTGGTGGATCCATATGTGGTTTGTAAAAAGAACACACATGCAATGACTCTGGTGGGTCCATATGTGGTTTGTGGAAAGAACACACATGCAATGACTCTGGTGGATCTATGTGTGGTTTCTGAAAAGAACACACATGCAATGCCATTGGTTGATCCATGTGTGGTTTGTGGAAGGAACACACATGCAATGCCATTGGTTGATCCATATGTGGTTTGTGGAAAAAGAACACACATGCAATGAACACTGGTGGATCCATGTGTGGTTTGTGAAAAGACACACATGCAATGCCATTGGTTGATCCATGTGTGGTTTGTGAAAAGAACACACATGCAATGCTATTGGTTGATCTATGTGGTTTGTTGAAAATAACACACATGCAATGACATTGGTGGATCCATATGTGGTTCGTGGAAAGAACACACATGCAATGCCATTGGTTGATCCATGTGGTTTGTGGAAAAGAACACACATGCAATGACATTGGTGGATCCATATGTGGTTTGTAGAAAGAACACACATGCAATGACTCTGGTGAGTCCATATGTGGTTTGTGGAAATAACACACATGCAATGACTCTGGTGGATCCATGTGTGGTTTTTGAAAAGAACACACATGCAATGCCATTGGTTGATCCATGTGTGGTTTGTGAAAAGAACACACATACAATTACTCAAGTGGGTCCATGTGTGGTTTGTGGAAAGAACACACATGCAATGGCATTGGTTGATCCATGTGTGGTTTGTGGAAAAGAACACACATGCAATTACTCTGGTGGATCCATGTGTGGTTTGTGGAAAGAACACACATGCATTGACTCTGGTGGATCCATATGTGGTTTGTGGAAAGAAACACACATGCAATAACCACTTGTTGATCCATATGTGGTTTGTGGAAAGAACATACGTGCAATGACACTGGTTGATCCATATGTGGTTTGTGGAAAGAACACACATGCAATGACTCTAGTGGATCTATATGTGGTTTGTGGAAAGATCACACATGCAATGAACACTGGTGGATCCATATGTGGTTCATGACAGGAACACACATGCAATGACATTTGTTGATCCATATGTGGTTTGTGACAATAACACACATGCAATGCCATTGGTTAATCCAGGTGTGGTTTGTGGAAAGAACACACATGCAATGACTCTGGTGGATCCATATGTGGTTTGTAAAAAGAACACACATGCAATGACTCTGGTGGGTCCATATGTGGTTTGTGGAAAGAACACACATTCAATTACTCTAGTGGATCCATGTGTGGTTTGTGAAAAGAACACACATGCAATGCCATTTGTTGATCCATGTGTGGTTTGTGAAAAGAACACACATGCAATGCCATTGGTTGATCCATGTGTGCTTTGTGGAAAGAACAAACATGCAATGTGATTGGTTGATCCATATGTGGTTTGTGGAAAGAACACACATGCAATGCCATTGGTTGATCCATATGTGGTTTGTGGAAAAGAACACACATGCAATGAACACTGGTGGATCCATGTGTGGTTTGTGAAAAGAACACACATGCAATGCCATTGGTTGATCCGTGTGTGGTTTGTGAAAAGAACACACATGCAATGCCATTGGTTGATACATGTGGTTTGTGGAAAATAACACACATGAAATGACATTGGTGGATCCATATGTGGTTTGTGGAAAGAACACACATGCAATGCCATTGGTTGATCCATGTGGTTTGTGGAAAAGAACACACATGCAATGACATTTGTGGATCCATATGTGGTTCGTGGAAAGAACACACATGCAATGATATTGGTTGATCCATGTGTGGTTTGTGAAAATAACACACATGCAATGCCATTGGTTGATGCATGTGTGGTTTGTGTAAAAGAAAACACATTTAATGACTCTAGTGCTGGTTCTAGTATCAGAACACACATGCAATGCCATTGGTTACTCCATGTGTGGTTTGTGAAAAGAACACACATACAATTACTCAAGTGGGTCCATGTGTGGATTGTGTAAAGAACACACATGCAATGGCATTGGTTGATCCATGTGTGGTCTGTGGAAAAGAACACACATGCAATTAGTCTGGTGGATCCATGTGTGGTTTGTGGAAAGAACACACATGCATTGACTCTGGTGGATCCATATGTGGTTTGTGGAAAGAAACACACATGCAATAACCACTTGTTGATCCATATGTGGTTTGTGGAAAGAACACACGTGCAATGACACTGGTTGATCCATATGTGGTTTGTGGAAAGAACACACATGCAATGACTCTAGTGGATCTATATGTGGTTTGTGGAAAGATCACACATGCAATGAACACTGGTGGATCCATATGTGGTTCATGACAGGAACACACATGCAATGACATTTGTTGATCCATATGTGGTATGTGACAATAACACACATGCAATGCCATTGGTTAATCCAGGTGTGGTTTGTGGAAAGAACACACATGCAATGACTCTGGTGGATCCATATGTGGTTTGTAAAAAGAACACACATGCAATGACTCTGGTGGGTCCATATGTGGTTTGTGGAAAGAACACACATGCAATGACTCTGGTGGATCCATGTGTGGTTTGTGAAAAGAACACACATGCAATGCCATTTGTTGATCCATGTGTGGTTTGTGAAAAGAACACACATGCAATGCCATTGGTTGATCCATGTGTTCTTTGTGGAAAGAACAAACATGCAATGTGATTGGTTGATCCATATGTGGTTTGTGGAAAGAACACACATGCAATGCCATTGGTTGATCCATATGTGGTTTGTGGAAAAGAACACACATGCAATGAACACTGGTGGATCCATGTGTGGTTTGTGAAAAGAACACACATGCAATGCCATTGGTTGATCCGTGTGTGGTTTGTGAAAAGAACACACATGCAATGCCATTGGTTGATACATGTGGTTTGTGGAAAATAACACACATGAAATGACATTGGTGGATCCATATGTGGTTTGTGGAAAGAACACACATGCAATGCCATTGGTTGATCCATGTGGTTTGTGGAAAAGAACACACATGCAATGACATTTGTGGATCCATATGTGGTTCGTGGAAAGAACACACATGCAATGATATTGGTTGATCCATGTGTGGTTTGTGAAAAGAACACACATGCAATGCCATTGGTTGATGCATGTGTGGTTTGTGTAAAAGAAAACACATTTAATGACTCTAGTGCTGGTTTTAGTATCAGAACACACATGCAATGCCATTGGTTACTCCATGTGTGGTTTGTGAAAAGGACACACATGCAATGACTTTGGTTGATCAATGTGTGGTTTGTGGAAAGAACACACATGCAATGACATTGGTGGATCCATGTGTGGTTTGTTGAAAACAAAACACATGCAGTGACTTTGGTGGATCCATATGTGGTTTGTGGAAAGAACACACATGCAATGACACTGGTGGATCCATATGTGGTTTGTGAAAAGAACACACATACAATGACTCTAGTGCTGGTTTTAGTATAAGAACACACATGCAATGACTCTAGTGGGTCCATATGTGGTTTGTGAAAAGAACACACATGCAATGCCATTGGTTGATCCATGTGTGGTTTGTGAAAAGAACACACATGCAATACCATTGGTTGATCCATGTGTGATTTGTGGAAAGAACACACATGCAATGCCATTGGTTGATCCATATGTGGTTTGTGGAAAAGAACACACATGCAATGAACACTGGTCGATCCATATGTGGTTTGTGGAAATGAACACACATGCAATGCCATTGGTTGACCCATGTGTGGTTCGTGAAAAGAACACACATGCAATGCCATTGGTTGATCTATGTGGTTTGTGGAAAATAACACACATGCATTGACATTGGTGGATCCATATGTGGTTTGTGAAAAGAACACACATGCAATGCCATTGGTTGATCTATGTGGTTTGTGGAAAATAACACACATGCAATGACATTGGTGGATCCATATGTGGTTTGTGGAAAGAAACACACATGCAATAACAACTTGTTGATCCATATGTGGTTTGTGGAAAGAACACACATGCAATGACACTTGTTGATCCACATGTGGTTTGTGGAAAGAACACATATGCAATGAATCTAGTGGATCCATATGTGGTTTGCGGAAAGATCACACATGCAATGGACACTGGTGGATCCATATGTGGTTCATGACAGGAAAACACATGCAATGCCATTGGTTGATCCATATGTGGTTTGTGACAATAACACACATGCAATGCCATTGGTTAATACATGTGTGGTTTGTGGAAAGGACACGCATGTAATGACACTGGTGGATCCATATGTGGTTTGTAAAAAGAACACACATGCAATGACTCTGGTGGGTCCATATGTGGTTTGTGGAAAGAACACACATGCAATGAACACTGGTGGATCCATGTGTGGTTTGTGAAAAGAACACACATGCAATGCCATTGGTTGATCCATGTGTGGTTTGTGAAAAAACACATGCAATGCCATTGGTTGATCCATGTATGGTTTGTGGAAAGAACACACATGCAATGCCATTGGTTGATCCATATGTCGTTTGTGGAAAGAACACACATGCAATTCCATTGGTTGATCCATATGTGGTTTGTGGAAAAGAGCACACATGCAATGAACACTGGTGGATCCATGTGTGGTTTGTGAAAAGAACACACATGCAATGCCATTGGTTGATCCATGTGTGGTTTGTGAAAAGAACACACATGCAATGCCATTGGTTGATCTATGTGGTTTGTGGAAAATAATACACATGCAATGACATTGGTGGATCCATATGTGGTTCGTGGAAAGAACACACATGCAATGCCATTGGTTGATCCTTGTGGTTTGTGGAAAAGAACACACATGCAATGACATTTGTGGATCCATATGTGGTTTGTAGAAAGAACACACATGCAATGACTCTGGTGGGTCCATATGTGGTTTGTGGAAAGAACACACATGCAATGACTCTGGTGGATCCATGTGTGGTTTTTGAAAAGAACACACATGCAATGCCATTGGTTGATCCATGTGTGGTTTGTGAAAAGAACACACATGCAATTACTCAAGTGGGTCCATGTGTGGTTTGTGGAAAGAACACACATGCAATGACATTGGTTGATCCATGTGTGGTCTATGGAAAAGAACACACATGCAATTACTCTGGTGGATCCATGTGTGGTTTGTGGAAAGAACACACATGCATTGACTCTGGTGGATCCATATGTGGTTTGTGGAAAGAACACACATGCAATGACATTGGTTGATCCATATGTCGTTTGTGACAATAACACACATGCAATGCCATTGGTTAATACATGTGTGGTTTGTGGAAAGGACACACATGTAATGACCCTGGTGGATCCATATGTGGTTTGTAAAAAGAACACACATGCAATGACTCTGGTGGGTCCATATGTGGTTTGTGGAAAGAACACACATGCAATGACTCTGGTGGCTCCATGTGTGGTTTGTGAAAAGAACACACATGCAGTGCCATTGGTTGATCCATGTGTGGTTTGTGAAAAGAACACACATGCAATGCCATTGGTTGATCCATGTCTGGTTTGTGGAAAGAACACACATGCAATGCCATTGGTTGATCCATATGTGGTTTGTGGAAAGAACACACATGCAATTGCATTGGTTGATCCATATGTGGTTTGTGGAAAAGAACACACATGCAATGAACACTGGTCGATCCATATGTGGTTTGTGGAAAAGAACACACATGCAATGACATTTGTGGATCCATATGTGGTTTGTAGAAAGAACACACATGCAATGACTCTGGTGGGTCCATATGTGGTTTGTGGAAAGAACACACATGCAATGACTCTAGTGGATCCATGTGTGGTTTTTGAAAAGAACACACATGCAATGCCATTGGTTGATCCATGTGTGGTTTGTGAAAAGAACACACATGCAATTACTCAAGTGGGTCCATGTGTGGTTTGTGGAAAGAACACACATGCAATGACATTGGTTGATCCATGTGTGGTTTGTGGAAAAGAACACACATGCAATTACTCTGGTGGATCCATGTGTGGTTTGTGGAAAGAACACACATGCTCCATATGTGGTTTGTGGAAAGAAACACACATGCAATAACCACTTGCTGATCCATATGTGGTTTGTGGAAAGAACACATGTGCAATGACACTGGTTGATCCATATGTGGTTTGTGGAAAAAACACACATGCAATGACTCTAGTGGATCCATATGTGGTTTGTGGAAAGATCACACATGCAATGAACACTAGTGGATCCATATGTGGTTCATGACAGGAACACACATGCAATGACATTTGTTGATCCATATGTGGTTTGTGACAATAACACACATACAATTCCATTGGTTAATCCAGGTGTGGTTTGTGGAAAGAACACACATGCAATGATTCTGGTGGATCCATATGTGGTTTGTAAAAAGAACACACATGCCATGACTCTGGTGGGTCCATATGTGGTTTGTTGAAAGAACACACATGCAATGACTCTGGTGGATCCATGTGTGGTTTCTGAAAAGAACACACATGCAATGCCATTGGTTGATCCATGTGTGGTTTGTGGAAGGAACACACATGCAATGCCATTGGTTGATCCATATGTGGTTTGTGGAAAAAGAACACACATGCAATGAACACTGGTGGATCCATGTGTGGTTTGTGAAAAGAACACACATGCAATGCCATTTGTTGATCCATGTGTGGTTTGTGAAAAGAACACACATGCAATGCTATTGGTTGATCTATGTGGTTTGTGGAAAATAACACACATGCAATGACATTGGTGGATCCATATGTGGTTCGTGAAAAGAACACACATGCAATGCCATTGGTTGATCCATGTGGTTTGTGGAAAAGAACACACATGCAATGACATTGGTGGATCCATATGTGGTTTGTAGAAAGAACACACATGCAATGACTCTGGTGAGTCCATATGTGGTTTGTGGAAAGAACACACATGCAACGACTCTGGTGGATCCATGTGTGGTTTGTTGAAAACAAAACACATGCAGTGACTTTGGTGGATCCATATGTGGTTTGTGGAAAGAACACACATGCAATGACATTGGTGGATCCATATGTGGTTTGTGAAAAGAACACACATACAATGACTCTAGTGCTGGTTTTAGTATAAGAACACACATGCAATGACTCTAGTGGGTCCATATGTGGTTTGTGAAAAGAACACACATGCAATGCCATTGGTTGATCCATGTGTGGTTTGTGAAAAGAACACACATGCAATACCATTGGTTGATCCATGTGTGATTTGTGGAAAGAACACACATGCAATGCCATTGGTTGATCCATATGTGGTTTGTGGAAAAGAACACACATGCAATGAACACTGGTCGATCCATATGTGGTTTGTGGAAATGAACACACATGCAATGCCATTGGTTGACCCATGTGTGGTTTGTGAAAAGAACACACATGCAATGCCATTGGTTGATCTATGTGGTTTGTGGAAAATAACACACATGCATTGACATTGGTGGATCCATATGTGGTTTGTGAAAAGAACACACATGCAATGCCATTGGTTGATCTATGTGGTTTGTGGAAAATAACACACATGCAATGACATTGGTGGATCCATATGTGGTTTGTGGAAAGAAACACACATGCAATAACAACTTGTTGATCCATATGTGGTTTGTGGAAAGAACACACATGCAATGACACTTGTTGATCCACATGTGGTTTGTGGAAAGAACACATATGCAATGAATCTAGTGGATCCATATGTGGTTTGCGGAAAGATCACACATGCAATGGACACTGGTGGATCCATATGTGGTTCATGACAGGAAAACACATGCAATGCCATTGGTTGATCCATATGTGGTTTGTGACAATAACACACATGCAATGCCATTGGTTAATACATGTGTGGTTTGTGGAAAGGACACACATGTAATGACCCTGGTGGATCCATATGTGGTTTGTAAAAAGAACACACATGCAATGACTCTGGTGGGTCCATATGTGGTTTGTGGAAAGAACACACATGCAATGACTCTGGTGGATCCATGTGTGGTTTGTGAAAAGAACACACATGCAATGCCATTGGTTGATCCATGTGTGGTTTGTGAAAGGAACACACATGCAATGCCATTGGTTGATCCATGTATGGTTTGTGGAAAGAACACACATGCAATGCCATTGGTTGATCCATATGTCGTTTGTGGAAAGAACACACATGCAATTCCATTGGTTGATCCATATGTGGTTTGTGGAAAAGAACACACATGCAATGAACACTGGTGGATCCATGTGTGGTTTGTGAAAAGAACACACATGCAATGCCATTGGTTGATCCATGTGTGGTTTGTGAAAAGAACACACATGCAATGCCATTGGTTGATCTATGTGGTTTGTGGAAAATAATACACATGCAATGACATTGGTGGATCCATATGTGGTTCGTGGAAAGAACACACATGCAATGCCATTGGTTGATCCTTGTGGTTTGTGGAAAAGAACACACATGCAATGACATTTGTGGATCCATATGTGGTTTGTAGAAAGAACACACATGCAATGACTCTGGTGGGTCCATATGTGGTTTGTTGCTATATCACACATGCAATGACACTGGTTGATCCATGTGTGGTTTGTGAAAAGAACACACATGCAATGCCATTGGTTGATCCATGTGTGGTTTGTGAAAGGAACACACATGCAATGCCATTGGTTGATCCATGTATGGTTTGTGGAAAGAACACACATGCAATGCCATTGGTTGATCCATATGTCGTTTGTGGAAAGAACACACATGCAATTCCATTGGTTGATCCATATGTGGTTTGTGGAAAAGAGCACACATGCAATGACATTGGATCCATATGTGGTTTGTAAAAGAGCACACATGCAATGACACTGGTGGATCCATGTGTGGTTTGTGAAAAGAACACACATGCAATGCCATTGGTTGATCCATGTGTGGTTTGTGAAAAGAACACACATGCAATGCCATTGGTTGATCCATATGTGGTTTGTGAAAGAACACACATGCAATGTCATTGGTTGATCCATGTGTGGTTTGTGGAAAGAACACACATGCAATTCCATTGGTGGTTCAATATGTGTTTTGTTGAAAGAACACACATGCAATGACATTGGTTGATCCATATGTGGTTTGTGGAAAGAACACACATGCAATGAACACTAGTAGATCCATATGTGGTTTGTGAAAGAACACACATGCAATCCCATTGGTTGATCCATGTGTGGTTGTGAAAAGAACACACATGCAATGCCATTGGTTGATCCATGTGGTTTGTGGAAAAGAACACACATGCAATGACATTGGTGGATCCATATGTGGTTTGTGGAAAGAACACATATGCAATGCCATTGGTTGATCCATGTGTGGTTTGTGGAAAGAACACACATGCAATGACATTTGTGGATCCGTATGTGGTTCGTGGAAAGAACACACATGCAATGACTCTGGTGGGTCCATATGTGGTTTGTGGAAAGAACACACATGCAATGACTCTGGTGGATCCATGTGTGGTTTGTGAAAAGAACACACATGCAATGCCATTGGTTGATCCATGTGGTTTGTGAAAAGAACACACATGCAATGCCATTGGTTGATCCATGTGGTTTGTAGAAAGAACGCACATGCAATGCCATTGGTTGATCCATATGTGGTTTGTGACAGGAACACACATACAATGCCATTGGTTAATCCATGTGTGGTTTGTGGAAAGAACACATGCAATGAACACTGGTTGATCCATATGTGGTTTGTGGAAAAGAACACACATGCAATGCCATTGGTTGATCCATATGTGGTTTATGAAAAGAACACACATGCAATGCCATTGGTTAATCCATATGTGGTTTGTGGAAAGAACACACATGCAATGACACTGGTGGATCCATATGTGGTTTGTGAAAAGAACACACATGCAATGCCATTGGTTGATCCATGTGTGGTTTGTCAAAAGAACACACATGCAATGACATTTGGATCCATATGTGGTTTGTAGAAAGCACACACATGCAATGACATTGGTGGGTCCATATGTGGTTTGTGGAAAGAACACACATGCAATGACTCTGGTGGATCCATGTGTGGTTTGTGAAAAGAACACACATGCAATGCCATTGGTTGATCCATGTGTGGTTTGTGAAAGAACACACATGCAATTACTCAAGTGGGTCCATGTGTGGTTTGTGGAAAGAACACACATGCAATGACATTGGTTGATCCATGTGTGGTTTGGAAAGAACACACATGCAATTACTCTGGTGGATCCATGTGTGGTTTGTGGAAAGAACACACATGCAATGAGTCAAGTGGGTCCATATGTGGTTTGTGGAAAGAACACACATGCAATGACATTGGTTGATCCATATGTGGTTTGTGACAATAACACACATGCAATGACATTGGTTAATCCATGTGTGGTTTGTGGAAAGAACACACATGAAATGACATTGGTGGATCCATCTGTGGTTTGTGGAAAAGAACACACATGCAATGACTCTGGTGGGTCCATATGTGGTTTGTGGAAAGAACACACATGCAATGACTCTGGTGGATCCATGTGTGGTTTGTGAAAAGAACACATGCAATGCCATTGGTTGATCCATGTGTGGTTTGTGAAAGAACACACATGCAATGCCATTGGTTGATCCATGTGGTTTGTGGAAAGAACACACATGCAATGCCATTGGTTGATCCATATGTGGTTTGTGGAAAGAACACACATGCAATGCATTGGTTGATCCATATGTGGTTTGTGGAAAGAACACACATGCAATGAACATTGGATACATATGTGGGTTGTGAAAAGAACACACATGCAATGACATTGGTGGATCCATGTGTGGTTTGTGGAAAGTACACACATGCAATGACATTGGTTGATCCATATGTGGGTTGTGGAAAGAACACACATGCAATGACTCTGGTGGATCCATGTGGTTTTGAAAAGAACACACATGCAATGCCATTGGTTGATCCATGTATTTTTTGGAAAGAACACACATATAAATACTCTATTTGGTACATATTTGGTTTGTTGAAAGAAAACAAATGCAATTCCATTGGTTGATCCATGTGTTTTGTGGAAAAGAACACACATGCAATTACTGGTGGATCCATGTGTGGTTTGTGGAAAGAACACACATGCAATGACTTGGTGGATCCATATGTGGTTTGTGGAAAGAACACACGTGTTATGCCATTTGTTGATCCATATGTGGTTTGTGGAAAGAACACACATGCAATTGCATTGGTTGATCCATATGTGGTTTGTGGAAAGAACACACATGCAATGACTCTGGTGGATCCATATGTGGTTTGTGGAAAGAACACACATGTAATGACACTGGTGGATGCATATGTGGTTTGTGAAAACACACATGCAATGACATTTGTTGATCCATATGTGGTTTGTGACAATAACACACATACAATGCCATTGGTTAATCCATGTGGTTTGTGGAAAGAACACACATGCAATGACTCTGGTGGATCCATATGTGGTTTGTGGAAAGAACACACATGCAATGACATTGGTGGATCCATATGTGGTTTGTGAAAGAACACACATGCAATGACTGGTGGATCCATGTGGTTTGTGAAAGAACACACATGCAATGCCATTGGTTGATCCATGTGTGGTTTGTGGAAAGAACACACATGCAATGCCATTGGTTGATCCATATGTGGTTTGTGGAAAGAACACATGCAATGTACACTGGTGGATCCATGTGTGGTTTGTGAAAAGAACACACATGCAATGCCATTGGTTGATCCATGTGTGGTTTGTGAAAAGAACACATGCAATGCCATTGGTTGATCCTATGTGGTTTGTGGAAAATAACACACATGCAATGACATTGGTGGATCCATATGTGGTTGTGAAAAGAACACATGCAATGCCATTGGTTGATCCATGTGGTTTGTGGAAAGAACACACATGCAATGACATTGGTGGATCCATATGTGGTTTGTAGAAAGAACACACATGCAATGACTCTGGTGGTCCATATGTGGTTTGTGGAAAGAACACCCATGCAATGACTCTGGTGGATCCATGTGTGGTTTGTGAAAAGAACACACATGCAATGCCATTGGTTGATCCATGTGTGGATTGTGAAAAGAACACACATATAATTACTCAAGTGGGTCCATGTGTGGTTTGTGGAAAGAACACACATGCAATGACATTGGTTGATCCATGTGTGGTTTGTGGAAAAGAACACACATGCAATTACTCTTGTGGATCCATGTGTGGTTTGTGGAAAGAACACACATGCATTGACTCTAGTGGATCCATATGTGGTTTGTGGAAAGAACACACATGCAATAACCACTTGTTGATCCATATGTGGTTTGTGGAAAGAACACACATGCAATGACACTGGTTGATCCATATGTGGTTTGTGGAAAGAACACACATGCAATGACTCTAGTGGATCCATATGTGGTTTGTGGAAAGATCACACATGCAATGAACACTGGTGGATCCATATGTGGTTCATGACAGGAACACACATGCAATGACATTGGTTGATCCATATGTGGTTTGTGACAATAACACACATGCAATGCCATTGGTTAATCCATGTGTGGTTTGTGGAAAGAACACACATGCAATGACATTGGTGGATCCATATGTGGTTTGTAAAAAGAACACACATGCAATGACTCTGGTGGGTCCATATGTGGTTTGTGGAAAGAACACACATGCAATGACTCTGGTGGATCCATGTGTGGTTTGTGAAAAGAACACACATGCAATGCCATTGGTTGATCCATGTGTGGTTTGTGAAAAGAACACACATGCAATGCCATTGGTTGATCCATGTGTGGTTTGTGGAAAGAACACACATGCAATGCCATTGGTTGATCCATATGTGGTTTGTGGAAAGAACACACATGCAATGCCATTGGTTCATCCATATGTGGTTTGTGGAAAAGAACACACATGCAATGAACACTGGTGGATCCATGTGTGGTTTGTGAAAAGAACACACATGCAATGCCATTGGTTGATCCATGTGTGGTTTGTGAAAAGAACACACATGCAATGCCATTGGTTGATACATGTGGTTTGTGGAAAATAACACACATGCAATGACATTGGTGGATCCATATGTGGTTTGTGGAAAGAACACACATGCAATGCCATTGGTTGATCCATGTGGTTTGTGGAAAAGAACACACATGCAATGACATTGTGGCTCCATATGTGGTTTGTGGAAAGAACACACATGCAATGACATTGGTTGATCCATGTGTGGTTTGTGAAAAGAACACACATGCAATGCCATTGGTTGATGCATGTGTGGTTTGTGTAAAAGAACACACATTTAATGACTCTAGTGCTGGTTTTAGTATCAGAACACACATGCAATGCCATTGGTTACTCCATGTGTGGTTTGTGAAAAGGACACACATGCAATGACTTTGGTTGATCAATGTGTGGTTTGTGGAAAGAACACACATGCAATGCCATTGGTTGATCCGTGTGTGGTTTGTGAAAAGAACACACATGCAATGACATTGGTTGATACATGTGGTTTGTGGAAAAGAACACACATGCAATGACACTGGTGGATCCATATGTGGTTTGTGAAATGAACACACATACAATGACTCTAGTGCTGGTTTTAGTATAAGAACACACATGTAATGACTCTAGTGGGTCCATATGTGGTTTATGAAAAGAACACACATGCAATGCCATTGGTTGATCCATGTGTGGTTTGTGAAAAGAACACACATGCAATGCCATTGGTTGATCCATATGTGGTTATTGGAAAGAACACACATGAAATGACATTGGTGGATCCATATGTGGTTTGCGGAAAGAACACACATGCAATGCCATTGGTTGATCCATGTGGTTTTTGGAAAAGAACACACATGCAATGACATTGGTGGATCCATATGTGGTTTGTAGAAAGAACACACATGCAATGACTCTAGTGCGGCTATATGTGGTTTGTGTAAAGAACACACATGCAATGACTCTGGTGGATCCATGTGTGGTTTTTGAAAAGAACACACATGCAATGCCATTGGTTGATCCATGTGTGGTTTGTGAAAAGAACACACATGCAATTACTCAAGTGGGTCCATGAGTGGTTTGTGGAAAGAACACACATGCAATGACATTGGTTGATCCATGTGTGGTTTATGGAAAAGAACACACATGCAATTACTCTGGTGGATCCATGTGTGGTTTGTGGAAAGAACACATATGCATTGACTCTGGTGGATCCATATGTGGTTTGTGGAAAGAACACACATGCAATGCCATTGGTTGATCCATGTGGTTTGTGGAAAAGAACACACATGCATTGCCATCTGTGGATCCATATGTGGTTTGTGGAAAGAACACACATGCAATTACATTGGTTGATCCATGTGTGGTTTGTGAAAAGAACACACATGCAATGCCATTGGCTGATGCATTTGTGGTTTGTGGAAAAGAACACACATTTAATGACTCTAGTGATGGTTTTAGTATCAGAACACACATGCAATGCCATTGGTTAATCCATGTTTGGTTTGTGAAAATTACACACATGCAATGACTTTGGTTGATCAATGTGTGGTTTGTGGAAAGAACACACATGCAATGACATTGGTGGATCCATGTGTGGTTTGTGGAAAACAACACATGCAATGACTCTGGTGGATCCATATGTGGTTTGTGGAAAGAACACACATGCAATGACACTGGCGGATCCATATGTGGTTTGTGAAAAGAACACACATGCAATGACTCTAGTGCTGGTTTTAGTATAAGAACACACATGCAATGACTCTAGTGGGTCCATATGTGGTTTGTGAAAATAACACACATGCAATGTCATTGGTTGATCCATGTATGGTTTGTGGAAAGAACACACATGCAATGCCATTGGTTGATCCATATGTGGTTTGTGGAAAGAACACACATGCAATGCCATTGGTTGATCCATATGTGGTTTGTGGAAAAGAACACACATGCAATGAACACTGGTGGATCCATGTGTGGTTTGTGAAAAGAACACACATGCAATGCCATTGGTTGATCCATGTGTGGTTTATGAAAAGAACACACATGCAATGCCATTGGTTGATCTATGTGGTTTGTGGAAAATAACACACATGCAATGGCATTGGTGGATCCATATGTGGTTTGTGGAAAGAACACACATGCAATGCCATTGGTTGATCCATGTGGTTTGTGGAAAAGAACAAACATGGAATGACATTGGTGGATCCATATGTGGTTTGTAGAAAGAACACACATGCAATGACTTTGGTGGGTCCATATGTGGTTTGTGGAAGAACACACATGCAATGACTCTGGTGGATCCATGTGTGGTTTGTGAAAAGAACACAAATGCAATGCCATTGGTAGATCCATGTGTGGTTTGTGAAAAGAACACACATGCAATTACTCAAGTGGGTCCATGTGTGGTTTTTGGAAAGAACACACATGAAATGAAATTGTTTTATCAATGTGTGGTTTGTGGAAAAGAACACATATGCAATTACTCTGGTGGATCCATGTGTGGTTTGTGGAAAGAACACACATGCATTGACTCTGGTGGATCCATATGTGGTTTGTGGAAAGAAACACACATGCAATAACCACTTGTTCATCCATATGTGGTTTGTGGAAAGAACACACATGTAATGACACTGGTTGATCCATATGTGGTTTGTTGAAAAAACACAGATGCAATGACTCTAGTGGATCCATATGTGGTTTGTGGAAAGATCACACATGCAATGAACACTGGTGGATCCATATGTGGATCATGACAGGAACACGCATACAATGACATTGGTTGATCCATATGTCGTTTGTGACAATAACACACATGTAATGCCATTGGTGAATCCATGTGTGGTTTGTGGAAAGAACACACATGAAATTACTCTGGTGGATCCATATGTGGTTTGTAAAAAGAACACACATGCAATGACTCGGGTGGGTCCATATGTGGTTTGTTGGAAAGAACACACATGCAATGACTCTGGGGGATCCATGTGTGGTTTGTGAAAAGAACACACATGCAATGCCATTGGTTGATCCATGTGTGGTTTGTGAAAAGAACACACATGCAATGCCATTGGTTGATCCATGTGTGGTTTATGGAAAGAACACACATGCAATGCCATTGGTTGATCCATCTGTGGTTTGTGGAAAGAACACACATGCAATGCCATTGGTTGATCCATATGTGGTTTGTGGAAAAGAACACACATGCAATGAACGCTGGTGGATCCATGTGTGGTTTGTGAAAAGAACACACATGCAATGCCATTGGTTGATCCATGTGTGGTTTGTGAAAAGAACACACATGCAATGCCATTGGTTGATTCATGTGGTTTGTGGAAAATAACACACATGCAATGACATTGGTGGATCCATATGTGGTTTGTGAAAAGAACACACATACAATGACTCTAGTGCTGGTTTTAGTATAAAAACACACATGCAATGACTCTAGTGGGTCCATATGTGGTTTGTGAAAAGAACACACATGCAATGCCATTGGTTGATCCATGTGTGGTTTGTGAAAAGAACACACATGCAATACCATTGGTTGATCCATGTGTGATTTGTGGAAAGAACACACATGCAATGCCATTGGTTGATCCATATGTGGTTTGTGGAAAAGAACACACATGCAATGAACACTGGTCGATCCATATGTGGTTTGTGGAAATGAACACACATGCAATGCCATTGGTAGACCCATGTGTGGTTCGTGAAAAGAACACACATGCAATGCCATTGGTTAATCTATGTGGTTTGTGGAAAATAACACACATGCAATGACATTGGTGGATCCATATGTGGTTTGTGGAAAGAACGCACATGCAATGCCATTGGTTGATCCATGTGGTTTGTGGAAAAGTACAGACATGCATTGACATTGGTGGATCCATATGTGGTTTGTAGAAAGAACACACATGCAATGACTCTGGTGGGTCCATATGTGGTTTGTGGAAAGAACACACATGCAATGACTCTGGTGGATCCATGTGTGGTTTGTGAAAAGAACACACATGCAATGCCATTGGTTGATCCATGTGTGGTTTGTGAAAAGAACACACATGAAATTACTCAAGTGGGTCCATGTGTGGTTTGTGGAATGAACACACGTGCAATGACATTGGTTGATCCATGTGTGGTCTGTGGAAAAGAACACATATGCAATTACTCTGGTGGATCCATGTGTGGTTTGTGGAAAGAACACACATGCATTGACTCTGGTGGATCCATATGTGGTTTGTGGAAAGAAACACACATGCAATAACAACTTGTTGATCCATATGTGGTTTGTGGAAAGAACACACATGCAATGACACTTGTTGATCCACATGTGGTTTGTGGAAAGAACACACATGCAATGAATCTAGTGGATCCATATGTGGTTTGCGGAAAGATCACACATGCAATGGACACTGGTGGATCCATATGTGGTTCATGACAGGAACACACATGCAATGACATTGGTTGATCCATATGTGGTTTGTGACAATAACACACATGCAATGCCATTGGTTAATCCATGTCTGGTTTGTGGAAAGGACACACATGTAATGACCCTGGTGGATCCATATGTGGTTTGTAAAAGGAACACACATGCAATGACTCTGGTGGGTCCATATGTGGTTTGTGGAAAGAACACACATGCAATGACTCTAGTGGATCCATGTGTGGTTTGTGAAAATAACACACATGCAATGCCATTGGTTGATCCATGTGTGGTTTGTGAAAAGAACACACATGCAATGCCATTGGTTGATCTATGTGGTTAGTGGAAAATAACACACATGCAATGACATTGGTGGATCCATATGTGGTTTGCGGAAAGAACACACATGCAATGCCATTGGTTGATCCATGTGGTTTTTGGAAAAGAACACACATGCAATGACATTGGTGGATCCATATGTGGTTTGTAGAAAGAACACACATGCAATGACTCTGGTGGTTCTATATGTGGTTTGTGGAAAGAACACACATGCAATGACTCTGGTGGATCCATGTGTGGTTCGTGAAAAGAACACACATGCAATGCCATTGGTTGATCCATGTGTGGTTTGTGAAAAGAACACACATGCAATTACTCAAGTGGGTCCATGAGTGGTTTGTGGAAAGAACACACATGCAATGACATTGGTTGATCCATGTGTGGTTTATGGAAAAGAACACACATGCAATTACTCTGGTGGATCCATGTGTGGTTTGTGGAAAGAACACATATGCATTGACTCTGGTGGATCCATATGTGGTTTGTGGAAAGAACACACATGCAATGCCATTGGTTGATCCATGTGGTTTGTGGAAAAGAACACACATGCATTGCCATCTGTGGATCCATATGTGGTTTGTGGAAAGAACACACATGCAATTACATTGGTTGATCCATGTGTGGTTTGTGAAAAGAACACACATGCAATGCCATTGGCTGATGCATTTGTGGTTTGTGGAAAAGAACACACATTTAATGACTCTAGTGCTGGTTTTAGTATCAGAACACACATGCAATGCCATTGGTTAATCCATGTTTGGTTTGTGAAAATTACACACATGCAATGACTTTGGTTGATCAATGTGTGGTTTGTGGAAAGAACACACATGCAATGACATTGGTGGATCCATGTGTGGTTTGTGGAAAACAACACACATGCAATGACTCTGGTGGATCCATATGTGGTTTGTGGAAAGAACACACATGCAATGACACTGGCGGATCCATATGTGGTTTGTAGAAAGAACACACATGCAATGACTTTGGTGGGTCCATATGTGGTTTGTGGAAGAACACACATGCAATGACTCTGGTGGATCCATGTGTGGTTTGTGAAAAGAACACAAATGCAATGCCATTGGTAGATCCATGTGTGGTTTGTGAAAAGAACACACATGCAATTACTCAAGTGGGTCCATGTGTGGTTTGTGGAAAGAACACACATGCAATGACATTGGTTTATCCATGTGTGGTTTGTGGAAAAGAACACATATGCAATTACTCTGGTGGATCCATGTGTGGTTTGTGGAAAGAACACACATGCATTGACTCTGGTGGATCCATATGTGGTTTGTGGAAAGAAACACACATGCAATAACCACTTGTTCATCCATATGTGGTTTGTGGAAAGAACACACATGTAATGACACTGGTTGATCCATATGTGGTTTGTTGAAAAAACACAGATGCAATGACTCTAGTGGATCCATATGTGGTTTGTGGAAAGATCACACATGCAATGAACACTGGTGGATCCATATGTGGATCATGACAGGAACACGCATACAATGACATTGGTTGATCCATATGTCGTTTGTGACAATAACACACATGTAATGCCATTGGTGAATCCATGTGTGGTTTGTGGAAAGAACACACATGAAATTACTCTGGTGGATCCATATGTGGTTTGTAAAAAGAACACACATGCAATGACTCGGGTGGGTCCATATGTGGTTTGTTGGAAAGAACACACATGCAATGACTCTGGGGGATCCATGTGTGGTTTGTGAAAAGAACACACATGCAATGCCATTGGTTGATCCATGTGTGGTTTGTGAAAAGAACACACATGCAATGCCATTGGTTGATCCATGTGTGGTTTATGGAAAGAACACACATGCAATGCCATTGGTTGATCCATCTGTGGTTTGTGGAAAGAACACACATGCAATGCCATTGGTTGATCCATATGTGGTTTGTGGAAAAGAACACACATGCAATGAACGCTGGTGGATCCATGTGTGGTTTGTGAAAAGAACACACATGCAATGCCATTGGTTGATCCATGTGTGGTTTGTGAAAAGAACACACATGCAATGCCATTGGTTGATTCATGTGGTTTGTGGAAAATAACACACATGCAATGACATTGGTGGATCCATATGTGGTTTGTGAAAAGAACACACATACAATGACTCTAGTGCTGGTTTTAGTATAAAAACACACATGCAATGACTCTAGTGGGTCCATATGTGGTTTGTGAAAAGAACACACATGCAATGCCATTGGTTGATCCATGTGTGGTTTGTGAAAAGAACACACATGCAATACCATTGGTTGATCCATGTGTGATTTGTGGAAAGAACACACATGCAATGCCATTGGTTGATCCATATGTGGTTTGTGGAAAAGAACACACATGCAATGAACACTGGTCGATCCATATGTGGTTTGTGGAAATGAACACACATGCAATGCCATTGGTAGACCCATGTGTGGTTCGTGAAAAGAACACACATGCAATGCCATTGGTTAATCTATGTGGTTTGTGGAAAATAACACACATGCAATGACATTGGTGGATCCATATGTGGTTTGTGGAAAGAACGCACATGCAATGCCATTGGTTGATCCATGTGGTTTGTGGAAAAGAACATACATGCATTGACATTGGTGGATCCATATGTGGTTTGTAGAAAGAACACACATGCAATGACTCTGGTGGGTCCATATGTGGTTTGTGGAAAGAACACACATGCAATGACTCTGGTGGATCCATGTGTGGTTTGTGAAAAGAACACACATGCAATGCCATTGGTTGATCCATGTGTGGTTTGTGAAAAGAACACACATGAAATTACTCAAGTGGGTCCATGTGTGGTTTGCGGAATGAACACACGTGCAATGACATTGGTTGATCCATGTGTGGTCTGTGGAAAAGAACACATATGCAATTACTCTGGTGGATCCATGTGTGGTTTGTGGAAAGAACACACATGCATTGACTCTGGTGGATCCATATGTGGTTTGTGGAAAGAAACACACATGCAATAACAACTTGTTGATCCATATGTGGTTTGTGGAAAGAACACACATGCAATGACACTTGTTGATCCACATGTGGTTTGTGGAAAGAACACACATGCAATGAATCTAGTGGATCCATATGTGGTTTGCGGAAAGATCACACATGCAATGGACACTGGTGGATCCATATGTGGTTCATGACAGGAACACACATGCAATGACATTGGTTGATCCATATGTGGTTTGTGACAATAACACACATGCAATGCCATTGGTTAATCCATGTCTGGTTTGTGGAAAGGACACACATGTAATGACCCTGGTGGATCCATATGTGGTTTGTAAAAGGAACACACATGCAATGACTCTGGTGGGTCCATATGTGGTTTGTGGAAAGAACACACATGTAATGACTCTAGTGGATCCATGTGTGGTTTGTGAAAATAACACACATGCAATGCCATTGGTTGATCCATGTGTGGTTTGTGAAAAGAACACACATGCAATGCCATTGGTTGATCCATGTATGGTTTGTGGAAAGAACACACATGCAATGCCATTGGTTGATCCATATGTGGTTTGTGGAAAGAACACACATACAATTCCATTGGTTGATCCATATGTGGTTTGTGGAAAAGAACACACATGCAATGAACACTGGTGGATCCATGTGTGGTTTGTCAAAAGAACACACATGCAATGCCATTGGTTGATCCATGTGTGGTTTGTGAAAAGAACACACATGCAATGCCATTGGTTGATACATGTGGTTTGTGGAAAATAACACACATGCAATGACATTGGTGGATCCATATGTGTTTCGTGGAAAGAACACACATGCAATGCCATTGGTTGATCCTTGTGGTTTGTGGAAAAGAACACACATGCAATGACATTTGTGGATCCATATGTGGTTTGTGGAAAGAACACACATGCAATGACATTGGTTGATCCATGTGTGGTTTGTGAAAAGAACACACATGCAATGCCATTGGTTGATGCATGTGTGGTTTGTGGAAAAGAGCACACATTTAATGACTCTAGTGCTGGTTTTAGTATCAGAACACACATCCAATGCCATTGGTTAATCCATGTGTGGTTTGTGAAATGGACACACGTGCAATGACTTTGGTTGATCAATATGTGGTTTGTGGAAAGAACACACATGCAATGACATTGGTGGATCCATGTGTGGTTTGTGGAAAACAACACACATGCAATGACTCTGGTGGATCCATATGTGGTTTGTGGAAAGAACACACATGCAATGACTCTGGTGGATCCATGAGTGGTTTGTGAAAAGAACACACATGCAATGCCATTGGTTGATCCATGTGTGGTTTGTGAAAATAACACACATGCAATTACTCAAGTGGGTCCATGTGTAGTTTCTGGAAAGAACACACATGCAATGACATTGGTTGATCCATGTGTGGTTTGTGCAAAAGAACACATATGCAATTATACTCTGGTGGATCCATATGTGGTTTGTGGAAAGAACACATATGCATTGACTCTGATGGATCCATATGTGGTTTGTGAAAAGAACACACATGCAATGAACCTAGTGCTGGTTTTAGTATAAGAACACACATGCAATGACTCTAGTGGGTCCATATGTGGTTTGTGAAAATAACACACATGTAATGTCATTGGTTGATCCATGTATGGTTTGTGTTAAGAACACACAAGCAATGAAATTGGTTGATCCATATGTGGTTTGTGGAAAGAACACAAATGCAATGCAATTGGTTGATCCATATGTGGTTTGTGGAAAAGAACACACATGCAATGAACACTTGTGGATCCATGTGTGGTTTGTGAAAAGAACACACATGCAATGCCATTGGTTGATCCATGTGTGGTTTGTGAAAAGAACACACATGCAATGCCATTGGTTGATCTATGTGGTTAGTGGAAAATAACACACATGCAATGACATTGGTGGATCCATATGTGGTTTGCGGAAAGAACACACATGCAATGCCATTGGTTGATCCATGTGGTTTTTGGAAAAGAACACACATGCAATGACATTGGTGGATCCATATGTGGTTTGTAGAAAGAACACACATGCAATGACTATGGTGGTTCTATATGTGGTTTGTGGAAAGAACACACATGCAATGACTCTGGTGGATCCATGTGTGGTTTGTGAAAAGAACACACATGCAATGCCATTGGTTGATCCATGTGTGGTTTGTGAAAAGAACACACATGCAATTACTCAAGTGGGTCCATGAGTGGTTTGTGGAAAGAACACACATGCAATGACATTGGTTGATCCATGTGTGGTTTATGGAAAAGAACACACATGCAATTACTCTGGTGGATCCATGTGTGGTTTGTGGAAAGAACACATATGCATTGACTCTGGTGGATCCATATGTGGTTTGTGGAAAGAACACACATGCAATGCCATTGGTTGATCCATGTGGTTTGTGGAAAAGAACACACATGCATTGCCATCTGTGGATCCATATGTGGTTTGTGGAAAGAACACACATGCAATTACATTGGTTGATCCATGTGTGGTTTGTGAAAAGAACACACATGCAATGCCATTGGCTGATGCATTTGTGGTTTGTGGAAAAGAACACACATTTAATGACTCTAGTGATGGTTTTAGTATCAGAACACACATGCAATGCCATTGGTTAATCCATGTTTGGTTTGTGAAAATTACACACATGCAATGACTTTGGTTGATCAATGTGTGGTTTGTGGAAAGAACACACATGCAATGACATTGGTGGATCCATGTGTGGTTTGTGGAAAACAACACACATGCAATGACTCTGGTGGATCCATATGTGGTTTGTGGAAAGAACACACATGCAATGACACTGGCGGATCCATATGTGGTTTGTGAAAAGAACACACATGCAATGACTCTAGTGCTGGTTTTAGTATAAGAACACACATGCAATGACTCTAGTGGGTCCATATGTGGTTTGTGAAAATAACACACATGCAATGTCATTGGTTGATCCATGTATGGTTTGTGGAAAGAACACACATGCAATGCCATTGGTTGATCCATATGTGGTTTGTGGAAAGAACACACATGCAATGCCATTGGTTGATCCATATGTGGTTTGTGGAAAAGAACACACATGCAATGAACACTGGTGGATCCATGTGTGGTTTGTGAAAAGAACACACATGCAATGCCATTGGTTGATCCATGTGTGGTTTATGAAAAGAACACACATGCAATGCCATTGGTTGATCTATGTGGTTTGTGGAAAATAACACACATGCAATGGCATTGGTGGATCCATATGTGGTTTGTGGAAAGAACACACATGCAATGCCATTGGTTGATCCATGTGGTTTGTGGAAAAGAACAAACATGGAATGACATTGGTGGATCCATATGTGGTTTGTAGAAAGAACACACATGCAATGACTTTGGTGGGTCCATATGTGGTTTGTGGAAGAACACACATGCAATGACTCTGGTGGATCCATGTGTGGTTTGTGAAAAGAACACAAATGCAATGCCATTGGTAGATCCATGTGTGGTTTGTGAAAAGAACACACATGCAATTACTCAAGTGGGTCCATGTGTGGTTTGTGGAAAGAACACACATGCAATGACATTGGTTTATCCATGTGTGGTTTGTGGAAAAGAACACATATGCAATTACTCTGGTGGATCCATGTGTGGTTTGTGGAAAGAACACACATGCATTGACTCTGGTGGATCCATATGTGGTTTGTGGAAAGAAACACACATGCAATAACCACTTGTTCATCCATATGTGGTTTATGGAAAGAACACACATGTAATGACACTGGTTGATCCATATGTGGTTTGTTGAAAAAACACACATGCAATGACTCTAGTGGATCCATATGTGGTTTGTGGAAAGATCACACATGCAATGAACACTGGTGGATCCATATGTGGTTCATGACAGGAACACGCATACAATGACATTGGTTGATCCATATGTCGTTTGTGACAATAACACACATGTAATGCCATTGGTGAATCCATGTGTGGTTTGTGGAAAGAACACACATGAAATGACTCTGGTGGATCCATATGTGGTTTGTAAAAAGAACACACATGCAATGACTCGGGTGGGTCCATATGTGGTTTGTGGAAAGAACACACATGCAATGACTCTGGGGGATCCATGTGTGGTTTGTGAAAAGAACACACATGCAATGCCATTGGTTGATCCATGTGTGGTTTGTGAAAAGAACACACATGCAATGCCATTGGTTGATCCATGTGTGGTTTATGGAAAGAACACACATGCAATGCCATTGGTTGATCCATCTGTGGTTTGTGGAAAGAACACACATGCAATGCCATTGGTTGATCCATATGTGGTTTGTGGAAAAGAACACACATGCAATGAACGCTGGTGGATCCATGTGTGGTTTGTGAAAAGAACACACATGCAATGCCATTGGTTGATCCATGTGTGGTTTGTGAAAAGAACACACATGCAATGCCATTGGTTGATTCATGTGGTTTGTGGAAAATAACACACATGCAATGACATTGGTGGATCCATATGTGGTTTGTGTAAAGAACACACATGCAATCCCATTGGTTGATCCATGTGGTTTGTGGAAAAGAACACACATGCAATGACATTTGTGGATCCATATGTGGTTTGTGGAAAGAACACACATGCAATGACATTGGTTGATCCATGTGTGGTTTGTGAAAAGAACACACATGCAATGCCATTGGTTGATGCATGTGTGGTTTGTGGAAAACAACACACATTTAATGACTCTAGTGCTGGTTTTAGTATCAGAACATACATGCAATGCCATTGGTTGATCCATGTGTGGTTTGTGAAAAGAACACACATGCAATGCCATTGGTTGATCTATGTGGTTAGTGTAAAATAACACACATGCAATGACATTGGTGGATCCATATGTGGTTTGTGGAAAGAACACACATGCAATGCCATTGGTTGATCCATGTGGTTTTTGGAAAAGAACACACATGCAATGACATTGATGGATCCATATGTGGTTTGTAGAAAGAACACACATGCAATGGCTCTGGTGGGTCTATATGTGGTTTGTGGAAAGAACACACATGCAGTGACTCTGGTGGATCCATGTGTGGTTTGTGAAAAGAACACACATGCAATGCCATTGGTTGATCCATGTGTGGTTTGTGAAAATAACACACATGCAATTACTCAAGTGGGTCCATGAGTGGTTTGTGGAAAGAACACACATGCAATGACATTGGTTGATCCATGTGTGGTTTGCGGAAAAGAACACACATGCAATTACTATGGTGGATCCATGTGTGGTTTGTGGAAAGAACACATATGCATTGACTCTGGTGGATCCATATGTGGTTTGTGGAAAGAAAACACATGCAATGCCATTGGTTGATTGTAGCATCCCAATTTGTCTAACAATTGTAATGCTACTTGGTCTAGTAATATAATGGCTACTTCAAATATATAATTGTTGCATCATCATTATATCTTGCTCATGTCATCATGCCTCCTTGCATTTGAGCATCATATAAAACCCACTTTGTTTTGGTTCTTATCTCATATGCATTGTTAATTGTATTTGCCTCTTGATATTGTATTTGTTTCTTGATATATTGTTTAAATGCCCAAGTTGAGTTGGGGGCATATCTCTTATTAACTCCACCACCTTTTCTTTCACCACCTTATAATTCCACCATCCAACTAAATATGAGCTTGACATTTACTGGTTTTACTTCTAGCTCATGTGGGGTGGGATGGATCCTTTTCCTTGCCACATGCTCTCATCTTAGCATCATGTTGTTTTCACAATATTGAAACATGAGAGCCACATGGCCACCTTTGCATGCCTTGTGAGTGGAACCTTTTTCCTAGCTTCCATATGTGTGGTTTTGGGGTTATCATCATGTTGGGGTATTATTGAGGGCTTATTAAATACCTAGTGGCATATACACACTAGCAAGCCCCAAATATAATCCAATGTGATCATCTCCAGTTTTTGTGGATGCATGATAATAATGCCATGTAAAATGTTGTTTTCACAATAATCAACATGGCCATAAATGTTTTGCATGGGCCATGCAAGCCCACCTTTGCTTGTTCTTTGGATCTTATTTGAATTTTGAGTGAATTTAAACCATATCTATCTCTCTCTCCTCTTAGCTTGGCCTTGTTGGAGCTTGCTTGGGGCATGCTTAGACTTGTCAAGGACCACTCCATCTAATTTTTCTCCTCTCTCTAAACCTACCTCTCTCTTTAACCCTCTTCCTAGAACCCTAGCTAAGATCCTAGCTAATCACCTACTTACCCCACACCCCTCTCATCTAACCCTAAGTCCACCACCTCTCTCTCTCGGCCTCACCTCTTCTCTCCCTACCCCGAGGCTGCCACCATACCCTAGCTTCCCCTTCACCTCTCAAAGAAAACCCTAGCCCGAGCCTACCCTAGCTCCAACCCTAGACCCGAGCCTCACCTCTCCCTCTCTTGCTCTCTCTCTGCCCTAGGGGCCCCAGCCCGAACCACCCCGCCCTGGCCTGCCCGACCCCACCGCCACCACACCGCCGCCTGCTGCCCAGCCCAGCACGTGAAAGAGGAGGAGGAAAGGTGGCACCGAGCCACCTTTACCCATCTACCCGCCCACCCTCCTCCTCCTCTCGCTACCTACCACCACCCTCACGACTCCTCCCTCTGCTGCATCCACCCCATAGCCTCCACCTCTCCTTCTTTCTCCACCGTCACCGCTCACCTCGCCGGAAAACCTTCGGCCTCCACCGCCCACACCTAAACCAGCCGGTGGCGTGACGCGCTGGTTGTCGAGGAAGATCGAGGAGGTTCCCCTGCATCGCCCCGGACCCGCCGTCGACGAAGGGAAGCCCCGGAGCCACCAGAACCTGCCGCGCCCGAGCCGAAACCCTAGCCGGCCGTCCGCCTGCTTCACCGACGACCTACCGCCTCCGCCGATCGACCACGCCGACACACTCCCGGTGAGTCCACGATCCCCTCGACATGGTCCGCATCTCTCAGAACCCTAGCCTCGCCGACCTTGCGTCGAACGGCCTCTGGCGCAAGGCCGCGGCGCGTCGCCTGCTCTCCGCTGCAGCGAAACCTTAGCTAGGCTCGCACCGCTTCCTGCACCTAGCCCAAGCCATCGCGTGCAGCGCTTCCGCCTTGAGCCCTAGGTCGCGAGTTCGAGCCGCCTCGCCGCGCCGCGCGTCGCGGACAGATCGGTCCTCTGCAGCGCGTGGAAGAAAAACAGTAGCGGCCGCGCTTTTGCCAATACCCCCCTGTCCTTTTGTTGCATCAACCCGCGGTGCCTTTTGGGCCCACCGTCACCAGTGTCCGCTTTTGAAACCCCTCGCTGCTTCAAACACTCAACCCAAGGCTCTGGCTTCCCACGTGGCACGCCTGGCGCCTCGTGGACCCCGAGGTCGCCTGGCCCACTCATTCGCTAGGCTGGGTCATTGTGAGAAAACCTCCTCAGGCGCCTGGTCCAACGGTAGGAGGACCCACTGCTCGTGTCTCGAGGCTAGACATGGACTGGTGACAAAAGTATTTCGAAATCGTGTTAAATTCAAATCTTTTCTAATTAATTCAAATTCAAATATAATTCTGTTTTTAAATAACTTTTCAAATATAAACCCAAATAATACAAATAATATATGTTTTCAAATCAGAAAAAGATGAGGAATTCAAATATGCAATCCAAAATATATTTTGAACATTTAAAATTGCAAGTTGATTTAAATTACAATAAAAACGCCCCTTTGACTTCAATAATTAATAACTTTTGTTTTATAACTCCAAATTTAATAAATAATATGTCTAAAATGATTAGCTCGACGAGACCTTTATGTTTATGCATTCCATGGTTTGATTTGAAGCATGCATCATATAAATATATTGTGGACAGCAACTTAATTGTGAATAAATTGGGGCCAAAACTAAATAAAATGGTTTATTCTTGTGTTCCACACCTCACCCATGCCATGCTACTTATTTGCCATGCAAATTGTGCATCATTCATCATGGCATGATTGTTTGCTTGACGCATTTATTCATATGCTTGTGCTCTTTATTTATGTTGGCCCTTGTTTGTTTGGTTCTTCTTGAATAGGCGGCGAAAGGGATATATCAAGAGAACCGTGAGCACTAGATCCATCCTTTGCTTCAATTGAGCCGCCAGCAAGCACTACCACATGCTTGCACACATAGTACCTTTTGCCTCTATCTTATTCTTGCATCATTGAGTCGATTGCATTAAACTGAATCCCAAGTATTGCATAGCCTTTATTTTTAAACCCCACAAGCTTGTCCCCCATCCCATGAGCCACTACTACGGAGTTGTTTGAGCCATGCGTCGTGAGAACGACATGTGTAGGGTATGTGAGTGTCGATGGATAACGAGGTACTTAAACAACTTAACCTGGGTAGTAATGGGATAACTAATGAAAGTGGCACCGTGAGCAATATCTGTTGTTTGGTTTTATGCTCACTTGTGTCCCGTAAGACCCAGTACTTGATTCCTGTTCCAAGAATATTCGCTATCCACATCCGGGAGGCTTATGGACCCCCCGAGCGAGCTTGATTCATTCTTATTTCTTGGGGCCACAACTAGTTTGAGGTTTTATTTACTATCCTGTACCTATGCCATGCTTTCTTGCTTTATTTACGATTGTGTGAGGAGCACGCTGTCTTTGTTTAGGAAGCGGAGTGTTTTCGTATCGGCGGTCCAGTTTTGGGATCTGCTGTCGTTTACAGCCATTGGCGCAAACCTTGAGTCCGTCTCGGAGTCAGCTAACTCCATTGCGGGTAGCTTAATGGGGTGGCCCCCTGAAATATTTCTGAATCCTGTGATTGCTTTGTCGTGACCTCGTTGGGTTTTGATTTGGTTTTTCCGAGGCATATCGGTGTGTGTTGCTATTTGTGCACCCTAGGTAAAACTTTCAAAGCCATGTCCGCGGTTATGGACGACTTGGAGCACAGTTTCTTGATCATAGACAAGCATAACTAAAGTACCGCTTATAAATTGACTAGACTAGGTACTTGACTAGTAAATAGTGCAATACTCACGGAATGGATAATAAACTGCCAACGGATGGGGAAATGTTATCCGCTTCCTCGTCGAAGCGAGGAGGAGGATGGATCTGTTAAGATTACCTTCATAACTGTTATAACTGTTGTATTTAATTCACGGACATCCGCTCATCTCTGTTAGGCGGATGGTTAGCAGTATCTGTAGAATTGCTAGGGTTTATCGTTTGCTGCAATTGCGTCACCCAGGTTGTGTCCCTTTAGAGGCATAAAGACTTGCCGAAAACCCTAGGGTCTCACACGATAAATTATTGGTTCGGATGAAATGTACACTCGCAAGATGGATACCGGTGGAAGAGACTACGATGTGGGCAACGATCATTCGGTGTAGAGATTCGAACGGGATCCGTGAGATCTGGGCGGGATGTGCTTATTTATGGGGCATCTTATGCCGATTTGCTTCTTATCCGCATCGGATTTTGTCTTCCGCCCGCTTGATACTCTGTTGATTGATGTATGAGGAGATATCCTAAACTATTATATCTATCTAGGATATTTGGATCTTGCCGTATGGTTGCTATATTTCCTTTCTTTTAGATGGAATGGCTCGATGTACTGTTGTATGGTGGCTTGCATACATACTCATTTGTGTATGTAGTTGATCCTTCCGCCGATTACGCCGCCTGTTCTTGTCCCGATGTTTGGAAATGGTTGGGACGGCCGAAAGGTTCACTGTGAGTGGCATTTGGGCCCCACCGCATTATTTCAACCATTTCGAACATCCAGCTTGTACTAGGAGCGTAATTCACCGAGGTAGTTACAATTGGTATCAAATCCATCTCGACCTTCGTGGTCTCACCAAATGGTCGTTGTCATCTAGCAAATATTTTGGTAGTTATGTATACTAGGGAAAACAAAACGCGAGTAGGACTGCTTCCATTTTTCTTCTTACCCACCCACCCACCCTTTTCGGTAAGGAAGTGTAACGCTTTTCAATCCTCTTCTTAAATTCAAACTAGGATTCACGTGTTCGGGTTTTAGTACCATAGGTTGTGTATCCGTGTGTGAGTGTGTGTGTGTGTAATTCTTTGTCTATCTGTTGCATCCAAGTTGTTATCTTAACGGCCTTTTGGTTATCAACTGTTGGTACATTCCATACCGACAGGCTTTTGCAAACCGACGCGATCTATCTGATTTGTTGTATACCGACGCGATCTGTCTTACTCTTTGTTATCCGACGCTATCTTGTTTGTGGTGTTCGTTTCCGTAGTTGCTAATATTTAGGTTATCTTGAGGGGAAGGTGTTGAGATATGTGTTTTACTTGTTCATGTGCGGAGTAATGATTTGAGTGCGGGATGGAGTCGCGACCATACCACTACTCTTATCATTCGCTCTTGTATATTGAATTGGTAGAGTCGCTAATCTTGATTCATTAAGGGATTTTGTGCATCTATTGGTATTTTAATGCCGAAATTTGTGGAAAATTTTTTCTTTGATATATATGTGTACCACACTCCTTTTCAATCGTGCGATATGCTTAATATCTTCTAGGTGCTTTGAACTTTGTTGATATTTTAATATCATCTTAGTAAATTGTATCCTTTAATCTTGATTAATTCCATCTTGGTACTATTTTGGATTAATATTATTCTCCATCCTAGTACTCGACTTGTGTTTTATATCAATCACAGATGGCACCACCACTGCTCGAGGAGGACATACAACCTGAATCGGGGCAGCTTTGTCAAGCATCGCCAATGCCTTGGCAATGATGCCAGAACCAGCAGTTCGAGGAAAGTGTCGAGGAATGAGTTTGTGCCGCTACCTCCACCTCCCAAGCGAGGAGACATCAAGAGCTTCCTCAAGTTCAACCTCGCCGGTTTGATGTTTCGATCAACCACTTGATGCTGATGATTGGTTGCGTGAGATGTCAAGGTTCTTGGCCGCTGATGTTCCCGAGCAAGAATGGGTAAAGTGTGCTACCTTCCTCAAGGGCGATGCAGCTCTGGTGGGAGAATTACCAAGGCAAACCGCACCGTTTCCACCTACTTGGGGACAGTTCACTGGAGCTTTCAAGGAGCGAGATCCGCCGAAATTGTCATGGAGAGAATGAAGGAAGTGTTTCTTAACCTCAAGCAGGCAATGATAATGTCAACACCTACATCAGAACTTCATGAACCTGTCTCGTTATGGTGGTGATGAGATCTCGATGACAAGAAGAAGCAAAAGAGGTTCGTGCAAGGGCTCAATGCATCGATTAAGTATGCAATCACACATGCAAGGCCGGGCGTCTTTTCCGAACTTCAGCATACACCGCAGAAGAGGCAAGTAGGCAAGTGTTTGACGAGTCAAAGAAGCACAACCGTGATGCAGCAAGCTCTTCACTATGTCGGCTCCTTCTAAGCGTCGTGCGGGTTCCTAACACCCCACCGTCGCTCCGGCTCCACCAAGACCTTCAAGCTACACGGCAAGGCCACCAAACTTCATCACTGCGGCTCCGGGGCTACAACCACCACTACCTCGAGCGCTGGCGAGTCCTCGCTACGCCGCTCCACGCCCACCGGTGCTTGTTACACTTGTGGAGACTCGGGCATCAACAATGGAACTGTCGATGAAGAACAAGGCTCTTCCTCCACCACCTCCAAGATCTGCAAGCTCGCTTTGGTTCGTGCACCACCACCGGGCTCTCAACATCAACACCAAGCCCGGGTCTGTTGTTTCGTGCTAACCGTGATCAACGCCGCTCAAGCTGAGCATGCACTGGAGTTGTGATGGGTATGCTATCCGTTAACTCAGTCACCGCACGAGTTTTGTTTGATTCGTGCATCGCATTCTTTTGTGTCAACCAAGTTTGCGATGAGAATGGGTTAGCTATGGATCCTCTCCTTAAGCGGTTAATGGTCCTTTCTCGAGCAACAATGGCAGCTTCTAAAATCAGCCATGGCAATCAAATTGAGATTGGTGGCTCTTCGTTCTCGGCTTCCTTAATCATTACGGGCAATTCGACATTGATGTCATCTTGGGCATGGATTGGTTGACAAAGAAATGCAGCTGTGATTGATTGTGCTGAACGCTCGGTTTCTCTCAAGATTCCTCAAGGCCATATAGTCTATTCTCCAAGTCTAACTCCTGCTATCCAGCTTTTCTCTTTGGCGGCTCAATGTTGATGCTATGGAAGCTATTCAGAGTGTTCCGTGGTCTGTGAGTTCCCAGATGTCTTTCTGAAGAGTTGCTGTATGCCTCCGAATCGTGAGGTTGAGTTTGTTATTGAGCTTGAACCTGGTACCGCTCCTATCTCCAAGCGGCCTTATAAGATGGGTCTGCTGAGTTGGCTGAACTCAAACGTCGACTTGATGAACAAGAGAAGTTGGGTTTCATTCAGCATAGTACTTCTTCTTGGGGTAGCCCAACTCTCTTTGTGAAGAAGCGAGATCGGTGATAGACTTTGTGTTGACTATCGGGCTCTCAATGCTAAAACCATCATGAATAAATATCCCTTCCGGATTAATGATCTCTTTGATCACTAGTCGAGCTGTGGTTTTCTAAGCTTGACTTGAGAAGTGGTTATCACCAAATCAAGATTCGCAAGGAAGATGTTCAAGATGCTTTCACCACCCGCTATGGCCTGTATGAGTACACGGTCATGTCTTTCGGTCTCACCAACGACCGCCACCTTCTCGAGGCTCATGAACTCGGTTTTCATGGAGTATCTTGATAAGTTCGTTGTGGTCTACCTAGATGATATCCTAGTCTATTCAAGTCACAAGAAGAGCATGAAGAACACCTTCTGTGTCCTAAGCAAGCTTCGTGAGAACCGCCTTGTATGCAAAGTTCTCCAAGTGTGAGTTTTGGCTGCCTCAAGTTACCTATCTTGGTCACGTCATCTCTCGCCAAGGGCATTGCAGTCAATCCGAAACCGTGAAGACAATTGTTGAATGGCTTCCTCCATAAATGTCAAAGAAGTGCGGAGTTTCCTTGGTTTGATAGTTATTGCCGTCGTTCAGAACTTCTCAAAGATAGCGAAGCCTCTTACCGATCTCCTTAAGAAAGGCAAGAAATACCTTTGGACTCCTGCATGTCAAGCAAGCTTTGAGACACTCAAAGAAAAGCTCACTTCCACACCAGTCTTGGTTCCTCCGGATACATCCAAGCCGTTCAGATCTTCTGTGACGCCTCTTTGCATGGATTGGGTGCGGTCCTCATGCAAGAAAAACAAGTTGTTGCTTATGCCTCTCGCTTGAAGACGCATGAGATCAACTATCCTACACATGACCTCGAGCTCGCAGCAGTTGTCTTTGCTTTGAAAGTATGGAGGCACTACTTGCTTGGCAACCGTTGTGAGATCTTTTCTGATCACAAGAGTCTGAAGTATATCTTTACTCAGCCTGATCTCAACCTTAGGCAAAGGAGATGGATTGAAGCAATCAATGACTCGATTTGACCATCAACTACACTCCGGAAAAGCTAATGTCATGGATGCTCTCACCGCAAAGCCTATGTCAACAACCTCATGATGGAAGAACAACAACCTCTCTTGTGCGAGGAATTTACGTCACTCAACCTGGAAATTGTGGAACCAGGTATCTCCGAACCTTCTAGCAACACATCTCTTGGAAGAAAAGGTTCGCTCTTCTCGCTTGGTGATCCGCACAAGAAAGATCATCTCTAGGCTTCAGCTTCCGAAGTATGAGTCCTTTCACGTCGATGATCAAGGCACGCTCTTCTTTGAACACCGGATGTTTGTTCCGAACTACCCGGGTTTGAGAGAGCAAGTTCTCAAGGAGGCGCACGATTCATTCTTTCTATCCACCCTGGCAGCATAAAGATGTACATGGACTTGAAAACACAATATTGGTGGCCTGGTTTGAAAAGGTATTGTGCCAAGTATGTCTCGGAGTGTGATGTCTGCCGCAGAGTGAAAGCTGTTCATCAAAAACCTTCCGGTCTTCTACAGCCATTGAAGCCCCCGGAATGGAAATGGGAGAAAGTAGAGATGGACTTCATCACTGGTTTCCCGAGGTCGCAGAAGGGCAACAATGCAATCTTTGTTGTCATTGACAGGCTTTCTAAAGTGGCTCACTTCTTCCCCGTCAAGGAAACCATTTCTGCAATTCAGTTGGCGGAGCTCTATATCAACAGAATTGTCTCTCTGTATGGGGTCCCGCTTGAGATCAGTTCGGACTGTGGAAGCATCTTCACTTCCAAGTTCGGGAGAGTTTCCAAAATGCTTTGGGAACGGTTGAACTTCAGCACAGCTTACCACCCTCAGTCGCAAGGGCAAGTTGAAAGGATCAATCAGATTCTGGAGGATATGCTTCGTGCTTGCGTCATCTCGTTTGGCATGAAGTGGGAAGAATGTCTTCCTTATGCTGAGTTTTCGTACAACAACAGCTTCCAGAAAAGTCTAAAGATGGCACCATTTGAGGCTCTCTATGGTCGCAAATGCAGAACTCCGATTGGTTGGTCGGGTGCAGGTGAAAGGATCTTGTTTGGCCCTGACATTGTGACTCAAGCGGAGGAGAAGGTTCACATCATTCTTGAAAATCTGAGGATTGCTCAAAGTCGCCAGAAGAGCAATTACGACAGGAAGCACACGGACATGGAGTATGTCCCTGGTGATCTCGTTTACCTTCGTGTCACTCCCATGAGAGGCACGCACCGTTTTGGTATCAAAGGAAAGCTGGCTCCTAGATACATCGGTCCCTTCAAAGTTCGTGGAAGAAGAGGAGAAGTTGCTTATGCTCTTGAGCTTCCGGAAAAACTCAAGGTCCATGATGTTTTTCACGTCTCTCAGCTCAAGAAGTGCTTCAAGGATCCCGCAGACCGTGGATCATGAGCTTATCAATCTCCAAGAAGACCTGTCTTATCAAGAACACCCCACAAAATCCTTGAAGTCGCAAAGAAGGACTCGCAACAAGTCCATCAAGTTCTGCAAGGTGCAGTGGTCGCACCATTCCGTTGATGAAGCCACTTGGGAACGTGAAGATGAGCTCCGTGCCAAGTATCCCACCCTCTTTGTGTTTTCTTCTTCATCCTAGAATCTCGGGGCGAGATTCCTGTTTAGTGGGGGAGAGTTGTAGCATCCCAATTTGTCTAACAATTGTAATGCTACTTGGTCTAGTAATATAATGGCTACTTCAAATATATAATTGTTGCATCATCATTATATCTTGCTCATGTCATCATGCCTCCTTGCATTTGAGCATCATATAAAACCCACTTTGTTTTGGTTCTTATCTCATATGCATTGTTAATTGTATTTGCCTCTTGATATTGTATTTGTTTCTTGATATATTGTTTAAATGCCCAAGTTGAGTTGGGGGCATATCTCTTATTAACTCCACCACCTTTTCTTTCACCACCTTATAATTCCACCATCCAACTAAATATGAGCTTGACATTTACTGGTTTTACTTCTAGCTCATGTGGGGTGGGATGGATCCTTTTCCTTGCCACATGCTCTCATCTTAGCATCATGTTGTTTTCACAATATTGAAACATGAGAGCCACATGGCCACCTTTGCATGCCTTGTGAGTGGAACCTTTTTCCTAGCTTCCATATGTGTGGTTTTGGGGTTATCATCATGTTGGGGTATTATTGAGGGCTTATTAAATACCTAGTGGCATATACACACTAGCAAGCCCCAAATATAATCCAATGTGATCATCTACAGTTTTTGTGGATGCATGATAATAATGCCATGTAAAATGTTGTTTTCACAATAATCAACATGGCCATAAATGTTTTGCATGGGCCATGCAAGCCCCACCTTTTGCTTGTTCTTTGGATCTTATTTGAATTTTGAGTGAATTTAAACCATATCTATCTCTCTCTCCTCTTAGCTTGGCCTTGTTGGAGCTTGCTTGGGGCATGCTTAGACTTGTCAAGGACCACTCCATCTAATTTTTTCTCTCTCTAAACCTACCTCTCTTTAACCCTCTTCCTAGAACCCTAGCTAAGATCCTAGCTAATCACCTACTTACCCCACACCCCTCTCATCTAACCCTAAGTCCACCACCTCTCTCTCTCGGCCTCACCTCTTCTCTCCCTACCCCGAGGCTGCCACCATACCCTAGCTTCCCCTTCACCTCTCAAAGAAAACCCTAGCCCGAGCCTACCCTAGCTCCAACCCTAGACCCGAGCCTCACCTCTCCCTCTTGCTCTCTCTTCCTAGGGGCCCCAGCCCAACCACCCCGCCTGCCTGCCCTACCCCACCGCCACCACACCGCCTGCCTCGCCGTGCCCAGCCAGCACGTGAAAGAGGAGGAGGAAAGGTGGCACCAGCCACCTTACCCATCTACCCGCCACGGAACCTCCCTCCCTCTGCTACCTACCACCACCCTCACGACGCTCCTCTGCTCGCCCAGATCCACCCCATAGCCTCCACCCTCTCCTTCTTTCTCCACCGTCACCGTCTACCCCTCGCCGGAAAACCTTCGGCCTCCACCGCCCACACCTAAACCAGCCGGTGGCGTGACGCGCTGGTTGTCGAGGAAGATCGAGGAGGTTCTCCATTGCCCCACCCGCCGCCCGTCGGCGGGAAGCCCCGGAGCCACGGAACCTCCTGCCCGAGCCGAAACCCTAGCCGGCCGTCCGCCTGCTTCACCGACGACCTACCGCCCCTGCTCGATCGACCACACACTCCCGGTGAGTCCACGATCCCCCCTGACATGGTCCGCATCTCTGTAACCCCCTAGCCTCGCCGGACCTTGCGTCGAACGGCCTCTGTGCGCCGGCGTCGCGTGCGTCTGCCTCTCCAGCTGCAGAAACCTGCTAGGCTCGCACTTCCTCATCACCTAGCCCAAGCCATCGCAGCGGTAGCCGCTTCCGCGCGCGAGCCCTAGGTCGCGAGTTCGAGCCGCCTCGCCGCGCCGCGCGTCGCGGACAGATCGGTCCTCTGCAGCGCGTGGAAGAAAAACAGTAGCGGCCGCGCTTTTGCCAATACCCCCCTGTCCTTTTGTTGCATCAACCCGCGGTGCCTTTTGGGCCCACCGTCAGCCGCAGTGTCCGTTTTGCAGAAACCCCCTCGCTGCTTCAAACACTCAACCCGCGCTCCCTGGCTTCCCCACGTGGCACGCCGTGGCGCGCCTCGTGGACCACGAGGTCGCCCAGCCCACTGTCATTCGCAAATTAGGGCTTTCGTGGTGAAAAAACCTCCTCTGTGGCGCTGGTCGGTCAGCAGGGAGGACCCACTCGTCTGTGTCTGAGGCTAGACATGGACTGGGTGACAAAAGTATTTCCGAAATCTGTGTTAAATTCAAATCTTTTCTAATTAATTCAAATTCAAATATAATTCTGTTTTTAAATAACTTTTCAAATATAAACCCAAATAATACAAATAATATATGTTTTCAAATCAGAAAAAGATGAGGAATTCAAATATGCAATCCAAAATATATTTTGAACATTTAAAATTGCAAGTTGATTTAAATTACAATAAAAACGCCCCTTTGACTTCAATAATTAATAACTTTTGTTTTATAACTCCAAATTTAATAAATAATATGTCTAAAATGATTAGCTCGACGAGACCTTTATGTTTATGCATTCCATGGTTTGATTTGAAGCATGCATCATATAAATATATTGTGGACAGCAACTTAATTGTGAATAAATTGGGGCCAAAACTAAATAAAATGGTTTATTCTTGTGTTCCACACCTCACCCATGCCATGCTACTTATTTGCCATGCAAATTGTGCATCATTCATCATGGCATGATTGTTTGCTTGACGCATTTATTCATATGCTTGTGCTCTTTATTTATGTTGGCCCTTGTTTGTTTGGTTCTTCTTGAATAGACGAGGTGGGATATATCAAGAGAACCGTGAGCACTACCCAGATCCATCCTTTGCTTCAATCGAGCTGCCAGCAAGCACTACCACATGCTTGCACATATAGTACCTTTTGCCTCTATCTTATTCTTGCATCATTGAGTCGCGATTGCATTAAACTGAATCCCAAGTATTGCATAGCCTTTATTTTTAAACCCCACCGAAGCTTGTCCCCCCATCCCATGAGCCACTACTACAGGAGTTGTTTGAGCCATGCGGGTCGTAGAACAGCATGTGTAGGGTATGTGAGTGTCTGATGGATAACGAGGTACTTAAACAACTTAACCTGGGTAGTAATGGGATAACTAATGAAAGTGGCACCGGTGAGCAATATCTGTTGTTTGGTTTTTATGCTCACTTATGTCCCGTAAGACCCCGAGTACTTGATTCCTGTTCCAAAAATATTCGCGCTATCCACATCCGGGAGGCTTATGGACCCCCCTGAGCCAGAGCTTGATTCATTCTTATTTCTTGGGGCCACAACTAGTTTGAGGTTTTATTTACTATCCTGTACCTATGCCATGCTTTCTGGTTTATTTACGATTGAGTGAGGAGCACGCTGAACTGTTTAGCAAGCGGAGTGTGTTCGAGGTATCGACAGTCCCAGTTTTGGGATCTGATGTCGTGTACAGCCCTAGGCGCAAACCTTGAGTCCGTCTCGGAGTCGCCTAACTCCGCTATGGTAGCAATGGGGTGGCCCCTGAAATATTTCTGAATCTGTGATTGCTTTGTCGTGACGCCTCGTTGGGTTTTGATTTGGTTTTCCGAGGCATATCGAGTGTGTGTTGCTATTTGTGCACCGCAGGTAAAACTTTCAAAGCGATGTCCGCGTTATGGACGACTTGGAGCACAGTTTCTCAATCATAGACAAGCATAACTAAAGTACCGCTTATAAATTGACTAGACTAGGTACTTGACTAGTAAATAGTGCAATACTCACGGAATGGATAATAAAACTGCCAACGGATGGGGAAATGTTCGTCCGCTTCCTCGCAAGCGAGGAGGAGGATGGATCTGAAGATTACCTTCATAACTGTTATAACTGTTGTATTTAATTCACGGACATCCGCTCATCTCTGGTTAGGCGGATGGTTAGCGAGTATCTCAGAGAATTGCTAGGGTTTATCGTTTGCTGCAATTCGTCACCCCGTGTTGTGTCCCCTTTAGAGGCATAAAGACTTGCCGAGTACCCCTAGGGTCTCACACGATAAATTATTGGTTCGGATGAACAGTACACTGCAAGATGGATACCGGGTGGAAGAGAGACGATGTGGGCAACGATCATTCTGTAGAGATTCCGAACGGGATCCGTGAGATCTGTGGGCGGGATGTGCTTATTTATGGGGCATCTTATGCCGATTTGCTTCTTATCCGCACTCGGATTTTGTCTTCCGCTTCCGCTTGATACTCATTGATTGATGTATGAGGAGATATCCTAAACTATTATATCTATCTAGGATATTTGGATCTTGCCGTATATGGCGTTATATATTTCCTTTCTTTTTAGATGGAATGGCTCTGATGTACTGTTGTATGGTGGCTTGCATACATACTCATTTGTGTATGTAGTTGATCCCTTCGCCTGCCGATTACGCCGCCCGTTCTTGTCCCGATGTTTGGAAATGGTTGGGACGGCCGAAAGGTATACCTGTGAGTGGCATTTGGGCCCCACCGTACTATTTCAACCATTTCTGAACATCCAGGCTTGTACTAGGAGCGTAATTCACCGAGGTAGTTACATTGATCCATGTGGTTTGTGGAAAAGAACACACATGCAATGCCATTTGTGGATCCAGATGTGGTTTGTGGAAAGAACACACATGCAATTACATTGGTTGATCCATGTGTGGTTTGTGAAAAGAACACACATGCAATGCCATTGGTTGATGCGTGTGTGGTTTGTGGAAAAGAACACACATTTAATGACTCTAGTGCTGGTTTTAGTATCAGAACACACATGCAATGCCATTGGTTAATCCATGTGTGGTTTTTGAAAATTACACACATACAATGACTTTGGTTGATCAATGTGTGATTTGTGTAAAGAACACACATGCAATGACATTGGTGGATCCATGTGTGGTTTGTGGAAAACAACACACATGCAATGACTCTGGTGGATCCATATGTGGTTTGTGGAAAGAACACACATGCAATGACACTGGTGGATCCATATGTGGTTTGTGAAAAGAACACACATGCAATGACTCTAGTGCTGGTTTTAGTATAAGAACACACATGCAATGACTCTAGTGGGTCCATATGTGGTTTGTGAAAATAATACACATGCAATGTCATTGGTTGATCCATGTATGGTTTGTGGAAAGAACACACATGCAATGCCATTGGTTGATCCATATGTGGTTTGTGGAAAGAACACACATGCAATGCCATTGGTTGATCCATATGTGGTTTGTGGAAAAGAACACACATGCAATGAACACTGGTGGATCCATGTGTGGTTTATGAAAAGAACACACATGCAATGCCATTGGTTGATCCATGTGTGGTTTGTGAAAAGAACACACATGCAATGCCATTGGTTGATCTATGTGGTTTGTGGAAAATAACACACATGCAATGACATTGGTGGATCCATATGTGGTTTGTGGAAAGAACACACATGCAACGCCATTGGTTGATCCATGTGGTTTGTGGAAAAGAACACACATGGAATTACATTGGTGGATCCATATGTGGTTTGTAGAAAGAACACACATGCAATGACTTTGGTGGGTACATATGTGGTTTGTGGAAAGAACACACATGCAATGACTCTGGTGGATCCATGTGTGGTTTGTGAAAAGAACACACATGCAATGCCATTGGTTGATCCATGTGTGGTTTGTGAAAAGAACACACATGCAATTACTCAAGTGGGTCCATGTGTGGTTTGTGGAAAGAACACACATGCAATGACAATTGTTGATCCATGTGTGGTTTGTGGAAAAGAACACACATGCAATTACTCTGGTGGATCCATGTGTGGTTTGTAGAAAGAACACACATGCATTGACTCTGGTGGATCCATATGTGGTTTGTGGAAAGAAACACACATGCAATAACCACTTGTTGATCCATATGTGGTTTGTGGAAAGAACACACATACAATAACCACTTGTTCATCCATATGTGGTTTGTGGAAAGAACACACATGTAATGACACTGGTTGATCCATATGTGGTTTGTGGAAAGATCACACATGCAATGAACACTGGTGGATCCATATGTGGTTCATGACAAGAACACGCATACAATGACATTGGTTGATCCATATGTTTTTTTTGACAATAACACACATGCAATGCCATTGGTTAATCCATGTGTGGTTTGTGGAAAGAACACACATGAAATGACTCTGGTGGATCCATATGTGGTTTGTAAAAAGAACACACATGCAATGACTCTGGTGGGTCCATATGTGGTTTGTGGAAAGAACACACATGCAATTACTCTGGTGGATCCATGTGTGGTTTGTGAAAAGAACACACATGCAATGCCATTGGTTGATCCATGTGTGGTTTGTGAAAAGAACACACATGCAATGCCATTGGTTGATCCATGTGTGGTTTGTGGAAAGAACACACATGCAATGCCATTGGTTGATCCATCTGTGGTTTGTGGAAAGAACACACATGCAATGCCATTGGTTGATCCATATGTGGTTTGTGGAAAAGAACACACATGTAATGAACACTGGTGGATCCATGTGTGGTTTGTGAAAAGAACACACATGCAATTCCATTGATTGATCCATGTGTGGTTTGTGAAAAGAACACACATGCAATGCCATTGGTTGATACATGTGGTTTGTGGAAAATAACACACATGCAATGACATTGGTGGATCCATATGTGGTTTGTGGAAAGAACACACATGCAATCCCATTGGTTGATCCATGTGGTTTGTGGAATGAACACACATGCAATGACATTGGTTGATCCATGTGTGGTTTGTGAAAAGAACACACATGCAATGCCATTGGTTGATGCATGTGTGGTTTGTTGAAAAGAACACACATTTAATGACTCTAGTGCTGGTTTTTCTATCAGAACACACATGCAATGCCATTGGTTGATCCATGTGTGGTTTGTGAAAAGAACACACATGCAATGCCATTGGTTGATCTATGTGGTGTGTGGAAAATAACACACATGCAATGACATTGGTGGATCCATATGGTTTGTGGAAATAACACACATGCAAGGCCATTGGTTGATCCATGTGGTTTGTGGAAAAGAACACACATGCAATGAAATTGGTGAATCCATATGTGGTATGTAGAAAGAACACACATGCAATGATTCTGGTGGGTCCATATGTGGTTTGTGGAAAGAACACACATGCAATGACTCTGGTGGATCCAGGTGTGGTTTGTGAAAAGAACACACATGCAATGCCATTGGTTGATCCATGTGTGGTTTGTGAAAATAACACACATGCAATTACTCAAGTGGGTCCATGTGTGGTTTGTGGAAAGAACACACATGCAATGACATTGGTTGATCCATGTGTGGTTTGTGGAAAAGAACACACATGCAATTACTCTGGTGGATCCATGTGTGGTTTGTGGAAAGAACACACATGCATTGACTCTGGTGGATCCATATGTGGTTTGTGGAAATAAACACACATGCAATAACCACTTGTTGATCCATATGTGGTTTGTGGAAAGAACACACATGCAATGACACTAGTTGATCCATATGTGGTTTGTGGAAAGAACACACATGCAATGACTCTAGTGGATCCATATGTGGTTTGTGGAAAGATCACACATGCAATGAACACTGGTGGATCCATATGTGGTTCATGACAGGAACACACATGCAATGACATTGGTTGATCCATATGTGGTTTGTGACAATAACACACATGCAATGCCATTGGTTAATCGATGTGTGGTTTGTGGAAAGAACACTCATGCAATGACTCTGGTGGATCCATATGTGGTTTGTAAAAAGAACACACATGCAATGACTCTGGTGGGTCCATATGTGGTTTGTGGAAAGAACACACATGCAATGACTCTGGAGGATCCATGTGTGGTTTGTGAAAAGAACACACATGCAATGCCATTGGTTGATCCATGTGTGGTTTGTGAAAAGAACACACATGCAATGCCATTGGTTGATCCATGTGTGGTTTGTGGAAAGAACACACATGCAATGCCATTGGTTGATCCATATGTGGTTTGTGGAAAGAACACACATGCAATGACATTAGTTGATCCATATGTGGTTTGTGGAAAAGAACACACATGCAATGAACACTGGTGGATCCATGTGTGGTTTGTGAAAAGAACACACATGCAATGACATTGGTGGATCCATATGTGGTTTGTAGAAAGAACACACATGCAATGACTCTGGTGGGTCCATATGTGGTTTCTGGAAAGAACACACATGAAATGACTCTGGTGGATCCATGTGTGGTTTGTGAAAAGAACAAACATGCAATGCCATTGGTTAATCCATGTGTGGTTTGTGAAAGAACACACATTCAATTACTCAAGTGGGTCCATGTGTGGTTTGTGGAAAGAACACACATGCAATGACATTGGTTGATCCATGTGTGGTTTGTGGAAAAGAACACACATGCAATTACTCTGGTGGATCCGTGTGCGGTTTGTGGAAAGAACACACATGCATTGACTCTGGTGGATCCATATGTGGTGTGTGGAAAGAAACACACATGCAATAACCACTTGTTGATCCATAAGTGGTTTGTGGAAAGAACACACATGCAATGACACTGGTTGATCCATATGTGGTTTGTGGAAAGAACACATATGCATTAACTCTGGTGGATCCATATGTGGTTTGTGGAAAGAACACACATGCAATTCCATTGGTTGATCCATATGTGGTTTGTGGAAAAGAACACACATGCAATGAACACTGGTGGATCCATGTGTGGTTTGTGAAAAGAACACACATGTAATGCCATTGATCGATCCATGTGTGGTTTGTGAAAAGAACACACATGCAATGCCATTGGTTGATACATGTGGTTTGTGGAAAATAACACACATGCAATGACATTGGTGGATCCATATGTGGTTTGTGGAAAGAACACACATGCAATCCCATTGGTTGATCCATGTGGTTTGTGGAAAAGAACAGACATGCAATGACATTTGTGGATCCATATGTGGTTTGTGGAAAGAACACACATGCAATGACATTGGTTGATCCATGTGTGGTTTGTGAAAAGAACACACATGCAATGCCATTGGTTGATGCATGTGTGGTTTGTTGAAAAGAACACACATTTAATGACTCTAGTTCTGGTTTTACTATCAGAACACACATGCAATGCCATTGATTGATCCATGTGTGGTTTGTGAAAAGAAACCACATGCAATGCCATTGGTTGATCTATGTGGTTTGTGGAAAATAACACACATGCAATGACATTGGTGGATCCATATGTGGTTTGTGGAAAGAACACACATGCAAGGCCATTGGTTGATCCATGTGGTTTGTGGAAAAGAACACACATGCAATGAAATTGGTGAATCCATATGTGGTTTGTAGAAAGAACACACATGCAATGATTCTGGTGGGTCCATATGTGGTTTGTGGAAAGAACACACATGCAATGACTCTGGTGGATCCAGGTGTGGTTTGTGAAAAGAACACACATGCAATGCCATTGGTTGATCCATGTGTGGTTTGTGAAAAGAACACACATGCAATTACTCAAGTGGGTCCATGTGTGGTTTGTGGAAAGAACACACATGCAATGACATTGGTTGATCCATGTGTGGTTTGTGGAAAAGAACACACATGCAATTACTCTGGTGGATCCATGTGTGGTTTGTGGAAAGAACACACATGCATTGACTCTGGTGGATCCATATGTGGTATGTGGAAATAAACACACATGCAATAACCACTTGTTGATCCATATGTGGTTTGTGGAAAGAACACACATGCAATGACACTAGTTGATCCATATGTGGTTTGTGGAAAGAACACACATGCAATGACTCTAGTGGATCCATATGTGGTTTGTGGAAAGATCACACATGCAATGAACACTGGTGGATCCATATGTGGTTCATGACAGGAACACACATGCAATGACATTGGTTGATCCATATGTGGTTTGTGACAATAACACACATGCAATTCCATTGGTTAATCGATGTGTGGTTTGTGGAAAGAACACTCATGCAATGACTCTGGTGGATCCATATGTGGTTTGTAAAAAGAACACACATGCAATGACTCTGGTGGGTCCATATGTGGTTTGTGGAAAGAACACACATGCAATGACTCTGGAGGATCCATGTGTGGTTTGTGAAAAGAACACACATGCAATGCCATTGGTTGATCCATGTGTGGTTTGTGAAAAGAACACACATGCAATGCCATTGGTTGATCCATGTGTGGTTTGTGGAAAGAACACACATGCAATGCCATTGGTTGATCCATATGTGGTTTGTGGAAAGAACACACATGCAATGACATTAGTTGATCCATATGTGGTTTGTGGAAAAGAACACACATGCAATGAACACTGGTGGATCCATGTGTGCTTTGTGAAAAGAACACACATGCAATGACATTGGTGGATCCATATGTGGTTTGTAGAAAGAACACACATGCAATGACACTGGTGGGTCCATATGTGGTTTCTAGAAAGAACACACATGAAATGACTCTGGTGGATCCATGTGTGGTTTGTGAAAAGAACACACATGCAATGCCATTGGTTGATACATGTGTGGTTTGTGAAAAGAACACACATTCAATTACTCAAGTGGGTCCATGTGTGGTTTGTGGAAAGAACACACATGCAATGACATTGGTTGATCCATGTGTGGTTTGTGGAAAAGAGCACACATGCAATTACTCTGGTGGATCCGTGTGCGGTTTGTGGAAAGAATTCACATGCATTGACTCTGGTGGATCCATATGTGGTGTGTGGAAAGAAACACACATGCAATAACCACTTGTTGATCCATATGTGGTTTGTGGAAAGAACACACATGCAATGACACTGGTTGATCCATATGCGGTTTGTGGAAAGAACACATATGCATTGACTCTGGTGGATCCATATGTGGTTTGTGGAAAGAACACACATGCAATGAACACTGGTGGATCCATGTGTGGTTTGTGAAAAAGAACACACATGCAATGAACACTGGTGGATCCATGTGTGGTTTGTGAAAAGAACACACATGCAATGCTATTGATCGATCCATGTGTGGTTTGTGAAAAGAACACACATGCAATGCCATTGGTTGATACATGTGGTTTGTGGAAAATAACACACATGCAATGACATTGGTGGATCCATATGTGGTTTGTGGAAAGAACACACATGCAATCCCATTGGTTGATCCATGTGGTTTGTGGAAAAGAACAGACATGCAATGACATTTGTGGATCCATATGTGGTTTGTGGAAAGAACACACATGCAATGACATTGGTTGATTCATGTGTGGTTTGTGAAAAGAACACACATGCAATGCCATTGGTTGATGCATGTGTGGTTTGTGGAAAAGAACACACATTTAATGACTCTAGTGCTGGTTTTAGTATCAGAACACACATGCAATGCCATTGGTTGATCCATGTGTGGTTTGTGAAAAGAAAACACATGCAATGCCATTGGTTGATCTATGTGGTTTGTGGAAAATAACACACATGCAATGACATTGGTGGATCCATATGTGGTTTGTGGAAAGAACACACATGCAATGCCATTGGTTGATCCATGTGGTTTGTGGAAAAGAACACACATGCAATGAAATTGGTGGATCCATATGTGGTTTGTAGAAAGAACACACATGCAATGACTCTGGTGGGTCCATATGTGGTTTGTGGAAAGAACACACATGCAATGACTCTGGTGGATCCAGGTGTGGTTTGTGAAAAGAACACACATGCAATGCCATTGGTTGATCCATGTGTGGTTTGTGAAAAGAACACACATGCAATTACTCAAGTGGGTCCATGTGTGGTTTGTGGAAAGAACACACATGCAATTACTCTGGTGGATCCATGTGTGGTTTGTGGAAAGAACACACATGCATTGACTCTGGTGGATCCATATGTGGTTTGTGGAAATAAACACACATGCAATAACCACTTGTTGATCCATATGTGGTTTGTGGAAAGAACACACATGCAATGACACTAGTTGATCCATATGTGGTTTGTGGAAAGAACACACATGCAATGACTCTAGTGGATCCATATGTGGTTTGTGGAAAGATCACACATGCAATGAACACAGGTGGATCCATATGTGGTTCATGACAGGAACACACATGCAATGACATTGGTTGATCCATATGTGGTTTGTGAAAATAACACACATGCAATGCCATTGGTTAATCGATGTGTGGTTTGTGGAAAGAACACTCATGCAATGACTCTGGTGGATCCATATGTGGTTTGTAAAAAGAACACACATGCAATGACTCTGGTGGGTCCATATGTAGTTTGTGGAAAGAACACACATGCAATGACTCTAGAGGATCCATGTGTGGTTTGTGAAAATAACACACATGCAATGCCATTGGTTGATCCATGTGTGGTTTGTGAAAAGAACACACATGCAATGCCATTGGTTGATCCATGTGTGGTTTGTGGAAAGAACACACATGCAATGCCATTGGTTGATCCATCTGTGGTTTGTGGAAAGAACACACATGCAATGACATTGGTTGATCCATTTGTGGTTTGTGGAAAAGAACACACATGCAATGAACACTGGTGGATCCATGCATGGTTTGTGAAAAGAACACATATGCAATGACATTGGTGGATCCATATGTGGTTTGTAGAAAGAACACACATGCGATGACTCTGGTGGGTCCATATGTGGTTTCTAGAAAGAACACACATGAAATGACTCTGGTGGATCCATGTGTGGTTTGTCAAAAGAACACACATGCAATGCCATTGGTTGATCCATGTGTGGTTTGTGAAAAGAACGCACATGCAATTACTCTGGTGGATCCGTGTGCGGTTTGTGGAAAGAACACACATGCATTGACTCTGGTGGATCCATATGTGGTTTGTGGAAAGAAACACACATGCAATAACCACTTGTTGATCCATATGTGGTTTGTGGAAAGAACACACATGCAATGACACTGGTTGATCCATATGTGGTTTGTGGAAAGAACACATATGCATTGACTCTGGTGGATCCATATGTGGTTTGTGGAAAGAACACACATGCAATGCCATTGGTTGATCCATGTGGTTTGTGGAAAAGAACACACGTGCAATGCCATTTGTGGATCCATATGTGGTTTGTGGAAAGAACACACATGCAATGCCATTGGTTGATCCATGTGTGGTTTGTGAAAAGAACACACATGCAATGCCATTGGTTGATACATGTGGTTTGTGGAAAATAACACACATCCAATGACATTGGTGGATCGATATGTGGTTTGTGGAAAGAACACACATGCAATCCCATTGGTTGATCCATGTGGTTTGTGGAAAAGAACACACATGCAATGACATTTGTGGATCCATATGTGGTTTGTGGAAAGAACACACATGCAATGACATTGGTTGATCCATGTGTGGTTTGTGAAAAGAACACACATGCAATGCCATTGGTTGTGCATGTGTGGTTTGTGGAAAAGAACACACATTTAATGACTCTAGTGCTGGTTTTAGTATCAGAACACACATGCAATGCCATTGGTTGATCCATGTGTGGTTTGTGAAAAGAACACACATGCAATGCCATTGGTTGATCTATGTGGTTTGTGGAAAATAACACACATGCAATGACATTGGTGGATCCATATGTGGTTCGTGGAAAGAACACACATGCAATGCCATTGGTTGATCCATGTGGTTTGTGGAAAAGAACACACATGCAATGAAATTTGTGGATCCATATGTGGTTTGTAGAAAGAACACACATGCAATGACTCTGGTGGGTCCATATGTGGTTTGTGGAAAGAACACACATGCAATGACTCTGGTGGATCCAGGTGTGGTTTGTGAAAAGAACACACATGCAATGCCATTGATTAATCCATGTGTGGTTTGTGAAAAGAACACACATGCAATTACTCAAGTGGGTCCATGTGTGGTTTGTGGAAAGAACACACATGCAATGACATTGGTTGATCCATGTGTGGTTTGTGGCAAAGAACACACATGCAATTACTCTGGTGGATCCATGTGTGGTTTGTGGAAAGAACACACATGCATTGACTCTGGTGGATCCATATGTGGTTTGTGGAAATAAACACACATGCAATAACCACTTGTTGATCCATATGTGGTGGTTTGTGGAAAGAACACACATGCAATGACACTGGTTGATCCATATGTGGTTTGTGGAAAGAACACACATGCAATGACTCTAGTGGATCCATATGTGGTTTGTGGAAAGATCACACATGCAATGAACACTGGTGGATCCGTATGTGGTTCATAACAAGAACACGCATACAATGACATTGGTTGATCCATATGTCGTTTGTGACAATAACACACATGCAATGACATTGGTTAATCCATGTGTGGTTTGTGGAAAGAACACACATGAAATGACTCTGGTGGATCCATATGTGGTTTGTAAAAAGAACACACATGCAATGACTCTGGTGGGTCCATATGTGGTTTGTGGAAAGGACACACATGCAATGACTCTGGTGGATCCATGTGTGGTTTGCGAAAAGAACACACATGCAATGTCATTGGTTGATCCATGTGTGCTTTGTGAAAAGAACACACATGCAATGCCATTGGTTGATCCATGTGTGGTTTGTGGAAAGAACACACATGCAATGCCATTGGTTGATCCATCTGTGGTTTGCGGAAAGAACACACATGCAATGACATTGGTTGATCCATATGTGGTTTGTGGAAAAGAACACACATGCAATGAACACTGGTGGATCCATGTGTGGTTTGTGAAAAGAACACACATGCAATGCCATTTATCGATCCATGTGTGGTTTGTGAAAAGGACACACATGCAATGCCATTGGTTGATACATGTGGTTTGTGGAAAATAACACACATGCAATGAGATTGGTGGATCCATATGTGGTTTGTGGAAAGAACACACATGCAATCCCACTGGTTGATCCATGTGGTTTGTGGAAAAGAACACACATGCAATGACATTTGTGGATCCATATGTGGTTTGTGGAAAGAACACACATGCAATGACATTGGTTGATACATGTGTGGTTTGTGAAAAGAACACACATGCAATGCCATTGGTTGATGCATGTGTGGTTTGTGGAAAAGAACACACATTTAATGACTCTAGTGCTGGTTTTAGTATCAGAACACACATGCAATGCCATTGGTTGATCCATGTGTTGTTTGTGAAAAGAACACATGCAATGCCATTGGTTGATCTATGTGGTTTGTGGAAAATAACACATGCAATGACATTGGTGGATCCATATGTGGTTTGTGGAAAGAACACACATGCAATGCCATTGGTTGATCCATGTGGTTTGTGGAAAAGAACACACATGCAATGAAATTGGTGGATCCATATGTGGTTTGTAGAAAGAACACACATGCAATGACTCTGGTGGGTCCATATGTGGTTTGTGGAAAGAACACACATGCAATGACTCTGGTGGATCCTTGTGTGGTTTGTGAAAAGAACACACATGCAATGCCATTGGTTGATCCATGTGGTTTGTGAAAAGAACACACATGCAATTACTCGTGGATCCGGTGTGCGGTTTGTGGAAAGAACACACATGCCTTGACTCGTGGATCCATATGTGGTTTGTGGAAAGAAACACACATGCAATAACCACTTGTTGATCCATATGTGGTTTGTGGAAAGAACACACATGCAATGACACTGGTTGATCCATATGTGGTTTGTGGAAAGAACACATATGCATTGACTCTGGTGGATCCATATGTGGTTTGTGGAAAGAACACACATGCAATGCCATTGGTTGATCCATGTGGTTTGTGGAAAAGAACACACGCAATGCCATTTGTGGATCCATATGGTTTGTGGAAAGAACACACATGCAATGCCATTGGTTGATCCATGTGTGGTTTGTGAAAAGAACACACATGCAATGCCATTGGTTGATACATGTGGTTTGTGGAAAATAACACACATGCAATGACATTGCTGGATCCATATGTGGTTTGTGGAAAGAACACACATGCAATCCCATTGGTTGATCCATGTGGTTTGTGGAAAGAACACACATGCAATGACATTTGTGGATCCATATGTGGTTTGTGGAAAGAACACACATGCAATGACATTGGTTGATCCATGTGTGGTTTGTGAAAAGAACACACATGCAATGCCATTGGTTGTGCATGTGTGGTTTGTGGAAAAGAACACACATTTAATGACTCTAGTGCTGGTTTTAGTATGAGAACACACATGCAATGCCATTGGTTGATCCATGTGTGGTTTGTGAAAAGAACACACATGCAATGCCATTGGTTGATCTATGTGGTTTGTGGAAAATAACACACATGCAATGACATTGGTGGATCCATATGTGGTTCGTGGAAAGAACACACATGCAATGCCATTGGTTGATCCATGTGGTTTGTGGAAAAGAACACACATGCAATGAAATTTGTGGATCCATATGTGGTTTGTAGAAAGAACACACATGCAATGACTCTGGTGGGTCCATATGTGGTTTGTGGAAAGAACACACATGCAATGACTCTGGTGGATCCAGGTGTGGTTTGTGAAAAGAACACACATGCAATGCCATTGATTAATCCATGTGTGGTTTGTGAAAAGAACACACATGCAATTACTCAAGTGGGTCCATGTGTGGTTTGTGGAAAGAACACACATGCAATGACATTGGTTGATCCATGTGTGGTTTGTGGCAAAGAACACACATGCAATTACTCTGGTGGATCCATGTGTGGTTTGTGGAAAGAACACACATGCATTGACTCTGGTGGATCCATATGTGGTTTGTGGAAATAAACACACATGCAATAACCACTTGTTGATCCAGATGTGGTTTGTGGAAAGAACACACATGCAATGACACTGGTTGATCCATATGTGGTTTGTGGAAAGAACACACATGCAATGACTCTAGTGGATCCATATGTGGTTTGTGGAAAGATCACACATGCAATGAACACTGGTGGATCCGTATGTGGTTCATGACAAGAACACGCATACAATGACATTGGTTGATCCATGTGTCGTTTGTGACAATAACACACATGCAATGACATTGGTTAATCCATGTGTGGTTTGTGGAAAGAACACACATGAAATGACTCTGGTGGATCCATATGTGGTTTGTAAAAAGAACACACATGCAATGACTCTGGTGGGTCCATATGTGGTTTGTGGAAAGGACACACATGCAATGACTCTGGTGGATCCATGTGTGGTTTGCGAAAAGAACACACATGCAATGCCATTGGTTGATCCATGTGTGCTTTGTGAAAATAACACACATGCAATGCCATTGGTTGATCCATGTGTGGTTTGTGGAAAGAACACACATGCAATGCCATTGGTTGATCCATCTGTGGTTTGCGGAAAGAACACACATGCAATGCCATTGGTTGATCCATATGTGGTTTGTGGAAAAGAACACACATGCAATGAACACTGGTGGATCCATGTGTGGTTTGTGAAAAGAACACACATGCAATGCCATTGATCGATCCATGTGTGGTTTGTGAAAAGGACACACATGCAATGCCATTGGTTGATACATGTGGTTTGTGGAAAATAACACACATGCAATGAGATTGGTGGATCCATATGTGGTTTGTGGAAAGAACACACATGCAATCCCACTGGTTGATCCATGTGGTTTGTGGAAAAGAACACACATGCAATGACATTTGTGGATCCATATGTGGTTTGTGGATAGAACACACATGCAATGAGATTGGTTGATCCATGTGTGGTTTGTGAAAAGAACACACATGCAATGCCATTGGTTGATGCATGTGTGGTTTGTGGAAAAGAACACACATTTAATGACTCTAGTGCTAGTTTTAGTATCAGAACACACATGCAATGCCATTGGTTGATCCATGTGTTGTTTGTGAAAAGAACACACATGCAATGCCATTGGTTGATCTATGTGGTTTGTAGAAAATAACACACATGCAATGACATTGGTGGATCCATATGTGGTTTGTGGAAAGAACACACATGCAATGCCATTGGTTGATCCATGTGGTTTGTGGAAAAGAACACACATGCAATGAAATTGGTGGATCCATATGTGGTTTGTAGAAAGAACACACATGCAATGACTCTGGTGGGTCCATATGTGGTTTGTGGAAAGAACACACATGCAATGACTCTGGTGGATCCTTGTGTGGTTTGTGAAAAGAACACACATGCAATGCCATTGGTTGATCCATGTGTGGTTTGTGAAAAGAACACACATGCAATTACTCTGGTGGATCCGTGTGCGGTTTGTGGAAAGAACACACATGCCTTGACTCTGGTGGATCCATATGTGGTTTGTGGAAAGAAACACACATGCAATAACCACTTGTTGATCCATATGTGGTTTGTGGAAAGAACACACATGCAATGACACTGGTTGATCCATATGTGGTTTGTGGAAAGAACACATATGCATTGACTCTGGTGGATCCATATGTGGTTTGTGGAAAGAACACACATGCAATGCCATTGGTTGATCCATGTGGTTTGTGGAAAAGAACACACGTGCAATGCCATTTGTGGATCCATATGTGGTTTGTGGAAAGAACACACATGCAATGCCATTGGTTGATCCATGTGTGGTTTGTGAAAAGAACACACATGCAATGCCATTGGTTGATCCATGTGTGGTTTGTGAAAAGAACACACATACAATTACTCAAGTGGGTCCATGTGTGGTTTGTGGAAAGAACACACATGCAATGGCATTGGTTGATCCATGTGTTGGATCCATGTGTGGTTTGTGAAAAGAACACACATGCAATGCCATTGATCGATCCATGTGTGGTTTGTGAAAAGGACACACATGCAATGCCATTGGTTGATACATGTGGTTTGTGGAAAATAACACACATGCAATGAGATTAGTGGATCCATATGTGGTTTGTGGAAAGAACACACATGCAATCCCACTGGTTGATCCATGTGGTTTGTGGAAAAGAACACACATGCAATGACATTTGTGGATCCATATGTGGTTTGTGGAAAGAACACACATGCAATGACATTGGTTGATACATGTGTGGTTTGTGAAAAGAACACACATGCAATGCCATTGGTTGATGCATGTGTGGTTTGTGGAAAAGAACACACATTTAATGACTCTAGTGCTGGTTTTAGTATCAGAACACACATGCAATGCCATTGGTTGATCCATGTGTTGTTTGTGAAAAGAACACACATGCAATGCCATTGGTTGATCTATGTGGTTTGTGGAAAATAACACACATGCAATGACATTGGTGGATCCATATGTGGTTTGTGGAAAGAACACACATGCAATGCCATTGGTTGATCCATGTGGTTTGTGGAAAAGAACACACATGCAATGAAATTGGTGGATCCATATGTGGTTTGTAGAAAGAACACACATGCAATGACTCTGGTGGGTCCATATGTGGTTTGTGGAAAGAACACACATGCAATGACTCTGGTGGATCCTTGTGTGGTTTGTGAAAAGAACACACATGCAATGCCATTGGTTGATCCATGTGTGGTTTGTGAAAAGAACACACATGCAATTACTCTGGTGGATCCGTGTGCGGTTTGTGGAAAGAACACACATGCCTTGACTCTGGTGGATCCATATGTGGTTTGTGGAAAGAAACACACATGCAATAACCACTTGTTGATCCATATGTGGTTTGTGGAAAGAACACACATGCAATGACACTGGTTGATCCATATGTGGTTTGTGGAAAGAACACATATGCATTGACTCTGGTGGATCCATATGTGGTTTGTGGAAAGAACACACATGCAATGCCATTGGTTGATCCATGTGGTTTGTGGAAAAGAACACACGTGCAATGCCATTTGTGGATCCATATGTGGTTTGTGGAAAGAACACACATGCAATGCCATTGGTTGATCCATGTGTGGTTTGTGAAAAGAACACACATGCAATGCCATTGGTTGATACATGTGGTTTGTGGAAAATAACACACATGCAATGACATTGCTGGATCCATATGTGGTTTGTGGAAAGAACACACATGCAATCCCATTGGATGATCCATGTGGTTTGTGGAAAAGAACACACATGCAATGACATTTGTGGATCCATATGTGGTTTGTGGAAAGAACACACATGCAATGACATTGGTTGATCCATGTGTGGTTTGTGAAAAGAACACACATGCAATGCCATTGGTTGTGCATGTGTGGTTTGTGGAAAAGAACACACATTTAATGACTCTAGTGCTGGTTTTAGTATGAGAACACACATGCAATGCCATTGGTTGATCCATGTGTGGTTTGTGAAAAGAACACACATGCAATGCCATTGGTTGATCTATGTGGTTTGTGGAAAATAACACACATGCAATGACATTGGTGGATCCATATGTGGTTCGTGGAAAGAACACACATGCAATGCCATTGGTTGATCCATGTGGTTTGTGGAAAAGAACACACATGCAATGAAATTTGTGGATCCATATGTGGTTTGTAGAAAGAACACACATGCAATGACTCTGGTGGGTCCATATGTGGTTTGTGGAAAGAACACACATGCAATGACTCTGGTGGATCCAGGTGTGGTTTGTGAAAAGAACACACATGCAATGCCATTGATTAATCCATGTGTGGTTTGTGAAAAGAACACACATGCAATTACTCAAGTGGGTCCATGTGTGGTTTGTGGAAAGAACACACATGCAATGACATTGGTTGATCCATGTGTGGTTTGTGGCAAAGAACACACATGCAATTACTCTGGTGGATCCATGTGTGGTTTGTGGAAAGAACACACATGCATTGACTCTGGTGGATCCATATGTGGTTTGTGGAAATAAACACACATGCAATAACCACTTGTTGATCCAGATGTGGTTTGTGGAAAGAACACACATGCAATGACACTGGTTGATCCATATGTGGTTTGTGGAAAGAACACACATGCAATGACTCTAGTGGATCCATATGTGGTTTGTGGAAAGATCACACATGCAATGAACACTGGTTGATCCGTATGTGGTTTGTGGAAAAGAACACACATGCAATGAACACTGGTGGATCCATGTGTGGTTTGTGAAAATAACACACATGCAATGCCATTGATCGATCCATGTGTGGTTTGTGAAAAGGACACACATGCAATGCCATTGGTTGATACATGTGGTTTGTGGAAAATAACACACATGCAATGAGATTGGTGGATCCATATGTGGTTTGTGGAAAGAACACACATGCAATCCCACTGGTTGATCCATGTGGTTTGTGGAAAAGAACACACATGCAATGACATTTGTGGATCCATATGTGGTTTGTGGATAGAACACACATGCAATGAGATTGGTTGATCCATGTGTGGTTTGTGAAAAGAACACACATGCAATGCCATTGGTTGATGCATGTGTGGTTTGTGGAAAAGAACACACATTTAATGACTCTAGTGCTAGTTTTAGTATCAGAACACACATGCAATGCCATTGGTTGATCCATGTGTTGTTTGTGAAAAGAACACACATGCAATGCCATTGGTTGATCTATGTGGTTTGTAGAAAATAACACACATGCAATGACATTGGTGGATCCATATGTGGTTTGTGGAAAGAACACACATGCAATGCCATTGGTTGATCCATGTGGTTTGTGGAAAAGAACACACATGCAATGAAATTGGTGGATCCATATGTGGTTTGTAGAAAGAACACACATGCAATGACTCTGGTGGGTCCATATGTGGTTTGTGGAAAGAACACACATGCAATGACTCTGGTGGATCCTTGTGTGGTTTGTGAAAAGAACACACATGCAATGCCATTGGTTGATCCATGTGTGGTTTGTGAAAAGAACACACATGCAATTACTCTGGTGGATCCGTGTGCGGTTTGTGGAAAGAACACACATGCCTTGACTCTGGTGGATCCATATGTGGTTTGTGGAAAGAAACACACATGCAATAACCACTTGTTGATCCATATGTGGTTTGTGGAAAGAACACACATGCAATGACACTGGTTGATCCATATGTGGTTTGTGGAAAGAACACATATGCATTGACTCTGGTGGATCCATATGTGGTTTGTGGAAAGAACACACATGCAATGCCATTGGTTGATCCATGTGGTTTGTGGAAAAGAACACACGTGCAATGCCATTTGTGGATCCATATGTGGTTTGTGGAAAGAACACACATGCAATGCCATTGGTTGATCCATGTGTGGTTTGTGAAAAGAACACACATGCAATGCCATTGGTTGATACATGTGGTTTGTGGAAAATAACACACATGCAATGACATTGGTGGATCCATATGTGGTTTGTGGAAAGAACACACATGCAATCCCATTGGTTGCTCCATGTGGTTTGTGGAAAAGAACACACATGCAATGACATTTGTGGATCCATATGTGGTTTGTGGAAAGAACACACATGCAATGACATTGGTTGATCCATGTGTGGTTTGTGAAAAGAACACACATGCAATGCCATTGGTTGTGCATGTGTGGTTTGTGGAAAAGAACACACATTTAATGACTCTAGTGCTGGTTTTAGTATCAGAAAACACATGCAATGCCATTGGTTGATCCATGTGTGGTTTGTGAAAAGAACACACATGCAATGCCATTGGTTGATCTATGTGGTTTGTGGAAAATAACACACATGCAATGACATTGGTGGATCCATATGTGGTTCGTGGAAAGAACACACATGCAATGCCATTGGTTGACCCATGTGGTTTGTGGAAAAGAACACACATGCAATGAAATTTGTGGATCCATATGTGGTTTGTAGAAAGAACACACATGCAATGACTCTGGTGGGTCCATATGTGGTTTGTGGAAAGAACACACATGCAATGACTCTGGTGGATCCAGGTGTGGTTTGTGAAAAGAACACACATGCAATGCCATTGATTAATCCATGTGTGGTTTGTGAAAAGAACACACATGCAATTACTCAAGTGGGTCCATGTGTGGTTTGTGGAAAGAACACACATGCAATGACATTGGTTGATCCATGTGTGGTTTGTGGCAAAGAACAAACATGCAATTACTCTGGTGGATCCATGTGTGGTTTGTGGAAAGAACACACATGCATTGACTCTGGTGGATCCATATGCGGTTTGTGGAAATAAACACACATGCAATAACCACTTGTTGATCCATATGTGGTTTATGGAAAGAACACACATGCAATGACACTGGTTGATCCATATGTGGTTTGTGGAAAGAACACACATGCAATGACTCTAGTGGATCCATATGTGGTTTGTGGAAAGATCACACATGCAATGAACACTGGTGGATCCGTATGTGGTTCATGACAAGAACACGCATACAATGACATTGGTTGATCCATATGTAGTTTGTGACAATAAGACACATGCAATGACATTGGTTAATCCATGTGTGGTTTGTGGAAAGAACACACATGAAATGACTCTGGTGGATCCATATGTGGTTTGTAAAAAGAACACACATGCAATGACTCTGGTGGGTCCATATGTGGTTTGTGGAAAGGACACACATGCAATGACTCTGGTGGATCCATGTGTGGTTTGAGAAAAGAACACACATGCAATGCCATTGGTTGATCCATGTGTGCTTTGTGAAAAGAACACACATGCAATGCCATTGGTTGATCCATGTGTGGTTTGTGGAAAGAACACACATGCAATGCCATTGGTTGATCCATCTGTGGTTTGCGGAAAGAACACACATGCAATGCCATTGGTTGATCCATATGTGGTTTGTGGAAAAGAACACACATGCAATGAACACTGGTGGATCCATGTGTGGTTTGTGAAAAGAACACACATGCAATGCCATTGATCGATCCATGTGTGGTTTGTGAAAAGGACACACGTGCAATGCCATTGGTTGATACATGTGGTTTGTGGAAAATAACACACATGCAATGAGATTGGTGGATCCATATGTGGTTTGTGGAAAGAACACACATGCAATCCCAGTGGTTGATCCATGTGGTTTGTGGAAAAGAACACACATGCAATGACATTTGTGGATCCATATGTGGTTTGTGGAAAGAACACACATGCAATGACATTGGTTGATCCATGTGTGGTTTGTGAAAAGAACACACATGCAATGCCATTGGTTGATGCATGTGTGGTTTGTGGAAAAGAACACACATTTAATGACTCTAATGCTGGTTTTAGTATCAGAACACACATGCAATGCCATTGGTTGATCCATGTGTTGTTTGTGAAAAGAACACACATGCAATGCCATTGGTTGATCTATGTGGTTTGTGGAAAATAACACACATGCAATGACATTGGTGGATCCATATGTGGTTTGTGGAAAGAACACACATGCAATGCCATTGGTTGATCCATGTGGTTTGTGGAAAAGAACACACATGCAATGAAATTGGTGGATCCATATGTGGTTTGTAGAAAGAACACACATGCAATGACTCTGGTGGGTCCATATGTGGTTTGTGGAAAGAACACACATGCAATGACTCTGGTGGATCCTTGTGTGGTTTGTGAAAAGAACACACATGCAATGCCATTGGTTGATCCATGTGTGGTTTGTGAAAAGAACACACATGCAATTACTCTGGTGGATCCGTGTGCGGTTTGTGGAAAGAACACACATGCCTTGACTCTGGTGGATCCATATGTGGTTTGTGGAAAGAAACACACATGCAATAACCACTTGTTGATCCATATGTGGTTTGTGGAAAGAACACACATGCAATGACACTGGTTGATCCATATGTGGTTTGTGGAAAGAACACATATGCATTGATCTGGTGGATCCATATGTGGTTTGTGGAAAGAACACACATGCAATGCCATTGGTTGAACCATGTGGTTTGTGGAAAAGAACACACGTGCAATGCAATTTGTGGATCCATATGTGGTTTGTGGAAAGAACACACATGCAATGCCATTGGTTGATCCATGTGTGGTTTGTGAAAAGAACACACATGCAATGCCATTGGTTGATACATGTGGTTTGTGGAAAATAACACACATGCAATGACATTGGTGGATCCATATGTGGTTTGTGGAAAGAACACACATGCAATCCCATTGGTTGCTCCATGTGGTTTGTGGAAAAGAACACACATGCAATGACATTTGTGGATCCATATGTGGTTTGTGGAAAGAACACACATGCAATGACATTGGTTGATCCATGTGTGGTTTGTGAAAAGAACACACATGCAATGCCATTGGTTGTGCATGTGTGGTTTGTGGAAAAGAACACACATTTAATGACTCTAGTGCTGGTTTTAGTATCAGAAAACACATGCAATGCCATTGGTTGATCCATGTGTGGTTTGTGAAAAGAACACACATGCAATGCCATTGGTTGATCTATGTGGTTTGTGGAAAATAACACACATGCAATGACATTGGTGGATCCATATGTGGTTCGTGGAAAGAACACACATGCAATGCCATTGGTTGACCCATGTGGTTTGTGGAAAAGAACACACATGCAATGAAATTTGTGGATCCATATGTGGTTTGTAGAAAGAACACACATGCAATGACTCTGGTGGGTCCATATGTGGTTTGTGGAAAGAACACACATGCAATGACTCTGGTGGATCCAGGTGTGGTTGGTGAAAAGAACACACATGCAATGCCATTGATTAATCCATGTGTGGTTTGTGAAAAGAACACACATGCAATTACTCAAGTGGGTCCATGTGTGGTTTGTGGAAAGAACACACATGCAATGACATTGGTTGATCCATGTGTGGTTTGTGGCAAAGAACAAACATGCAATTACTCTGGTGGATCCATGTGTGGTTTGTGGAAAGAACACACATGCATTGACTCTGGTGGATCCATATGCGGTTTGTGGAAATAAACACACATGCAATAACCACTTGTTGATCCATATGTGGTTTATGGAAAGAACACACATGCAATGACACTGGTTGATCCATATGTGGTTTGTGGAAAGAACACACATGCAATGACTCTAGTGGATCCATATGTGGTTTGTGGAAAGATCACACATGCAATGAACACTGGTGGATCCGTATGTGGTTCATGACAAGAACACGCATACAATGACATTGGTTGATCCATATGTAGTTTGTGACAATAAGACACATGCAATGACATTGGTTAATCCATGTGTGGTTTGTGGAAAGAACACACATGAAATGACTCTGGTGGATCCATATGTGGTTTGTAAAAAGAACACACATGCAATGACTCTGGTGGGTCCATATGTGGTTTGTGGAAAGGACACACATGCAATGACTCTGGTGGATCCATGTGTGGTTTGAGAAAAGAACACACATGCAATGCCATTGGTTGATCCATGTGTGCTTTGTGAAAAGAACACACATGCAATGCCATTGGTTGATCCATGTGTGGTTTGTGGAAAGAACACACATGCAATGCCATTGGTTGATCCATCTGTGGTTTGCGGAAAGAACACACATGCAATGCCATTGGTTGATCCATATGTGGTTTGTGGAAAAGAACACACATGCAATGAACACTGGTGGATCCATGTGTGGTTTGTGAAAAGAACACACATGCAATGCCATAGATCGATCCATGTGTGGTTTGTGAAAAGGACACACGTCAATGCCATTGGTTGATACATGTGGTTTGTGGAAAATAACACATGCAATGAGATTGGTGGATCCATATGTGGTTTGTGGAAAGAACACACATGCAATCCCAGTGGTTGATCCATGTGGTTTGTGAAAAGAACACACATGCAATGACATTTGTGGATCCATATGTGGTTTGTGGAAAGAACACACATGCAATGACATTGGTTGATCCATGTGTGGTTTGTGAAAAGAACACACATGCAATGCCATTGGTTGATGCATGTGTGGTTTGTGGAAAAGAACACACATTTAATGACTCTAATGCTGGTTTTAGTATCAGAACACACATGCAATGCCATTGGTTGATCCATGTGTTGTTTGTGAAAAGAACACACATGCAATGCCATTGGTTGATCTATGTGGTTTGTGGAAAATAACACACATGCAATGACATTGGTGGATCCATATGTGGTTTGTGGAAAGAACACACATGCAATGCCATTGGTTGATCCATGTGGTTTGTGGAAAAGAACACACATGCAATGAAATTGGTGGATCCATATGTGGTTTGTAGAAAGAACACACATGCAATGACTCGTGGGTCCATATGTGGTTTGTGGAAAGAACACACATGCAATGACTCTGGTGGATCCTTGTGTGGTTTGTGAAAAGAACACACATGCAATGCCATTGGTTGATCCATGTGTGGTTTGTGAAAAGAACACACATGCAATTACTCTGGTGGATCCGTGTGCGGTTTGTGGAAAGAACACACATGCCTTGACTCTGGTGGATCCATATGTGGTTTGTGGAAAGAAACACACATGCAATAACCACTTGTTGATCCATATGTGGTTTGTGGAAAGAACACACATGCAATGACACTGGTTGATCCATATGTGGTTTGTGGAAAGAACACATATGCATTGATCTGGTGGATCCATATGTGGTTTGTGGAAAGAACACACATGCAATGCCATTGGTTGAACCATGTGGTTTGTGGAAAAGAACACACGTGCAATGCAATTTGTGGATCCATATGTGGTTTGTGGAAAGAACACACATGCAATGCCATTGGTTGATCCATGTGTGGTTTGTGAAAAGAACACACATGCAATGCCATTGGTTGATACATGTGGTTTGTGGAAAATAACACACATGCAATGACATTGGTGGATCCATATGTGGTTTGTGGAAAGAACACACATGCAATCCCATTGGTTGCTCCATGTGGTTTGTGGAAAAGAACACACATGCAATGACATTTGTGGATCCATATGTGGTTTGTGGAAAGAACACACATGCAATGACATTGGTTGATCCATGTGTGGTTTGTGAAAAGAACACACATGCAATGCCATTGGTTGTGCATGTGTGGTTTGTGGAAAAGAACACACATTTAATGACTCTAGTGCTGGTTTTGTATCAGAACGCACATGCAATGCCATTGGTTGATCCATGTGTGGTTTGTGAAAAGAACACACATGCAATGCCATTGGTTGATCTATGTGGTTTGTGGAAAATAACACACATGCAATGACATTGGTGGATCCATATGTGGTTTGTGGAAAGAACACACATGCAATGCCATTGGTTGATCCATGTGGTTTGTGGAAAAGAACACACATGCAGTGAATTTTGTGGATCCATATGTGGTTTGTAGAAAGAACACACATGCAATGACTCTGGTGGGTCCATATGTGGTTTGTGGAAAGAACACACATGCAATGACTCTGGTGGCTCCAGGTGTGGTTTGTGAAAAGAACACACATGCAATGCCATTGGTTGATCCATGTGTGGTTTGCGAAAAGAACACACATGCAATTACTCAAGTGGGTCCATGTGTGGTTTGTGGAAAGAACACACATGCAATGACATTGGTTGATGCATGTGTGGTTTGTGGAAAAGAACACACATTTAATGACTCTAATGCTGGTTTTAGTATCAGAACACACATGCAATGCCATTGGTTGATCCATGTGTTGTTTGTGAAAAGAACACACATGCAATGCCATTGGTTGATCTATGTGGTTTGTGGAAAATAACACACATGCAATGACATTGGTGGATCCATATGTGGTTTGTGGAAAGAACACACATGCAATGCCATTGGTTGATCCATGTGGTTTGTGGAAAAGAACACACATGCAATGAAATTGGTGGATCCATATGTGGTTTGTAGAAAGAACACACATGCAATGACTCTGGTGGGTCCATATGTGGTTTGTGGAAAGAACACACATGCAATGACTCTGGTGGATCCTTGTGTGGTTTGTGAAAAGAACACACATGCAATGCCATTGGTTGATCCATGTGTGGTTTGTGAAAAGAACACACATGCAATTACTCCGTGGATCCGCAGCGGTTTGTGGAAAGAACACACATGCCTTGACTCTGGTGGATCCATATGTGGTTTGTGGAAAGAAACACACATGCAATAACCACTTGTTGATCCATATGTGGTTTGTGGAAAGAACACACATGCAATGACACTGGTTGATCCATATGTGGTTTGTGGAAAGAACACATATGCATTGACTCTGGTGGATCCATATGTGGTTTGTGGAAAGAACACACATGCAATGCCATTGGTTGAACCATGTGGTTTGTGGAAAAGAACACACGTGCAATGCAATTTGTGGATCCATATGTGGTTTGTGGAAAGAACACACATGCAATGCCATTGGTTGATCCATGTGTGGTTTGTGAAAAGAACACACATGCAATGCCATTGGTTGATACATGTGGTTTGTGGAAAATAACACACATGCAATGACATTGGTGGATCCATATGTGGTTTGTGGAAAGAACACACATGCAATCCCATTATTTGATCCATGTGGTTTGTGGAAAAGAACACACATGCAATGACATTTGTGGATCCATATGTGGTTTGTGGAAAGAACACACATGCAATGACATTGGTTGATCCATGTCTGGTTTGTGAAAAGAACACACATGCAATGCCATTGGTTGATGCATGTGTGGTTTGTGGAAAAGAACACACATTTAATGACTCTAGTGCTGGTTTTGTATCAGAACGCACATGCAATGCCATTGGTTGATCCATGTGTGGTTTGTGAAAAGAACACACATGCAATGCCATTGGTTGATCTATGTGGTTTGTGGAAAATAACACACATGCAATGAAATTGGTGGATCCATATGTGGTTTGTGGAAAGAACACACATGCAATGCCATTGGTTGATCCATGTGGTTTGTGGAAAAGAACACACATGCAGTGAATTTTGTGGATCCATATGTGGTTTGTAGAAAGAACACACATGCAATGACTCTGGTGGGTCCATATGTGGTTTGTGGAAAGAACACACATGCAATGACTCTGGTGGCTCCAGGTGTGGTTTGTGAAAAGAACACACATGCAATGCCATTGGTTGATCCATGTGTGGTTTGCGAAAAGAACACACATGCAATTACTCAAGTGGGTCCATGTGTGGTTTGTGGAAAGAACACACATGCAATGACATTGGTTGATCCATGTGTGGTTTGTGGCAAAGAACACACATGCAATTACTTTGGTGGATCCATGTGTGGTTTGTGGAAAGATCACACATGCATTGACTCTGGTGGATCCATATGTGGTTTGTGGAAATAAACACACATGCAATAACCACTTGTTGATCCATATGTGGTTTGTGGAAAGAACACACATGCAATGACACTGGTTGATCCATATGTGGTTTGTGGAAAAAACACACATGCAATGACTCTAGTGGATCCATATGTGGTTTGTGGAAAGATCACACATGCAATGAACACTGGTGGATCCATTTGTGGTTCATGACAAGAACACGCATACAATGACATTGGTTGATCCATATGTCGTTTGTGACAATAACACACATGCAATGCCATTGGTTAATCCATGTGTGGTTTGTGGAAAGAACACAGATGAAATGACTCTGGTGGATCCATATGTGGTTTGTAAAAAGAACACACATGCAATGACTCTGGTGGGTCCATATGTGGTTTGTGGAAAGAACACACATGCAATGACTCTGGTGGATCCATGTGTGGTTTGTGAAAAGAACACACATGCAATGCCATTGGTTGATCCATGTGCTTTGTGAAAATAACACATGCAATGCCATTGGTTGATCCATGTGTGTTTTGTGGAAAGAACACACATGCAATGCCATTGGTTGATCCATCTGTGGTTTGCGGAAAGAATTTACATGCAATGCCATTGGTTGATCCATATGTGGTTTGTGGAAAAGAACACACATGCAATGAACACTGGTGGATCCATGTGTGGTTTGTGAAAAGAACACACATGCAATGCCATTGATCGATCCATGTGTGGTTTGTGAAAAGAACACACATGCAATGCCATTGGTTGATACATGTGGTTTGTGGAAAATAACACACATGCAATGACATTGGTGGATCCATATGTGGTTTGTGGAAAGAACACACATGCAATGCCATTGGTTGATCCATGTGGTTTGTGGAAAAGAACACACATGCAATGACATTTGTGGATCCATATGTGGTTTGTGGAAAGAACACACATGCAATAACATTGGTTGATCCATGTGTGGTTTGTGAAAAGAACACACATGCAATGCCATTGGTTGATGCATGTGTGGTTTGTGGAAAAGAACACACATTTAATGACTCTAGTGCTGGTTTTAGTATCAGAACACACATGCAATGCCATTGGTTACTCCATGTGTGGTTTGTGAAAAGGACACACATGCAATGCCATTGGTTGATCTATGTGGTTTGTGGAAAATAACACACATGCAATGACATTGGTGGATCCATATGTGGTTTGTGGAAAGAACACACATGCAATGCCATTGGTTGATCCATGTGGTTTGTGGAAAAGAACACACATGCAATGAAATTGGTGGATCCATATGTGGTTTGTAGAAAGAACACACATGCAATGACTCTGGTGGGTCCATATGTGGTTTGTGGAAAGAACACACATGCAATGACTCTGGTGGATCCTTGTGTGGTTTGTGAAAAGAACACACATGCAATGCCATTGGTTGATCCATGTGTGGTTTGTGAAAAGAACACACATGCAATTACTCAAGTGGGTCCATGTGTGGTTTGTGGAAAGAACACACATGCAATGACATTGGTTGATCCATGTGTGGTTTGTGGAAAAGAACACACATGCAATTACTCTGGTGGATCCATGTGTGGTTTGTGGAAAGAACACACATGCATTGACTCTGGTGGATCCATATGTGGTTTGTGGAAATAAACACACATGCAATAACCACTTGTTGATCCATATGTGGTTTGTGGAAAGAACACACATGAAATGACACTAGTTGATCCATATGTGGTTTGTGGAAAGAACACACATGCAATGACTCTAGTGGATCCATATGTGGTTTGTGGAAAGATCACACATGCAATGAACACTGGTGGATCCATATGTGGTTCATGACAGGAACACACAGGCAATGACATTGGTTGATCCAAATGTGGTTTGTGATAATAACACATATGCAATGCCATTGGTTAATCGATGTGTGGTTTGTATAAAGAACACTCATGCAATGACTCTGGTGGATCCATATGTGGTTTGTAAAAAGAACACACATGCAATGACTCTGGTGGGTCCATATGTGGTTTGTGGAAAGAACACACATGCAATGACTCTGGTGGATCCATGTGTGGTTTGTGAAAAGAACACACATGCAAAGCCATTGGTTGATCCATGTGTGGTTTGTGAAAAGAACACACATGCAATGCCATTGGTTGATCCATGTGTGGTTTGTGGAAAGAACACACATGCAATGCCATTGGTTGATCCATATGTGGTTTGTGGAAAGAACACACATGCAATGACATTGGTTGATCCCTATGTGGTTTGTGGAAAAGAACACACATGCAATGAACACTGGTGGATCCATGTGTGGTTTGTGAAAAGAACACACATGCAATGACATTGGTGGATCCATATGTGGTTTGTAGAAAGAACACACATGCAATGACTCTGGTGGGTCCATATGTGGTTTCTGGAAAGAACACACATGAAATGACTCTGGTGGATCCATGTGTGGTTTGTGAAAAGAACACACATGCAATGCCATTGGTTGATCCATGTGTGGTTTGTGAAAAGAGCACACATTCAATTACTCAAGTGGGTCCATATGTGGTTTGTGCAAAGAACACACATGCAATGACATTTGTTGATCCGTGTGTGGTTTGTGGAAACGAACACACATGCAATTACTCTGGTGGATCCGTGTGCGGTTTGTGGAAAGAACACACATGCATTGACTCTGGTGGATCCATATGTGGTTTGTGGAAAGAAACACACATGCAATAACCACTTGTTGATCCATATGTGGTTTGTGTAAAGAACACACATGCAATGACACTGGTTGATCCATATGTGGTTTGTGGAAAGAACACACATGCAATGACTCTAGTGGATCCATATGTGGTTTGCGTAAAGATCACACATGCAATGAACACTGGTGGATCCATATGTGGTTCATGACAGGAACCCACATGCAATGACATTGGTTGATCCATATGTGGTTTGTGACAATAACACACATGCAATGCCATTGGTTAATCCATGTGTGGTTTGTGGAAAGGATACACATGTAATGACCCTGGTGGATCCGTATGTGGTTTGTAAAAAGAACACACATGCAATGACTCTGGTGGGTCCATATGTGGTTTGTGGAAAGAACACACATGCAATGACTCTGGTGGATCCATGTGTGGTTTGTGAAAATAACACACATGCAATGCCATTGGTTGATCCATGTGTGGTTTGTGAAAAGAACACACATGCAATTACTCAAGTGGGTCCATGTCTGGTTTGTGGAAAGAACACACATGCAATGACATTGGTTGATCCATGTGTGGTTTGTGGAAAAGAACACACATGCAATTACTCTGGTGGATCCATGTGTGGTTTGTGGAAAGAACACACATGCATTGACTCTGGTGGATCCATATGTGGTTTGTGGAAATAAACACACATGCAATAACCACTTGTTGATCCATATGTGGTTTGTGGAAAGAACACACATGCAATGACACTAGTTGATCCATATGTGGTTTGTGGAAAGAACACACATGCAATGACTCTAGTGGATCCATATGTGGTTTGTGGAAAGATCACACATGCAATGAACACTGGTGGATCCATATGTGGTTCATGACAGGAACACACATGCAATGACATTGGTTGATCCATATGTGGTTTGTGATAATAACACACATGCAATGCCATTGGTTAATCGATGTGTGGTTTGTATAAAGAACACTCATGCAATGACTCTGGTGGATCCATATGTGGTTTGTAAAAAGACCACACATGCAATGACTCTGGTGGGTCCATATGTGGTTTGTGGAAAGAACACACATGCAATGACATTTGTGGATCCATATGTGGTTTGTGGAAAGAACACACATGCAATGACATTGGTTGATCCATGTCTGGTTTGTGAAAAGAACACACATGCAATGCCATTGGTTGATGCATGTGTGGTTTGTGGAAAAGAACACACATTTAATGACTCTAGTGCTGGTTTTGTATCAGAACGCACATGCAATGCCATTGGTTGATCCATGTGTGGTTTGTGAAAAGAACACACATGCAATGCCATTGGTTGATCTATGTGGTTTGTGGAAAATAACACACATGCAATGACATTGGTGGATCCATATGTGGTTTGTGGAAAGAACACACATGCAATGCCATTGGTTGATCCATGTGGTTTGTGGAAAAGAACACACATGCAGTGAATTTTGTGGATCCATATGTGGTTTGTAGAAAGAACACACATGCAATGACTCTGGTGGGTCCATATGTGGTTTGTGGAAAGAACACACATGCAATGACTCTGGTGGCTCCAGGTGTGGTTTGTGAAAAGAACACACATGCAATGCCATTGGTTGATCCATGTGTGGTTTGTGAAAAGAACACACATGCAATTACTCAAGTGGGTCCATGTGTGGTTTGTGGAAAGAACACACATGCAATGACATTGGTTGATCCATGTGTGGTTTGTGGCAAAGAACACACATGCAATTACTTTGGTGGATCCATGTGTGGTTTGTGGAAAGATCACACATGCATTGACTCTGGTGGATCCATATGTGGTTTGTGGAAATAAACACACATGCAATAACCACTTGTTGATCCATATGTGGTTTGTGGAAAGAACACACATGCAATGACACTGGTTGATCCATATGTGGTTTGTGGAAAAAACACACATGCAATGACTCTAGTGGATCCATATGTGGTTTGTGGAAAGATCACACATGCAATGAACACTGGTGGATCCATTTGTGGTTCATGACAAGAACACGCATACAATGACATTGGTTGATCCATATGTCGTTTGTGACAATAACACACATGCAATGCCATTGGTTAATCCATGTGTGGTTTGTGGAAAGAACACAGATGAAATGACTCTGGTGGATCCATATGTGGTTTGTAAAAAGAACACACATGCAATGACTCTGGTGGGTCCATATGTGGTTTGTGGAAAGAACACACATGCAATGACTCTGGTGGATCCATGTGTGGTTTGTGAAAAGAACACACATGCAATGCCATTGGTTGATCCATGTGTGCTTTGTGAAAATAACACACATGCAATGCCATTGGTTGATCCATGTGTGTTTTGTGGAAAGAACACACATGCAATGCCATTGGTTGATCCATCTGTGGTTTGCGGAAAGAATTTACATGCAATGCCATTGGTTGATCCATATGTGGTTTGTGGAAAAGAACACACATGCAATGAACACTGGTGGATCCATGTGTGGTTTGTGAAAAGAACACACATGCAATGCCATTGATCGATCCATGTGTGGTTTGTGAAAAGAACACACATGCAATGCCATTGGTTGATACATGTGGTTTGTGGAAAATAACACACATGCAATGACATTGGTGGATCCATATGTGGTTTGTGGAAAGAACACACATGCAATGCCATTGGTTGATCCATGTGGTTTGTGGAAAAGAACACACATGCAATGACATTTGTGGATCCATATGTGGTTTGTGGAAAGAACACACATGCAATAACATTGGTTGATCCATGTGTGGTTTGTGAAAAGAACACACATGCAATGCCATTGGTTGATGCATGTGTGGTTTGTGGAAAAGAACACACATTTAATGACTCTAGTGCTGGTTTTAGTATCAGAACACACATGCAATGCCATTGGTTACTCCATGTGTGGTTTGTGAAAAGGACACACATGCAATGCCATTGGTTGATCTATGTGGTTTGTGGAAAATAACACACATGCAATGACATTGGTGGATCCATATGTGGTTTGTGGAAAGAACACACATGCAATGCCATTGGTTGATCCATGTGGTTTGTGGAAAAGAACACACATGCAATGAAATTGGTGGATCCATATGTGGTTTGTAGAAAGAACACACATGCAATGACTCTGGTGGGTCCATATGTGGTTTGTGGAAAGAACACACATGCAATGACTCTGGTGGATCCTTGTGTGGTTTGTGAAAAGAACACACATGCAATGCCATTGGTTGATCCATGTGTGGTTTGTGAAAAGAACACACATGCAATTACTCAAGTGGGTCCATGTGTGGTTTGTGGAAAGAACACACATGCAATGACATTGGTTGATCCATGTGTGGTTTGTGGAAAAGAACACACATGCAATTACTCTGGTGGATCCATGTGTGGTTTGTGGAAAGAACACACATGCATTGACTCTGGTGGATCCATATGTGGTTTGTGGAAATAAACACACATGCAATAACCACTTGTTGATCCATATGTGGTTTGTGGAAAGAACACACATGAAATGACACTAGTTGATCCATATGTGGTTTGTGGAAAGAACACACATGCAATGACTCTAGTGGATCCATATGTGGTTTGTGGAAAGATCACACATGCAATGAACACTGGTGGATCCATATGTGGTTCATGACAGGAACACACAGGCAATGACATTGGTTGATCCAAATGTGGTTTGTGATAATAACACATATGCAATGCCATTGGTTAATCGATGTGTGGTTTGTATAAAGAACACTCATGCAATGACTCTGGTGGATCCATATGTGGTTTGTAAAAAGAACACACATGCAATGACTCTGGTGGGTCCATATGTGGTTTGTGGAAAGAACACACATGCAATGACTCTGGTGGATCCATGTGTGGTTTGTGAAAAGAACACACATGCAACGCCATTGGTTGATCCATGTGTGGTTTGTGAAAAGAACACACATGCAATGCCATTGGTTGATCCATGTGTGGTTTGTGGAAAGAACACACATGCAATGCCATTGGTTGATCCATATGTGGTTTGTGGAAAGAACACACATGCAATGACATTGGTTGATCCCTATGTGGTTTGTGGAAAAGAACACACATGCAATGAACACTGGTGGATCCATGTGTGGTTTGTGAAAAGAACACACATGCAATGACATTGGTGGATCCATATGTGGTTTGTAGAAAGAACACACATGCAATGACTCTGGTGGGTCCATATGTGGTTTCTGGAAAGAACACACATGAAATGACTCTGGTGGATCCATGTGTGGTTTGTGAAAAGAACACACATGCAATGCCATTGGTTGATCCATGTGTGGTTTGTGAAAAGAGCACACATTCAATTACTCAAGTGGGTCCATATGTGGTTTGTGCAAAGAACACACATGCAATGACATTTGTTGATCCGTGTGTGGTTTGTGGAAACGAACACACATGCAATTACTCTGGTGGATCCGTGTGCGGTTTGTGGAAAGAACACACATGCATTGACTCTGGTGGATCCATATGTGGTTTGTGGAAAGAAACAGACATGCAATAACCACTTGTTGATCCATATGTGGTTTGTGTAAAGAACACAAATGCAATGACACTGGTTGATCCATATGTGGTTTGTGGAAAGAACACACATGCAATGACTCTAGTGGATCCATATGTGGTTTGCGTAAAGATCACACATGCAATGAACACTGGTGGATCCATATGTGGTTCATGACAGGAACCCACATGCAATGACATTGGTTGATCCATATGTGGTTTGTGACAATAACACACATGCAATGCCATTGGTTAATCCATGTGTGGTTTGTGGAAAGGATACACATGTAATGACCCTGGTGGATCCGTATGTGGTTTGTAAAAAGAACACACATGCAATGACTCTGGTGGGTCCATATGTGGTTTGTGGAAAGAACACACATGCAATGACTCTGGTGGATCCATGTGTGGTTTGTGAAAATAACACACATGCAATGCCATTGGTTGATCCATGTGTGGTTTGTGAAAAGAACACACATGCAATTACTCAAGTGGGTCCATGTCTGGTTTGTGGAAAGAACACACATGCAATGACATTGGTTGATCCATGTGTGGTTTGTGGAAAAGAACACACATGCAATTACTCTGGTGGATCCATGTGTGGTTTGTGGAAAGAACACACATGCATTGACTCTGGTGGATCCATATGTGGTTTGTGGAAATAAACACACATGCAATAACCACTTGTTGATCCATATGTGGTTTGTGGAAAGAACACACATGCAATGACACTAGTTGATCCATATGTGGTTTGTGGAAAGAACACACATGCAATGACTCTAGTGGATCCATATGTGGTTTGTGGAAAGATCACACATGCAATGAACACTGGTGGATCCATATGTGGTTCATGACAGGAACACACATGCAATGACATTGGTTGATCCATATGTGGTTTGTGATAATAACACACATGCAATGCCATTGGTTAATCGATGTGTGGTTTGTATAAAGAACACTCATGCAATGACTCTGGTGGATCCATATGTGGTTTGTAAAAAGACCACACATGCAATGACTCTGGTGGGTCCATATGTGGTTTGTGGAAAGAACAACATGCAATGACTCTGGTGGATCCATGTGTGGTTTGTGAAAAGAACACACATGCAACGCCATTGGTTGATCCATGTGTGGTTTGTGAAAAGAACACACATGCAATGCCATTGGTTGATCCATGTGTGGTTTGTGGAAAGAACACACATGCAATGCCATTGGTTGATCCATATGTGGTTTGTGGAAAGAACACACATGCAATGACATTGGTTGATCCATATGTGGTTTGTGGAAAAGAACACACATGCAATGAACATTGGTGGATCCATGTGTGGTTTGTGAAAAGAACACACATGCAATGACATTGGTGGATCCATATGTGGTTTGTAGAAAGAACACACATGCAATGACTCTGGTGGGTCCATATGTGGTTTCTGGAAAGAACACACATGAAATGACTCTGGTGGATCCATGTGTGGTTTGTGAAAAGAACACACATGCAATGCCATTGGTTGATCCATGTGTGGTTTGTGAAAAGAGCACACATTCAATTACTCAAGTGGGTCCATGTGTGGTTTGTGGAAAGAACACACATGCAATGACATTGGTTGATCCATGTGTGGTTTGTGGAAAGAACACACATGCAATGACATTGGTTGATCCATGTGTGGTTTGTGGAAAAGAACACACATGCAATTACTCTGGTGGATCCGTGTGCGGTTTGTGGAAAGAAAACACATGCATTGACTCTGGTGGATCCATATGTGGTTTGTGGAAAGAAACACACATGCAATAACCACTTGTTGATCCATATGTGGTTTGTGTAAAGAACACACATTCAATGACACTGGTTGATCCATATGTGGTTTGTGGAAAGAACACACATGCAATGACTCTAGTGGATCCATATGTGGTTTGCGGAAAGATCACACATGCAATGAACACTGGTGGATCCATATGTGGTTCATGACAGGAACACACATGCAATGACATTGGTTGATCCATATGTGGTTTGTGACAATAACACACATGCAATGCCATTGGTTAATCCATGTGTGGTTTGTGGAAAGGATACACATGTAATGACCCTGGTGGATCCGTATGTGGTTTGTAAAAAGAACACACATGCAATGAATCTGGTGGGTCCATATGTGGTTTGTGGAAAGAACACACATGCAATGACTCTGGTGGATCCATGTGTGGTTTGTGAAAAGAACACACATGCAATGCCATTGGTTGATCCATGTGTGGTTTGTGAAAAGAACACACATGCAATTACTCAAGTGGGTCCATGTGTGGTTTGTGGAAAGAACACACATGCAATGACATTGGTTGATCCATGTGTGGTTTGTGGAAAAGAACACACATGCAATTACTCTGGTGGATCCATGTGTGGTTTGTGGAAAGAACACACATGCATTGACTCTGGTGGATCCATATGTGGTTTGTGGAAATAAACACACATGCAATAACCACTTGTTGATCCATATGTGGTTTGTGGAAAGAACACACATGCAATGACACTAGTTGATCCATATGTGGTTTGTGGAAAGAACACACATGCAATGACTCTAGTGGATCCATATGTGGTTTGTGGAAAGATCACACATGCAATGAACACTGGTGGATCCATATGTGGTTCATGACAGGAACACACATGCAATGACATTGGTTGATCCATATGTGGTTTGTGATAATAACACACATGCAATGCCATTGGTTAATCGATGTGTGGTTTGTATAAAGAACACTCATGCAATGACTCTGGTGGATCCATATGTGGTTTGTAAAAAGACCACACATGCAATGACTCTGGTGGGTCCATATGTGGTTTGTGGAAAGAACACACATGCAATGACTCTGGTGGATCCATGTGTGGTTTGTGAAAAGAACACACATGCAACGCCATTGGTTGATCCATGTGTGGTTTGTGAAAAGAACACACATGCAATGCCATTGGTTGATCCATGTGTGGTTTGTGGAAAGAACACACATGCAATGCCATTGGTTGATCCATATGTGGTTTGTGGAAAGAACACACATGCAATGACATTGGTTGATCCATATGTGGTTTGTGGAAAAGAACACACATGCAATGAACACTGGTGGATCCATGTGTGGTTTGTGAAAAGAACACACATGCAATGACATTGGTGGATCCATATGTGGTTTGTAGAAAGAACACACATGCACTGACTCTGGTGGGTCCATATGTGGTTTCTGGAAAGAACACACATGAAATGACTCTGGTGGATCCATGTGTGGTTTGTGAAAAGAACACACATGCAATGCCATTGGTTGATCCATGTGTGGTTTGTGAAAAGAGCACACATTCAATTACTCAAGTGGGTCCATGTGTGGTTTGTGGAAAGAACACACATGCAATGACATTGGTTGATCCATGTGTGGTTTGTGGAAAAGAACACACATGCAATTACTCTGGTGGATCCGTGTGCGGTTTGTGGAAAGAACACACATGCATTGACTCTGGTGGATCCATATGTGGTTTGTGGAAAGAAACACACATGCAATAACCACTTGTTGATCCATATGTGGTTTGTGTAAAGAACACACATGCAATGACACTGGTTGATCCATATGTGGTTTGTGGAAAGAACACACATGCAATGACTCTAGTGGATCCATATGTGGTTTGCGGAAAGATCACACATGCAATGAACACTGGTGGATCCATATGTGGTTCATGACAGGAACACACATGCAATGACATTGGTTGATCCATATGTGGTTTGTGACAATAACACACATGCAATGCCATTGGTTAATCCATGTGTTGTTTGTGGAAAGGATACACATGTAATGACCCTGGTGGATCCGTATGTGGTTTGTAAAAAGAACACACATGCAATGACTCTGGTGGGTCCATATGTGGTTTGTGGAAAGAACACACATGCAATGACTCTGGTGGATCCATGTGTGGTTTGTGAAAAGAACACACATGCAATGCCATTGGTTGATCCATGTGTGGTTTGTGAAAAGAACACACATGCAATTACTCAAGTGGGTCCATGTGTGGTTTGTGGAAAGAACACACATGCAATGACATTGGTTGATCCATGTGTGGTTTGTGGAAAATAACACACATGCAATTACTCTGGTGGATCCATGTGTGGTTTGTGGAAAGAACACACATGCATTGACTCTGGTGGATCCATATGTGGTTTGTGGAAATAAACACACATGCAATAACCACTTGTTGATCCATATGTGGTTTGTGGAAAGAACACACATGCAATGACACTAGTTGATCCATATGTGGTTTGTGGAAAGAACACACATGCAATGACTCTAGTGGATCCATATGTGGTTTGTGGAAAGATCACACATGCAATGAACACTGGTGGATCCATATGTGGTTCATGACAGGAACACACATGCAATGACATTGGTTGATCCATATGTGGTTTGTGATAATAACACACATGCAATGCCATTGGTTAATCGATGTGTGGTTTGTATAAAGAACACTCATGCAATGACTCTGGTGGATCCATATGTGGTTTGTAAAAAGACCACACATGCAATGACTCTGGTGGGTCCATATGTGGTTTGTGGAAAGAACACACATGCAATGACTCTGGTGGATCCATGTGTGGTTTGTGAAAAGAACACACATGCAACGCCATTGGTTGATCCATGTGTGGTTTGTGAAAAGAACACACATGCAATGCCATTGGTTGATCCATGTGTGGTTTGTGGAAAGAACACACATGCAATGCCATTGGTTGATCCATGTGTGGTTTGTGGAAAGAACACACATGCAATGCCATTGGTTGATCCATATGTGGTTTGTGGAAAGAACACACATGCAATGACATTGGTTGATCCATATGTGGTTTGTGGAAAAGAACACACATGCAATGAACACTGGTGGATCCATGTGTGGTTTGTGAAAAGAACACACATGCAATGACATTGGTGGATCCATATGTGGTTTGTAGAAAGAACACACATGCAATGACTCTGGTGGGTCCATATGTGGTTTCTGGAAAGAACACACATGAAATTACTCTGGTGGATCCATGTGTGGTTTGTGAAAAGAACACACATGCAATGCCATTGGTTGATCCATGTGTGGTTTGTGAAAAGAGAATACATTCAATTACTCAAGTGGGTCCATGTGTGGTTTGTGGAAAGAACACACATGCAATGACATTGGTTGATCCATGTGTGGTTTGTGGAAAAGAACACACATGCAATTACTCTGGTGGATCCGTGTGCGGTTTGTGGAAAGAACACACATGCATTGACTCTCGTGGATCCATATGTGGTTTGTGGAAAGAAACACACATGCAATAACCACTTGTTGATCCATATGTGGTTTGTGTAAAGAACACACATGCAATGACACTGGTTGATCCATATGTGGTTTGTGGAAAGAACACACATGCAATGACTCTAGTGGATCCATATGTGGTTTGCGGAAAGATCACACATGCAATGAACACTGGTGGATCCATATGTGGTTCATGACAGGAACACACATGCAATGACATTGGTTGATCCATATGTGGTTTGTGACAATAACACACATGCAATGCCATTGGTTAATCCATGTGTGGTTTGTGGAAAGGATACACATGTAATGACCCTGGTGGATCCATATGTGGTTTGTAAAAAGAACACACATGCAATGACTCTGGTGGGTCCATATGTGGTTTGTGGAAAGAACACACATGCAATGACTCTGGTGGATCCATGTGTGGTTTGTGAAAAGAACACACATGCAATGCCATTGGTTGATCCATGTGTGGTTTGTGAAAAGAACACACATGCAATGACATTGGTGGATCCATGTGTGGTTTGTCAAAAACAACACACATGCAATGACTCTAGTGGATCCATATGTGGTTTGTGGAAAGAACACACATGCAATGACACTGGTGGATCCATATGTGGTTTGTGAAAAGAACACACCTGCAATGCCATTGGTTGATCCATATGTGGTTTGTGGAAAGAACACACATGCAATGCCATTGGTTGATCCATATGTGGTTTGTGGAAAAGAACACACATGCAATGCCATTGGTTGATCCATGTGTGGTTTGTGAAAAGAACACACATGCAATGCCAATGGTTGATCTATGTGGTTTGTGGAAAATAACACACATGCAATGACATTGGTGGATCCATATGTGGTTTGTGGAAAGAACACACATGCATTGCCATTGGTTGATCCATGTGGTTTGTGGAAAAGAACACACATGCAATGATATTGGTGGATCCATATGTGGTTTGTAGAAAGAACACACATGCAATGACACTGGTTGATCCATATGTGGTTTGTGGAAAGAACACACATGCAATGACTCTAGTGGATCCATATGTGGTTTGTGGAAAGATCACACATGCAATGAACACTGGTGGATCCATATGTGGTTCATGACAGGAACACACATGCATTGAAATTGGTTGATCCATATGTGGTTTGTGACAATAACACACATGCAATGCCATTGGTTAATCCATGTGTGGTTTGTGGAAAGGACACACATGTAATGACCCTGGTGGATCCATATGTGCTTTGTAAAACACACATGCAATGACTCTGGTGGGTTCATATGTGGTTTGTGGAAAGAACACACATGCAATGACTCTGGTGGATCCATGTGTGTTTTGTGAAAAGAACACACATGCAATGCCATTGGTTGATCCATGTGTGGTTTGTGAAAAGAACACACATGCAATGCCATTGGTTGATCCATGTGTGGTTTGTGGAAAGAACACACATGCAATGCCATTGGTTGATCCATATGTGGTTTGCGGAAAGAACACACATGCAATGCCATTGGTTGATCCATATGTGGTTTGTGGAAAAGAACACACATGCAATGAACACTGGTGGATCCATGTGTGGTTTGTGAAAAGAACACACATGCAATGCCATTGGTTGCTCCATGTGTGGTTTGTGAAAAGAACACACATGCAATGCCATTGGTTGATCTATGTGGTTTGTGGAAAATAACACACATGCAATGACATTGGTGGATCCATATGTGGTTTGTGGAAAGAACACACATGCAATGCCATTGGTTGATCTACGTGGTTTGTGGAAAATAACACACATGCAATGACATTGGTGGATCCATATGTGGTTTGTGGAAAGAACACACATGCAATGCCATTGGTTGATCCATGTGGTTTGTGGAAAAGAACACACATGCAATGACTCTGGTGGGTCCATATGTGATTTGTGGAAAGAACACACATGCAATGACTCTGGTGGATCCATGTGTGGTTTGTGAAAAGAACACACATGCAATGCCATTGGTTGATGCATGTGTGGTTTGTGGAAAAGAACACACATGCAATGAACACTGGTGGATCCATGTGTGGTTTGTGAAAAGAACACACATGCAATGACATTGGTGGATCCATATGTGGTTTGTAGAAAGAACACACATGCAATGACTCTGGTGGGTCCATATGTGGTTTGTGGAAAGAACACACATGAAATGACTCTGGTGGATCCATGTGTGGTTTGTGAAAAGAACACACATGCAATGACATTGGTTGATCCATGTGTGGTTTGTTGAAAAGAACACACATGCAATTACTCTGGTGGATCCATGTCGGTTTGTGGAAAGAACACACATGCATTGACTCTGGTGGATCCATATGTGGTTTGTGGAAAGAAACACACATGCAATAACCACTTGTTGATCCATATGTGGTTTGTGGAAAGAACACACATGCAATGACACTGGTTGATCCATATGTGGTTTGTGGAAATAACACACATGCAATGACTCTAGTGGATCCATATGTGGTTTGCAGAAAGATCACACATGCAATGAACACTGGTGGATCCATATGTGGTTCATGACAGGAACACACATGCAATGACATTGGTTGATCCATATGTGGTTTGTGACAATAACACACATGCAATGCCATTGGTTAATCCATGTGTGGCTTGTGGAAAGGACACACATGTAATCACCCTGGTGGATCCATATGTGGTTTGTAAAAAGAACACACATGCAATGACTCTGGTGGGTCCATATGTGGTTTGTGGAAAGAACACACATGCAATGACTCTGGTGGATCCATGTGTGGTTTGTGAAAAGAACACACATGCAATGACTCTGGTGGGTCCATATGTGGTTTGTGGAAAGAACACACATGCAATGACTCTGGTGGATCCATGTGTGGTTTGTAAAAAGAACACACGTGCAATGCCTATCAACACCCGGATTTTTAATCCCAGATGCCCGTTATGCCATACCTCGCAATCCCAGGATTACCATTTTTGCGAGACATAACGGATTGTATATCATAGTACATCATCCATTACAAACCATACATAAGGTTTTACACAAATAAGGATCTCATGATCCAGTCTTTAATACAACAAGCTGCGGATATAAATGATAGCGTAGCGGTGGGGTCCATCTTCAGGGGCACAGGCAATGCTGACGAAGGCAGATAATCCTAGTTATCATAGCCGTCCTACTGACCATCATCTTGATAATCTCCTTCATAGTCTGGCCATGATAATAGCTAGGGACAAAAGCCATGAGTACTCTTTAAGTACTCGCAAACTAATACTAGCAAGGGTTATGATTCTAAGTTAAAGTACTGAATTGAAAGAATAACTATCAAGTTAAGTTTGAAACCTAAGATGAGTTCTAAAACAAGAACGGATAAAGTAAAGTTCTAGAATCACTTAATTTGGGAAGCTATTTTCATCTACACAACCCTGTTGTGGTCAAGTCAAGGTTCATCATTCATTTCAAGTTATTTAGAAAACATCTGACAACGAAACAGTATGGCCATTCCAACTGTCCATAACCGCGGACGTGGCTATTCAAATAGTTTGACACTCTGCAGAGGTGGTACACTTTCACCACAAGATTCGATACATCTGTCAGGGGTAACCCTGAATCATCATACTTGGTATGCAGATAATCAAACATAACCTTTCCTTTACACACCCTAGTACAAGCACCTCTCCTATGAGCATGGCCTCCCAACCATGACCATCAGTCATCTTGGGCACTGCATAGGTGGGCATCATTGAGAGGTAGCCTCAGCTCAAACCTCTCCCGTGAGGGAACTAATACTAATGCATATAAATTTCCAGCTAAGCCTTACCCAATTTAGGTAATGTGGTTGTACGGTAATTTTGGAATGGTATCGCATTCGAATCCAACCATCAGTTTTATAAAAAGGGTTAAGGCTCATGCCTCATCATTTTCTTCATCATAAGCCAATTGTGTTTCTCAGCACATGTCAAAACATCTCAATAGAATGACTCATCATTCCAAGGTTTTCATAACTCATTTTCACCAAGTGTTCCCATCTAAAATGACTCAAGTTTGATCTATTCTAAAACACTAGGTTAAGAGTGTTCACTAAGGTGGAAATGTGGGATCAATCTCATGCCATAGAATGACATCTAAGGGTTTCTAATTAGGTCAAGTTTTATACTCTTTATGCTACCTTCAAAATTAATTACAAGAACTTGGTGTAAGCTAAGGGGGTGTGATCAAAGTATGCTTAAGGCATCTTTACTAAACTATCTAGTTTTATTCTAGCTTGCTACCATAGCTTACTAAAGCATGTTTGCAAGGGTTAGCTTGCCACTAATATCTTGCCTTGGTTGGTGCAGTGGTTGAAGTTTTCTTCTTCTTCTTCTTCTTCTTCTTCTTCTTCTTCTTGGTAGAACTCCTCCTCCTCGAAGGCTTGGTCGGTACTAGCGTCTAGAAATACATAGGGAGTGCACAATCACCACACAATACTTAACTTAGGCTAAGTAGTATTCTAAAACACACAATTGATGATCTATTATCATCACAAGCATCACAAGTTTAATTCAATAGTTTCAACCTTTTTATTTTGGAAAAGTAATTTCTACTCATTGAAATAATAGCTAAGATTTAACATTCACCACCAAAATATGGGATCATGTGGACACATGTCCTCACCACATATTCTAACATGTGGGAATGAGATTTAAAGGTTGGATCACTACTACTTTGGTTTAAGTGTATTATTTAATGATTTAAAGTGACTAGAAATGCCTATATAGCATTATTTTGGTACCAGTCCAAAGTGACTGCCTGTAAACCTTAGTATTATTACATATTTGGATAGATATGATGAAATGTGATTTTTGAGAGTTGGAATCGACTCAAAAGCTAACTTGGTTGATTTTATAGAAATGTTTCAAGTTGCAAAAGCTTCTGTCTTCTTATTTTTATTAGGAGAAATCTATAACTCTAAATGAATTAAATCCAATGGGCTTGGATAGAGCATTTCAATACCTTTCAGAAAAATTGGTTTCATGCAATTTGGATTTGTCAAACTCATAGAATTGAATTTTGAAACACTGGAAAAAAACTATATTGTAACTAAAAGGAAAAAAAATCCTAATTTGAATCTATGGGCTTGCGCGGGAAAGGAAATGGGCCGCCCGATTGGCTGGCTCTTGACCTGAGGCTCAACGTAAGGGGTCCCACCGTTAGCGGCACTTAAAAACGCCAGCAAGCGCTACCGTGGGTCGTGCGATTAGAGGCGAATCGACGGTGAGGGTCGCGTCGTCGACGACCAGACGTGGTCGAGCTCAAACCCTAGCGGCTCGGTGGGGGTCTACTAGGGGCGTACCAGGGCTCCAGCGGGGTCAGCGATGCGGGCGAATGAAGTGGAAGACGACGGCGAGGCGAGGCGTGGTCGCGGCGGAGCTTGGGGTGGCCGGAATCAACGGCACCCTTCTTCTCCAGAGGAGGCGGCTCCGGCTCCAATTCCGGCGAGCTGCTGCTCCACTTGCTCCGGCGAGAGGTGGGTGAGGTTCAGAGAGGTAAGGGGAGTGGAATGGTGTGAGTCTTTGGTGCTAGGGAGGGCTCCTTTTATAGGCTCGACGGTGAGACCGAGCGGGATGGGCGGTCGACGGTGGCGACATGGCTACTACGAGCTAGCGGCATGGCTGGGGATGGCGATCGACGGGCGGTCCCCTGGCGGTGCTCTAGCGCTTCAATGCGGCCGTAGGGGCGGTGGCATGCGGTCGGGGTAAGGTGGCGCTCTGAGAGGCAGAGGCGGCGGTGTCCACGGCGAGCGGTGGCTGTGGGGCTTTGGGCGGCGAATGGAGGTGTCTGGGGTGTTCTCTAGGTCGAGGCGGAGCGGTGGGCGCGGGCTGGTGTCGAGTGGTGGCTTGTGCACGCAGGGACAGGGCACGCTCTGCGGGCGGCGTCGGCATGGTCTGGTGGCACTGGGCGCGGGTTCTCCTCTGTTGTCCATGGCTGCTCTTGGCTCGGGCAAGGGACAGAGAGGGGCGGTGCAGCGTTGGATACCTCCTAGACATGGCGAGGGAAGGGGGAGTGGTCTGCTGCGACAGTTGCAAGGTTGGCCGGCCAGGGTGGTGCTCGGCATGGCTTGGCATTGCCACTAGGGTGTAGGGGATGGGCTGCAATTGGCATGGTTTGATCAAAGGGGGATAGAGGGATTAAATGGAGATCAAATGGGGGCAAAACCCTGTTCAAAACAGTGAGCTATTATTAGAGTTATGATTCTGCCTGCCAAGTGTTTGATAAAATGGCCGCAAGAGAAAAAGTTTTGAATTTTGAGTTCAAAATTTTTGGGTGATCTCCACTATTGCTAGGTAGTCTCTGGTTGCAAGGGTTTTGAAAATGGAGCTCAAATACATGGTTTTTGAAGTAGGGGTGATCTATGCATATGCATTAGATTCAAATTTGAACTGCCATTTAAAATAGTTTCCAGAATGTTTTTAGAAGATCAAAAGATGGGCCTTGGTACCTCATTATGTGTACTAGCAAGGGGTGCAAAGATCCAGAATTGTTTCTGTTAAGAATTGAGTACTAGGAATAGCCAAAGTAGGCATGAGAGTTAATTTTGTCAAAATGACCATTCCTTTATTTTAATTCTTTTTGATATGATTTCTTTTAGGAAAAGTTTGGGAATGGTGTAGATGATGTTTAAATCACCTAGGAAACATTTTAGAAGCAAAGGATCACACAATCATGGCAATTCAAAACAACTCCTATTTTAAATGCACACATATATGAATGCTTTCATTTTAAATATGGAAAAGTTTTTGTTAATCCTAAATTTGGATGATTTGATCTTTGATACACTTGGATTGAAGTTTTGGGATGTTACAAACCTTCCCCCCTTAAATAAAATCTCGTCCCGAGATTTACAAGAAAACTAGGAACTAAAGAGATCTGGGAACTCTGTCCTAATGTAATCCTCGCGTTCCCAAGTAGCTTCCTCCTCGGTATGGTTGCTCCACTGAATCTTGAGAAACTTGATACTCCTGGTCCTGGTGGTTCTGTAGGCTTCTTCTAAGATACGAATGGGCACTTCCCGATAGGTCAGGTCATTGTTGATTTCACCGCTTGTGATCGATATTCTTGAAAACTTCAGTCTTCTCAGGCACTTCCGAGCATTTGCGAAGTAACGAGATATGGAACACATTGTGGATGGCTGACATCTCTTCAGGCAGTTCTAGTTGATACGATACTTCTCCTCGGCGGTTCAGAATCTTGAAAGGTCCGATATATCTGGGAGCTAACTTTCCCTTCAGACTAAAGCATTGAGTTCCCTTCAATGGTGAAACCTTGATATATACGAAATCTCCGACATTGAAAGTCAGGTCTCTCCTTCTCTTGTCAGCATAACTCTTCTGTCTGGATTGGGCAGTCTTGAGGTGCTCACGAATTTTGTGAACTTTCTTCGCTTCGGAGAATGTCGGGTCCGAAGATCTGACTCTCTCCTACTTGCGACCAATTCAAAGGGGTATGACACTTTCTTCCGTATAGGAATTCAAAGGGTGCCATCTACAAACTAGCTTGATAACTGTTGTTATATGAGAATTCTGCGAAAGGCAGGCGGTCTTCCCATTTTGATCCGTATTCCAACACACAAGCTCTAAGAATATCCTCCAAGATCTGGTTGACTCTCTCAGTCTGTCCATCTGTTTGAGGGTGATAAGTGGTACTGAAATTCAACTTGGTTCCTAAACCTTCCTGAACTTTCTGCCAAAATCTTGAAGTAAACTGAGTTCCTCGATCAGATACGATGGTCTTGGGGGTTCCATGCAGACTAACAATCCTAGCAATGTACAGCTCTGCTAGTTTTGCACTCTGGTAGGTTGTCTTGACTGGTATGAAGTGGGCTACCTTGGATAGTCTATCAACTATGACCTAGATTGAGTCATTTCCCCTACTAGAAGTAGGTAAACCGGTGATAAAGTCCATTCCGATGGAATCCCATTTCCATTCCGGAATCTGCAATTGTTGCAACAATCCTGCAGGTCTCTGATGCTCCGCTTTGACTCTTTGACAAATGTCACATCTGGCGATGTAGCTTCCGATCTCTCTCTTCATCTTGTGCCACCAAAATTGCTCTTTCAAATCCTGATACATCTTTGTTCCTCCGGGGTGGATAGAATAAAGAGTATCATGAGCTTCCTTCATGATAATTTCCTTCAGCTCCGAATATGCTGGTACAAAGATACGTCCCTTGTACCACAGTACACCTTCTTCGTCTTCGGTGAATCCAGGTACTTTGCCTGTACCAATACGATGTTTGATTCCGTCGATACTTTCATTTACCTTCTGGGCTTCCTTGATTTGGCTAATCAAAGTGGGTTGAAGTTCAATGCTATCTAGGAATCCTTTGCTAACTAACTCAGTCTTGAACTGCTCCAACTCCTCATACAAACATGGTTGTTTCTCTTTGATCATGGTGTTAAGCCTACACGGCAATCTGCTAAGAGCATCCGCTACCACATTGGCTTTGCCGGGGTGATAGTGAATGTCAAGGTCATAATCCTTGATTAAATCTATCCATCTTCTTTGCCTCATATTCAACTCCTTCTGGGTGAAGATATACTTCAAGCTCTTATGATCTGAGTAAATCTCACAGCGATTACCCATCAAATAATGACGCCATGTCTTCAACGCTAGAACCACAGCTGCTAGCTCAAGATCATGGGTCGGATAGTTCTGCTCATGCTGCTTCAGTTCTCGAGACAGATACACGATGACTTTGCCTTCTTGCATCAATACACATCCTAGACCAATCTTGGATGCATCACAATATACATCAAACGGCTTCTTGATGTCTGGCATCATCAAAATTGGGGCTGATATCAATCTCTTCTTCAGCTCCTGGAAACTGGCTTCACACTTGTCTGTCCATTCAAACTTCTTGTCCTTCTTCAACAATTGGGTCATTGGTCGGGCTATGCTCGAGAATCCTTCTACGAATTTGTGGTAGTATCCCGCTAATCCGAGAAATGAACGAACTTGGGTTTGATTGGTTGGGGCTTCCCATTCTTCGACATCTTTGATCTTGCTGGGATCAACAGAGACTCCTCCGGCAGACACAATATGGCCTAGGAATCCTACTTCTTTCAGCCAAAACTCACACTTGCTGAACTTGGCATATAACTGATGTTCTCTCAGGGTTTCTAGGATGATTCTCAGATGTTGCTCATGCTCTTCTTTTAACTTGGAGTAGATAAGGATGTCGTCGATAAACACAACTACAAACTTATCTAAGAAATTCATAAAGATCTTATTCATGAGATTCATGAAATAAGCAGGGGCATTGGTTAATCCAAAAGACATAACCGTATACTCGTATAAACCATAGCGAGTAGTAAAGGCGGTCTTCGGAATATCCATTGCACGAATCTTAAGTTGGTGATAACCAGTCCTAAGATCAATCTTTGAGAATACTTGAGCTCCAGTCAACTGATCAAATAGGTCCTCTATCTTTGGCAAGGGGTACTTGTTCTTGATGGTGACATCATTCAACTTTCTGTAGTCTGTACACAGACGGTTGCCTCCATCTTTCTTGTCGACGAATAACACTGGTGATCTCCATGGCGATGCACTTGGCTGAATCAAGCCTGTTGCTAACATGGCATCCAACTGCTTCTTCAGTTCCACTAACTCTGAGGGGTTCATGGTATAGGGTCTCTGGGCTATAGGTCCGATTCATGGTATTAGTTCGATAATGAACTCTATATCCCTGTCCGGGGGCATACCTGGCAATTCATCTGGGAATACGTCAGGGTATTCACAGACTACTCTGACTTGGTCAATGGTAGGCAGGGCTACACTCTTGTTGCACTTGAATTGACGGGGTAAGGTTTCGGAGATATGTTCTACGGTTACTCCAGAACTACTGGTCATGGTGATGGCTTTCCTAGCACAGTCTATCAGTCCTTTATGCCTTGACATCCAGTCCATACCTAGTACTACTTCCAAACCTTTGGTTCCAAGTACGATTAGGTTGGCATAAAAATCTATCCCATGTATCCTGATAGGTACCGCTTTGCAAATTTTTCTAGCTTTTGTTGTTGAACCGGGGATTTGAACTATCATGACATGCTTCAGGTTGGTTGGGCGAATCTTACTAGTGCATACAAATTCTTCGGTGACAAATGAATGCGATGCTCCAGAATCAAACAATACTCTTGCTAAAACTGAGTTGACAGAAAACATACCCAGCACTACATCTGGTGCTTCCTGGGCTTCTTCTGCGTTCATGTGGAAGAGACGACCGTTGCGGTTGTGCGGGTTCCCTGGGGCAAATCTCCTGCCTTGCTGAACACGACGCTGCTGCTGAGCTGGGGCATTCACAGGGGCATTGGCGGCAGTCTTCTTGGGACACTCATTGGAGTAGTGACCCTTCACTCCACACTCGAAACACGTGATCTGGGACTTGTCCTTGGCCAACAGTACAACATTGCTGCCGATTCTGGGGCGATGTTGTTGTTGTTGTTGCTCTTAGGGGCACGGTTGAAGTTGTTGGCATTGCAGTTGTGATTGTTTCCTCCGGGCTTCACATTTCCTCCGCTATTGTTGGGGTAGCTTGGCGAGAATTTGGGGTCGGTTGTTCCTTGGTGCATACCCCGTGAGGGGTTGGGGACGGTACTTGGTGACTCGGATCGACTGCTGCATCATACGACGCTTGCGGTTTTCGTTTGCCTGGTTAATCTTCCCTTCCATCTGAATGGCAGAGTCGACTAGCTCTTCAAGATCCTGGAAACGGATGTCGACGAGGACAGTCTGCATCTCATCATGCAGTCCGTTTAAGAATCTCTCTTTCTTCTTGGCCTCTGTGTTGATCTCATCCGGTGCATATCTGGAAAGTGACAAGAATTTGTCACGGTACTCTAGTACAGTCAATCTTCCTTGCTTCAGTTCACGGAATTCATCTCTCATCCTGTTGACAAGACCTTGCGGCACGTGGGTGTGGCTGAACTTGACCTTGAATGCTTCCCAGGTCATCACCTGGCCATGGTTCATGTTGCGGACGCTATTCCACCAAGCTCTTGCATCTCCCGCCAGATAGTGAGTGGCAAAGAGAACTTTATCATTCTCATCAACTCCTGCAACTTCTAGGTTGCTTTCCATGGTCTGTAACCAGTCATCAGCATCTAATGGGTTTTCAGATTGGTTGAAGATTGGGGGATTGGTGTTCTGAAATTTTTTGACTTTAGATCCATGGTGATCCTGATTTCCATGTCCTTGGTTGTTGAGAGCCATTTGGGCGATCTGCTGCAATGTCGCTAAGTTGGCTTGACGCCGATTCCTTGCTTCACGGTCGCGATGAGATTCTCGCAAGATCTGCAAGATTGGGTCCTGCGATGAGCTGCTCCTCCTTGGTTTCCACGAGTCATCGAAGATTGATATAGATATAGGGTAAGAGGGAAATTCTAAGGTTCATGGTTTTGGGTTTTCAAAGCTAAAATTTTGTGTTAGACTCAGGTTTTCAACTAACTTTACTTTCATTCATGCAAGCACGATACAACACACACCACAATCAAAGGGAAAAGCAGATGGTTTGAAGAACCATTCTGCAAACTACGATACAATGAGATGGTACATCTCACGCTACGACAGTGCTCTAGTGCATCTACTCATCGTCGATGAAGTCGGAGTCTTCATCATCAGTGTAGAAGTCCACAGCATCCTCTACCAGAAAATCGTCATTGTTGCTGAGGTACGAATCCATATCTCCCTGGATGTCTTCTCCTTCATCATCTTCTTCCTTGGCGGCAAGCTGAGCTTCCTGCTCCTTGACGGTCTTCTCGAGGTCGGCCACCTTCTTGCGAAGACGGGCGATGGTGCGATCCTTCTTTGCACGCTGGCGACGAAGAGACTGGCGATCTTGGACGAGCAGTGTGAAAGTCTGGGCCTTTTGGTCGGCAATTGCACGGTTCTGGTTGGCTAACTCTCTGGCATTGTCTAACTCCTGCTGTCGGTCATGAAGCAAGAAGTCAAGGTTCTCCACTTGACGCCTCAACTCTGGGTGACTTGGCATCTCCATCGGCATTCCCATGAAGTCACGTCTTGCATAGTGGGCAAAACGGGTTCCTTGAATCTTGTTGACGCTGAGGGCACATAGACGTGCGAGAGCTTCATGCATTGCCCTGGCTAATCCATCTAGCCAGTTGTTCTCTCTCACAGAGAACTGAATTCTTCCAGAAGTTGGTGCTTCAATGCTTCCTCGAAGATCTGCGGTGACTAGCCATTGTAGGTCTCCTCCTGGGGCTCCTGGAAGTTGAGCTCCAAGAAACTCCAGATGTGGGCGTCCCAGAAGTTCTGACAGTGAATCCAGATCCCTCTCGAAGATCAGCTGACCTCCGTTTCCCAACTGGTAAAACTTGCTAAACTGAGTCTCCATCTACAAGAATTTAGGATGAGGAAATTAGTGAAGTGATCAAGTGTGTCAAATTTTAAGTAGTAATGTAAGAATTTTGAGGAACATGTATTTTTGAGAAAGAATGAATTCACAAGGGTAAGAGAGGAAATAGTTTTTCGTAAATACTCACTTTGGTTTTGAAGCTAAGTTTTTGGTTTGGACATCCATTCTAACTAGGGTCTCCTATGGTCAGGATGGCTCTAATACCAACTTGTCAACACCCGGATTTTTAATCCCAGATGCCCGTTATGCCATACCTCGCAATCCCAGGATTACCATTTTTGCGAGACATAACGGATTGGATATCATAGTACATCATCCATTACAAACCTTACATAAGGTTTTACACAAATAAGGATCTCATGATCCAGTCTTTAATACAACAAGCAGCTGAAATAAATGATAGCGTAGCGGTGGGGTCCATCTTCAGGGGCATAGGCAATGCTGACGAAGGCAGATAGTCCTAGTTATCATAGCCGTCCTGCTGACCATCATCTTGATAATCTCCTTCATAGTCTAGCCATGATAATAGCCAGGGACAAAAGCCATGAGTACTCTTTAAGTACTCGCAAACTACTACTAGCAAGGGTTATGATTCTAAGTTAAAGTACTGAATTGAAAGAATAACTATCAAGTTAAGTTTGAAACCTAAGCTGAGTTCTGAAACAAGAAAGGATAAAGTAAAGTTCTAGAATCACTTAAGTTGGGAAGCTATTTTCATCTACACAACCCTGTTGTGGTCAAGTCAAGGTTCATCATTCATTTCAAGTTATTTAGAAAACATCTGACAACGAAACAGTATGGCCATTCCAACTGTCCATAACCGTGGACGCGACTATTCGAATAGTTTGACACTCTACAGAGGTGGTACACTTTCACCACAAGATTCGATACATCTGTCAGGGGTAACCCTGAATCATCATACTTGGTATGCAGATAATCAAACATAACCTTTCCTTTACACACCCTAGTACAAGCACCTCTCCTATTAGCATGGCCTCCCAACCATGACCATCAGTCATCTTGGGCACTGCATAGGTGGACATCATTGAGAGGTAGCCTCATCTCAAACCTCTCCCGTGAGGGAACTAATACTAATGCATATAAATTTCCAGCTAAGCCTTACCCAATTTAGGTAATGTGGTTGTACGGTAATTTTGGAATGGTATCGCATCCAAATCTAACCATCAGTTTTATAAAAAGGGTTAAGGCTCATGCCTCATCATCATAAGCCAATTGTGTTTCTCAACACATGTCAAAACATCTCAATAGAATGACTCATCATTCCAAGGTTTTCATAACTCATTTTCACCAAGTGTTCCCATCTAAAATGACTCAAGTTTGATCTATTCTAAAACACTAGGTTAAGAGTGTTCACTAAGGTGGAAATGTGGGATCAATCTCATGCCATAGAATGACATCTAAGGGTTTCTAATTAGGTCAAGTTTTATACTCTTTATGCTACCTTCAAAATTAATTACAAGAACTTGGTGTAAGCTAAGGGGGTGTGATCAAAGTATGCTTAAGGCATCTTTACTAAACTATCTAGTTTTATTCTAGCTTGCTACCATAGCTTAATAAAGCATGTTTGCAAGGGTTAGCTTGCCACTAATAGCTTGCCTTGGTTGGTGAAGTGGTTGAAGTTTTCTTCTTCTTCTTCTTCTTCTTGGTAGAACTCCTCCTCCTCGAAGGCTTGGTCGATACTAGCGTCTAGAAATACATAGGGAGTGCACAATCACCACACAATACTTAACTTAGGCTAAGTAGTATTCTAAAACACACGATTGATGATCTATTATCATCACAAGCATCACAAGTTTAATTCAATAGTTTCAACCTTTTTATTTTGGAAAAGTAATTTCTACTCATTGAAATAATAGCTAAGATTTAACATTCACCACCAAAATATGGGATCATGTGGACACATGTCCTCACCACATATTCTAACATGTGGGAATGAGATTTAAAGGTTGGATCACTATTACTTTGGTTTAAGTGTATTATTTAATGATTTAAAGTGACTAGAAATTCCTATATAGCATTATTTTGGTACCAGTCCAAAGTCACTGCCTGTAAACCTTAGTATTATTACATATTTGGATAGATATGATGAAATGTGATTTTTGAGAGTTGGAATCAACTCAAAAGCTAACTTGGTTGATTTTATAGAAATGTTTCAAGTTGCAAAAGCTTCTGTCTTCTTATTTTTATTAGGACAAATCTATAACTCTAAATGAATTAAGTCCAATGTGCTTGGATAGAGAATTTCAATACCTTTCAGACAAAATTGGTTTTATGCAATTTGGATTTGTCAAACTCATAGAATTGAATTTTGAAACACTGGACAGAAACTATATTCTAACTAAAAGGAAAAAATCCTAATTTGAATCTACGGGCTTGCGCGGGAAAGGAAATGGGCCGGACCAGTGGTGTTGTGCGGCACAAGGCTCAGCTGACAGGGGGTCCCACTGGTCAGCGGCACTTAAAACGCGAAGAGGTACGCGTGCTGTGGGTCGTGCGATTAGAGGGCAGATCGACGGCTGAGGGTCGTCGTCGACGACGGACGGGTCGCCGGCGAGCTCAAACCCTAGCGGCTCGGTGGGGGTCTACTGGGGGCGTACCAGGGATCCAGCAGGGTCGGCGATGGGGGCGAACAAAGTGGAAGACGACTGCGAGGCGAGGCGTGGTCGCGGCGGAGCTTGGGGTGGCCGGAATCAATGGCACCCTTCTTCTCCAGAGGCGGCGGCTCCGACTCCATGTCCGGCGAGCTGCTGCTCCACTTGCTCCGGCGAGAGGTGGGTGAGGTTCAGAGAGGTGAGGGGAGTGGAATGGTGTGAGTCTTTGGTGCTGGGGAAGGCTCCTTTCACAGGCTTGACGGTGAGACCGAGCAAGATGGGCGGTCGACGGTGGCGACATGGCTACGACGAGCTAGCGGCATGGCTGGGGATGGCGATCGACGGGCGGTCCCCTAGCGGTTCTCTAGCGCTTCAATGCGGCCGTAGGGGCGGTGGCATGCGGTCGGGGTAAGGTGGCGCTCTGAGAGGCAGAGGCGGCGGTGTCCACGGCGAGCGGTGGCTGTGGGGCTTTGGGCGGCGAACGGAGGTGTCTGGGGTGTTCTCTAGGTCGAGGCGGAGCGGTGGGCGCGGGCTGGTGTCGAGTGGTGGCTTGTGCATGCGGGGACAGGGCGCGCTCTGTGGGCGGCGTCGGGATGGTCTGGTGGCACTGGGCGCGGGTTCTCCTCTGTGGTCCATGGCTACTCTTGGCTCGGGCAAGGGACAGAGAGGGGCGGTGCGGCGTTGGCTACCTCCTAGACATGGCGAGGGAAGGGGGAGTGGTCTGTTGTGACGGTTGCAAGGTTGGCTGGCCAGGGTGGTGCTCGGCATGGCTTGGCATTGCCACTAGGGTGTAGGGGATGGGCTGCAATTGGCATGGTTTGATCAAAGGGGGGCAGAGGGATTAAATGGATATCAAATGGGGGCAAAACCCTGTTCAAAACAGTGAGCTAGGATTAGAGTTATGATCCTGCCTGCCAAGTGTTTGATAAAATGGCCGCAAGAGAAAAAGTCTTGAATTTTGAGTTCAAAATTTTTGGGTGATCTCCACTATTGCTAGGTAGTCTCTAGTTGCAAGGGTTTTGAAAATGGAGCTCAAATACATGATTTTTGAAGTAGGGGTGATCTATGCACATGCATTAGATTCAAATTTGAACTTCCATTTAAAATAGTTTCCAGAATGTTTTTAGAAGATCAAAAGATGGGCCTTGGTACCTCATTATGTGTACTAGCAAGGGGTGCAAAGATCCAGAATTGTTTCTGTTAAGAATTGAGTACTAGGAATAGCCAAAGTAGGCATGAGAGTTAATTTTGTCAAAATGACCATTCCTTTATTTTAATTCTTTTTTATATGATTTATTTTAGGAAAAGTTTGGGAATGGTGTAGATGATGTTTAAATCACCTAGGAAACATTTTAGAAGCAAAGGATCACACAATCATGGCAATTCAAAACAACTCCTATTTTAAATGCACACATATATGAATGCTTTCATTTTAAATATGGAAAAGTTTTTGTTAATCCTAAATTTGGATGATTTGATCTTTGATACACTTGGATTGAAGTTCTGGGATGTTACAAACCTTCCCCCCTTAAATAAAATCTCGTCCCGAGATTTACAAGAAAACTAGTAACTAAAGAGATCTGGGAACTCTGTCCTAATGTAATCCTCGCATGCCCAAGTAGCTTCCTCCTCGGTATGGTTGCTCCACTGAATCTTGAGAAACTTGATACTCCTGGTCCTGGTGGTTCTGTAGGCTTCTTCTAAGATACGAATGGGCACTTCCCGACAGGTCGGGTCATTGTTGATTTCCACTGCTTTGTGATCGATATTCTTGAAAACTTCAGTCTTCTCAGGCACTTCCAAGCATTTGCGAAGTAACGAGATATGGAACACATTGTGGATGGCTGACATCTCTTCAGGCAGTTCTAGTTGATACGATACTTCTCCTCGGCGGTTCAGAATCTTGAAAGGTCCGATATATCTGGGAGCTAACTTTCCCTTCAGACTAAAGCATTGAGTTCGCTTCAATGGTGAAACCTTGAGATATACGAAATCTCCGACATTGAAAGTCAGGTCTCTCCTTCTCTTGTCAGCATAACTCTTCTGTCTGGATTGGGCGGTCTTGAGGTGCTCACGAATTTTGTGAACTTTCTCTTCTGCTTCTCGGAGAATGTCGGGTCCGAAGATCTGACTCTCTCCTACTTGCGACCAATTCAAAGGGGTACGACACTTTCTTCCGAATAGGAATTCAAAGGGTGCCATCTGCAAACTATCTTGATAACTGTTGTTATATGAGAATTCTGCGAAAGGCAGGCAGTCTTCCCATTTTGATCCGTATTCCAACACACAAGCTCTAAGCATATCCTCCAAGATCTGGTTGACTGTCTCAGTCTGTCCATCTGTTTGAGGGTGATAAGTGGTACTGAAATTCAACTTGGTTCCTAAACCTTCCTGAACTTTCTGCCAAAATCTTGAAGTAAACTGAGTTCCTCGATCTGATACGATGGTCTTGGGGGTTCCATGCAGACTAACAATCCTAGCAATGTACAGCTCTGCTAGTTTTGCACTCTGGTAGGTTGTCTTGACTGGTATGAAGTGGGCTACCTTGGATAGTTTATCAACTATGACCCAGATTGAGTCATTTCCACTACTAGAAGTAGGTAAAACGGTGATAAAGTCCATTCCGACGGAATCCCATTTCCATTCCGGAATCTGCAATGGTTGCAACAATCCTGCAGGTCTCTGATGCTCCGCTTTGACTCTTTGACAAATGTCACATTTGGCGATGTAGCTTCCGATCCCTCTCTTCATCTTGTGCCACCAAAATTGCTCTTTCAAATCCTGATACATCTTTGTTCCTCCGGGGTGGATAGAACAAAGAGTATCATGAGCTTCCTTCATGATAATTTCCTTCAGCTCCGAATCTGCTGGTACACAGATACGTCCCTTGTACCATAGTACACCTTCTTCGTCTTCGGTGAATCCAGGTACTTTGCATGTACCAATACGATGTTTGATTCTGTCGATACTTTCATTTCCCTTCTGGGCTTCCTTGATTTGGCTAATCAAAGTGGGTTGAAGTTCAATGCTAGCTAGGAATCCTTTGCTAACTAACTCAGTCCTGAACTGCTCCAACTCCTCATACAAACTTGGTTGTTTCTATTTGATCATGGTGTTAAGCCTACACGACAATCTGCTAAGAGCATCCGCTACCACATTGGCTTTGCCGGGGTGATAGTGAATGTCAAGGTCATAATCCTTGATTAACTCTATCCATCTTCTTTGCCTCATATTCAACTCCTTCTGGGTGAAGATATACTTCAAGCTCTTATGATCTGAGTAAATCTCACAGCGATTACCCATCAAATAATGACGCCATGTCTTCAACGCTAGAACCACAGCTGCTAGCTCAAGATCATGGGTCGGATAGTTCTGCTCATCTTTGCTTGATTGTCGAGACAGAATCTGTGATGACTTTGCCTTCTTGCATCAATACACATCCTAGACCAATCTTGGATGCATCACAATATACATCAAACGGCTTCTTGATGTCTGGCATGATCAAAATTGGGGCTGATATCAATCTCTTCTTTAGCTCCTAGAAACTGGCTTCACACTTGTCTGTCCATTCAAACTTCTTGTCCTTCTTCAACAATTGGGTCATTGGTCGGGCTATGCTTGAGAATCCTTCTACGAATTTGCGGTAGTATCTCGCTAATCCGAGAAATGGACGAACTTGGGTTTGATTGGTTGGGGCTTCCCATTCTTCTACATCTTTGATCTTGCTGGGATCAACAGAGACTCCTCCGGCAGACACAATATGGCCTAGGAATCCTACTTCTTTCAGCCAAAACTCACACTTGCTGAACTTGGCATATAACTGATGTTCTCTCAGGGTTTCTAGGATGATTCTCAGATGTTGCTCATGCTCTTCTTCTGACTTGGAGTAGATAAGGATGTCGTCGATAAACACAACTACAAACTTATCTAAGAAATTCATAAAGATCTTATTCATGAGAACACACATGGAGTAGATAAGGTCCATATGTGGTTTGTGGAAAAAACACACATGCAATGCCATTGGTTGATCCATGTGGTTTGTGGAAAAGAACACACATGCAATGACATTGGTGAATCCATATGTGGTTTGTAGAAAGAACACACATGCAATGACTCTGGTGGGTCCATATGTGGTTTGTGGAAAGAACACACATGCAATGACTCTGGTGGATCCATGTGTGGTTTGTGAAAAGACCACACATGCAATGCCATTGGTTGATCCATGTGTGGTTTGTGGAAAGAACACACATGCAATGCCATTGGTTGATCCATATGTGGTTTGTGGAAAACAACACACATGCAATGAACACTGGTGGATCCATGTGTGGTTTGTGAAAAGAACACACATGCAATGCCATTGGTTGCTACATTTGTGGTTTGTGAAAAGAACACACATGCAATGCCATTGGTTGATCTATGTGGTTTGTGGAAAATAACACACATGCAATGACATTGGTGGATCCATATGTGGTTTGTGGAAAGAACACACATGCAATGCCATTGGTTGATCTACGTGGTTTGTCGAAAATAACACACATGCAATGACATTGGTGGATCCATATGTGGCTTGTGAAAAGAACACACATGCAATGCCATTGGTTGATCCATGTGGTTTGTGGAAAAGAACACACATGCAATGACATTGGTGGATCCATAAGTGGTCTGTAGAAAGAACACACATGCAATGACTCTGGTGGGTCCATATGTGGTTTGTGGAAAGAACACACATGCAATGACTCTGGTGGATCCAGGTGTGGTTTGTGAAAAGAACACACATGCAATGCCATTGGTTGATGCATGTGTGGTTTGTGGAAAAGAACACACATGCAATTACTCAAGTGGGTCCATGTGTGGTTTGTGGAAAGAACACACATGCAATGACATTGGTTGATCCATGTGTGGTTTGTGGAAAAGAACACACATGCAATTACTCTGGTGTATCCATGTGTGGTTTGTGGAAAGAACACACATGCATTGACTCTGGTGGATCCATATGTGGTTTGTGGAAAGAAACACACATGCAATAACAACTTGTTGATCCATATGTGGTTTGTGGAAAGAACACACATGCAATGACACTCGTTGATCCATATGTGGTTTGTGGAAAGAACACACATGCAATGACTCTAGTGGATCCATATGTGGTTTGCGGAAAGATCACACATGCAATGAACACTGGTGGATCCATATGTGGTTCACGACAGGAACACACATGCAATGACATTGGTTGATCCATATGTGGTTTGTGACAATAACACACATGTAATGCTATTGGTTAATCCATGTGTGGTTTGTGGAAAGGGCACACATGTAATGACCCTGGTGGATCCATATGTGGTTTGTAAAAAGAACACACGTGCAATGACTCTGGTGGGTCCATATGTGGTTTGTGGAAATGTAATGTCCCCAACCTTTAATAAGATTGAGCCCCCTGTGTTTACAATGCTAGTCCCTGGATCAAAAGCTAGCATCCACAGTTTAGATGTAATATCAAGAAACAAAGGTCATAATACAACTTTATAACCAGGAATAACATAATTTTATTACATCAATACATAGCTCATTAGGCTATTACATTACATTGCAGCGGAATAACTATAGTCATGGGTTCTTCATCTTCAAAGTGCCATAGGAAGATGTTGGTTGTAGACTTTGTAATCCTAATCAATCAATCTTCACTAAATCAATCAAACCTGCAACATCATAAGTTACAGCCACAAGGGTCAATACATTGGAATAGTATTGGCAAGTGATACCTTAGTATATTTTAAGTGGACTATAATACTATATGCATTTGGCTGGTGGAGCTTAGGCTTGCTTTGCTCAAAATAGATTTTCCCTAACTTTTGAAAATACTAAGTTTTGTTTGGCAAAAGCACCCAAGGTATCTACCAATCAAAGACTGAAGATCCACTCAGGGCATCTACCAATCAAAGACTGAAGATCCTTTTAGCCCTTGTTCACCCACAAGTTTTATTTAGAAATTGGAGTGATGAGATTTTTGAAGTTTCCATGTCTTGATGCTCAAATTGTCCTTTACCAGGGACATGGCTAAGTACTTAGGTTTTACACTCTGCAGAGGTGGTGCACTTTCCCCACAAGACTTGGTTTCCCAAGACAAGATCCATCAGTAGCCTTTCCTTAGTCAAATGGACGCGCTCCAACCTATCATCCCATCTACCACCCTCTGTCCAAGAGACTAAGTTCTAGCATCCTAAGATCATGGAAGAGCCCATATTGCCAAGTGGTTGCACTTGAAGCTTCTCAACATTTGACATCTCAAATCTCTTTGTTCCTGGGTGGCCATCCACAAGTGAGATACACAAGCCAAGTCCATGGCCTTGTGAACCACTCAACATATACCATTCTTTCCATTCCACCCAGGCGATTCATTAACTTAGTTGTTTTGTTAAATAAAAAAAAGTCCTTAGACTTAGAATATTTTTCCATAGTGTGAATATATAAACCACCCTTGTTTTCTAATAGCTAGGCTAAGCATGGCATGACAACTTATCCTTAGGGAATTTCCTAGCAACTCTAGCATTCTAATCTATATAGGATTTCCCAACATCATTTGACAAGTGTGGCATGCAAGTCTTAACAAAATATAACTAATGCAAGTATAAAATATAGGAATGGAATATTCATGATGATATCACTTGCCTTTTTGGTAGAGGGTATAGGTTCACTCCTTGTCCTTGCAACACTCACACTCTTCAAGTCACTACAATTCAATCAAGCAAGGCACAAACTTAATCTACCAATCAAGCAAAACTACACACATAAAATAACAAAGTCAAACAAACAATTTTTCACACACAAAGTAATGGGATCTAAGTCATGCATAAGCATGCAAAGGTGGGTTCTATTGTAAGGATGGTCTTCACTAGGCTTCTAACTTTGTAAGTTCCAAATTGGTCATTTACCAAAATGGCAAAGTCATTTGCAAAGAGGGTCTCTATTAGATTCCTAAACTTTGTAAGATCCAAAATGGTCATTTACCAAAGTGGCAAAGTTAAAGTAATGCATGCAAGCATGCCAAGCTTTGCTTTGTTTGTAAAAGTGGTTCCTAGTGGGTCATAGACTTTTGGGTACATCTAATGGTCATTTTGCAAAGTGGCAAGGCCATTTGCAAAAGGGTTTCACCTCAAAACCATTTTCAAAACAAAGGGTCATTTTAGGTGGTGTAGAAATATTTTACTAGGGCATTAGCCTATAGGGTTCACCCAATTTGTTTTCAAATCACAACTTGGGGTTTTGGGGTTAGTGAGTTTAAAACAAAACATTTTCCAAGGGTTTTCTTCCAAAATCATTTTTGATAAAATAACCACATTTCTATTTGACTAGAAGTGGTTTTAAATCAAAGAATTCTAAATTTGCTTCACCAAATGAGTTGCTATTGCAAAACTTGGTGTTTGGGTAAGTAAGTTTGGTCCAAAACATTTTCTCAAAAGTTTCTTTACAAAAACATTTTTATAAACAAAACTATAGCTTTTAGTTAGCTAGAAATGGACTAAACTAATTAATCCATCCTATACTTTTCCAAAATCATTTTCCAACACTTGGGTTGGTTCCTAGGGTCAGTAAGGTCACAACAAACTAATTGGCAAAGGTTTGATCTCAAAAATCATTTTTAAACAATTTTCCTAATGTTAGCAAGCACACAAAAAAATCTGCAAAGTTAAACAAGTTAACAGATACTATTTTCTAAACTAAGGGTAGGGTTGGCTAGGTCTTGTCTTGCTGATTCCAACGACATCAAATTTGTAATTTTTGGACGTGTGGATCCCAAGATACAAGGGTTTGAAAATGGCAAAAGTTTCTGTTTTCAATTTCTGTTTAAACCTAACAGGCGACACGCGGCGTGTTTTAATTCGCCCGTACCGGTTCGGCCGGATCGGCAATGTGGAACGTTAGATCTAAAGTGGATCGTGCGGCACAGGTTCATCCTTACCCCTTCGGTTAGTCATTCTATCCAAGCCGATGGATCTGCATCCTACGGTTCCTATCGCTTGGCCAAAAAGCAATGGCGGGCGGCGTCTGGTGGCGAGCTCGGTCGGCAGCGGTGCTGGTGCTACAGGGGTGAGGGAGAAGGAGGTTGCTCACCGGCTCGAGGGGTCACCGCGAAGCTCAAGGTACTGGCTTGACAAGGCGCCGAGGCGCCGCATTCCTCGTCGGAGTTGGGAACGGCGGCGGTTGGCTCTGGTTGAGGTCGGGGATGAAGCTACAGATCACCTCGAGACAAGATGATGACGCGGTTAGACGCGCGGTATCAAAACAAGGTTGTGTGCGTGAACGAGAGGTAGAGGGGAGGCCGGAAACTACCTGCAGGGCTCGCCGGAGTTGAGAGCGGCGTCGGGCTGCTCTGTCCGTGTCGGAGACGTTGCTGTGGTCCACGAGAAGGCAAACGAAAAGCATTGTAAGACGCGCAAAGGTACAGCGGTGATGCGAGCGTGAAGAAGGAGGAGAGGGGTGGTCTGGTTTACCGAGGAATGTCGCCGTAGTTGGAGCAGACGGCGGCGCTGGCTTGGGGCTTGTCGGTGTCAAGGTTCTGGGGTGCTCGTGGGTGGCTGGCACAGGAAGATGCTCCAGGAGATGGGGAAGCTGTTTGTGAGCACGGGAAGGCAGGGGGTGGTTGGACGGTGCCGGAATTGGTTGGTGAAGCTCGTCGGAGCAGCAGTGGTGCAGAGAGAAATTGGGGCGGCCTGGAGGCAGAGAGAAGGCGGTGTCTGGGGGAAAACGGAGGAGAGAGCGAGGCGATTAAATAGGCGTCATCACGGCGAGGATTAATGGACGGATTAACGCGGATTGATGGAGCTCTCAACAGGCAGAAACTGCCGCGCGGTGAGGGGAGAAGGGGAGGAGGCGGTGGGGTCCTCCGTCTGGGAAAGGAGAGGAACGGGTCCACTTGCCAAGATCTTAGCGGGTTCCTTTCATGGTGCGTAAAACGGTTCGGGCGTGGGTGAGAGAGGTGGGGTCGTTTAAATCGAGTGAGGGAGGAGGAGGGTCCTGGTTTTCGTTGACTCGGTGGGTCAAGATTCTGGGTGTAAAATGTTTTTCTTCGGGGAGGGAGTACTGGGCTGGACTGGGCCTTAGTGGGTTGCTGGGCTGGGCTGTCCTTTTCCTATTTTTTTCTGTCTGCTTCTTTTTCCTTTTTCTATTTCTTTTCTGTTTTGAATTTTCATTCAATTTTTCAAACAACCAAACAATTCAAACAATTCAAACAACACAACAAACCAATTCAAACTAACACTCAACTTGGTATTTTGAATTTGGTTCTGTTTAACAACATAATCCAAATCTCAAAATAAAATAATATTTTTATTTATTTTAAGATCCATTTAATAATTAAAGAAAATGGATCTTTAGTTTATTAATAGTGTTTGATTTATTTAATAAAATTTCCATTTGAAATCCAATTATTTTCAAAACCAAACCAGAAGGTTTTATTTGAAAAATAAAAGAATACTTGGAAACTTATTTAAATAAATAAATAAGTTTTGGTGTTTAATTAAAATGGGAAAGCCTTTACTTAAATAAAATTGGATATTTAAATCCTTATTATTTTATTTAAATAATTCTTTACTCATTTTAATCAAAACTTTTAATAAAAGATTTCAAAGTAGTAATAAAATACTTGGTGTTCATTTAAAATGGGAAAAGCCTTTACTTAAATAAAATTGGATATTTAAATCCTTATTATTTTATTTAAATAAACCTTTACTCATTTTATCAAAACAAAAATATTTTATTACAAAAGCTTGGCCAAAATTAATTTGGCTCACCTTTTCATTTGAAAACAAAGTCTTTTATTAAAAGATCCAAATTAGTATTTCCAAAACAATTTATTTTTCCTTTATTAAATGTTTATCCTTATAAATCCCTTTAGGATTATTTGATCACCAATTGGTAGGGGCTTTTGGTAAGGCTTTAATAGCTTTGGAAATTCAATTTCCTTTAACTCATTATGTTCACAAGATTTTGTCTATGGTTCCAAACTAAGTGAAACCAATTTCTAAGGTCTTACTTGATCCTTTGTGATTATTTATTGGTCAAATTTGGTATGGATCAAATCCATGGATTTGGAGATAACTTGGGAAATGATTTCCTTCCATTAGGGTTTAGGTATTTGGATTTATTTTCCAAGTGTTCAAAATTCCAGATACATTCATTGAGGAATGCATTTCCCTTGATTTGGATTTTGTTGAATTCAAACTTTAGCCAAAGTTTGTTCAAGATGGGATTTTAAGTTTCCTTTTAGAAACAAAAGTTTCTTTTCACCTTGATTTTCAACAAAAATTTATTTTGTTTATTTATTTTTCACATTACAAGATTTGGAAAATCTTGGGATGTGACAGGCTACCACCCTTAAAATAAATCTCGTCCCGAGATTTGGGGAGGCGAGGGTTACAAGCGGGTTCAAAACAACTAGGGTACTACCACCCTTAAAAATTTTCCAACTAGACTACATCTTGGCTTGCTTGGATCTTGGAAAAACTTCTTCTTGGAAAACTTCTGCATAGTGCCCTTGTTTTCCCACTTGACTCATGGGCCAAGGTTGAGATTTTCCATAGGCTTGTTCAACTTTTCTGGACAATTGTTTGCATAATGGCCTAGTTCCTTGCATTTGAAACAGGTTATAAGTTTGAGGTCTTGAGGTGGCTTCTCTGGACAGTATGATGCATAATGTCCTAACTCCTTGCAGTGTTTGCACATCACTTGGCTAATATCCTTCCTCATCTTGGGTTTCACTAGCTTTTGTTTGTCTTCTTGGCTCTTTTTCTTTTCTGGGCATTCATTGGCATAATGACCCATCTCTTTGCAGTTGAAACATTGCACTTGTGTAATATCCTTCTTGCTAGTGTTGGGGCATTTCTTCTTCTTCTTTTTGGGTCTCTCCAAAGCTAGGAGTTCTTCTAGTTCATGCTCTTCATGAGTGGGAGATCTTTCTCTCTTCTTGGGGCATTGATCTTCATGCTCCTTGGTTACATGATCCTTGACTACACAAGTATTGCTAACTTGGGTTCCTTCTAAAATAACATCTTGGTCATCCTTGTTGTCATAAACTCCTTTGGAAGAGTTTTCTCTCATGTTGATCATTTGAGTAACCAATCCATGAATCAATTGGGATTGAAGCTTCAAAATCCTTTGTATGGCTGGGTCTAATCCATTGTTGTTGGCTAAAAGCTGAGTTGTCTCTTGGCTCAACTGGTTTTGGGTTGCTATGAGCTCTTTCATGCTATCAGCTTGGTTGGTGTTGGTGTCATCAACCTTGTTGTTGGAGTCTCTTGGAGAAGTCATCTATTTGGGTTGGATAGGGATTAGAATAGGCAAAAGAATTTTTCTAAGGGATCAATTCTAATCACATACCTCACAATTTACACAAGCAATGTGCAAGCAATCACAAACAAACACTCCACTCAAACAACAGTTTCAAGCACATACTTAGGCAACAAAATATTTTTGTTACACCACATAAGTTGGTGGGTTTGACTTAACTAAAATATGGTGGTCCATCTATATGATTCACTTGTGATATTTCCATACTTCTTGGTTGATTCTTCTTGATTGAGATCTTTGTATCCTTGGAGAATTCTTGTGTCTCGGTCACAAATCTTCAAAAGTGTTCATGGTTTCTTCTAAGTTGTGTTTCCTTAGTCTTCAAGTCTTGAGTAACATTTCTTGTCTTACTTGTAGTCTTTAATGATATCCAAGTTGGAAGTCTTTGGTGAACATGATGAAGATGTTGAAGTCACTTGAAGAAGTTGAAGTCATTAGAGTTGAAAGTGTTGAAGAAGTCCTTTGCACATAGTGTAGTCTTTGGTCATGGGGTAGGCTTTTCCATCAAGTTTTGAAGTAGAAGAGAAGTAGAGTTGAAACCAAAATGGTTGAGGAAAGAGTTTACAAGATTGTTTTTGTAAATAAGTTTTGGAACAAAATACAACTCCTATTTTCTAAGGGTTTTTGTCCAATCCTAGGGTTACAAATCCTACAGGCAACACAATGCTCTGATACCATCTGTAAGGTCCCCAACCTTTAATAAGATTGAGCCCCCTGTGTTTACAATGCTAGTCCCTGGATCAAAAGCTAGCATCCACAGTTTAGATGTAATATCAAGAAACAAAGGTCATAATACAACTTTATAACCAGGAATAACATAATTTTATTACATCAATACATAGCTCATTAGGCTATTACATTACATTGCAGCGGAATAACTATAGTCATGGGTTCTTCATCTTCAAAGTGCCACAGGCAGATGTTGGTTGTAGACTTTGTAATCCTAATCAATCAATCTTCACTAAATCAATCAAACCTGCAACATCATAAGTTACAGCCACAAGGGTCAATACATTGGAATAGTATTGGCAAGTGATACCTTAGTATATTTTAAGTGGACTATAATACTATATGCATTTGGCTAGTGGAGCTTAGGCTTGCTTTGCTCAAAATAGATTTTTCCCTAACTTTTGAAAATACTAAGTTTTGTTTGGCAAAAGCACCCAAGGTATCTACCAATCAAAGACTGAAGATCCACTCAGGGCATCTACCCATCAAAGACTGAAGATCCTTTTAGCCCTTGTTCACCCACAAGTTTTATTTAGAAATTGCAGTGATGAGATTTTTGAAGTTTCCATGTCTTGATGCTCAAATTGTCCTTTACTAGGGACATGGCTAAGTACTTAGGTTTTACACTCTGCAGAGGTGGTGCACTTTCCCCACAAGACTTGGTTTCCCAAGACAAGATCCTTCATGCCTTTCCTTAGTCAAATGGACGCTACTCCAACCTATCATCCCATCTACCACCCTCTGTCCAAGAGACTAAGTTCTAGCATCCTAAGATCATGGCAGAGCCCATATTGCCAAGTGGTTGCACTTGAAGCTTCTCAACATTTGACATCTCAAATCTCTTTGTTCCTGGGTGGCCATCCACAAGTGAGATACACAAGCCAAGTCCATGGCCTTGTGAACCACTCAACATATACCATTCTTTCCGTTCCACCCAGGTGATTCATTAACTTAGTTGTTTTGTTAAATAAAAACAAGTCCTTAGACTTAGAATATTTTTCCATAGTGTGAATATATAAACCACCCTTGTTTTCTAATAGCTAGGCTAAGCATGGCATGACAACTTATCCTTAGGGAATTTCCTAGCAACTCTAGCATTCTAATCTATATAGGATTTCCCAACATCATTTGACAAGTGTGGCATGCAAGTCTTAACAAAATATAACTAATGCAAGTATAAAATATAGGAATGGAATATTCATGATGATATCACTTGCCTTTTTGGTAGAGGGTATAGGTTCACTCCTTGTCCTTGCAACACTCACACTCTTCAAGTCACTATAATTCAATCATGCAAGGCATAAACTTAATCTACCAATCAAGCAAAACTACACACATAAAATAACAAAGTCAAACAAATAATTTTTCACACACAAAGTAATGGGATCTAAGTCATGCATAAGCATGCAAAGGTTGGTTCTATTGTAAGGATGGTCTTCACTAGGCTTCTAACTTTGTAAGTTCCAAATTGGTCATTTACCAAAATGGCAAAGTCATTTGCAAAGAGGGTCTCTATTAGATTCCTAAACTTTGTAAGATCCAAAATGGTCATTTACCAAAGTGGCAAAGTTAAAGTAATGCATTTAAGCATGCCAAGCTTTGCTTTGTTTGTAAAAGTGGTTCCTAGTGGGTCATAGACTTTTGGGTACATCTAATGGTCATTTTGCAAAGTGGCAAGGCCATTTGCAAAAGGGTTTCACCTCAAAACCATTTTCAAAACAAAGGGTCATTTTAGGTGGTGTAGAAATATTTTACTAGGGCATTAGCCTATAGGGTTCAGCCAATTTGTTTTCAAATCACAACTTGGGGTTTTGGGGTTAGTGAGTTTAAAACAAAACATTTTCCAAGGGTTTTCTTCCAAAATCATTTTTGATAAAATAACCATATTTCTATTTGACTAGAAGTGGGTTTAAATCAAAGAATTCTAAATTTGCTTCACCAAATGAGTTGCTATTGCAAAACTTGGTGTTTGGGTCAGTAGGTTTGGTCCAAAACATTTTCTCAAAAGTTTCTTTACAAAAACATTTTTATAAACAAAACTATAGCTTTTAGTTAGCTAGAAATGGACTAAACTAATTAATCCATCCTATACTTTTCCAAAATCATTTTCCAAAACTTGGGTTGGTTCCTAGGGTCAGTAAGGTCACAACAAACTAATTGGCAAAGGTTTGATCTCAAAAATCATTTTTAAACAATTTTCCTAATGTTAGCAAGCACACAAAAGAATCTGCAAAGTTAAACAAGTTAACAGATACTATTTTCTAAACTAAGGGTAGGGTTGGCTAGGTCTTGTCTTGGTAATTCCAACGACATCAAATTTGTAATTTTTGGACGTGTGGATCCCAAGATACAAGGGTTTGAAAATGGCAAAAGTTTCTGTTTTCAATTTCTGTTTTAAACCTAACAGGCGACACGCGGCGTGTTTTAATTCGCCCGTACCGGTTCGGCCGGATCGGCAACGTGGAACGTTAGATCTAAAGTGGATCGTGCGGCACAGGTTCATCCTTACCCCTTCGGTTAGTCATTCTATCCAAGCCGGTGGATCTGCATCCTACGGTTCCTATCGCTTGGCCAAAAAGCAGCGGCGCTGGCGGCGGCGTCTGGTGGCGGAGCGGTCGGTCGACGACGGTGCTGGTGCTACAGGGGGTGAGGGAGAAGGAGGGGTTGCTCACCGGGCTCAGGGGGTCACTGCGAAGCTCAAGGTACTGCTGGCTTGACAAGGGGCGCTCAGGGGCAGTCGCAATTCCTCGTCGGAGTTGGGAACGGCGGCGGTTGGCTCTGGTTGAGGTCGGGGATGAAGCTGCAGATCACCTCGAGACAAGATGATGACGCGGTTAGACGCGCGGTATCAAAACAAGGTTGTGTGCGTGAACGAGAGGTAGAGGGGAGGCCGGAAACTACCTGCGGGGCTCGCCGGAGTTGAGAGCGGCGTCGGGCTGCTCTGTCCGTGTCGGAGACGTTCTTTGTAGTCCACGAGAAGGCAAAGCGAAAAGCATTGTAAAGACGCGCAAAGGTACAGCGGTGATCTGGCGTGAAGAAGGAGGAGAGGGGTGGTCTGGTTTACCGAGGAATGTCGCCGTAGTTGAAGCAGACGGCGGCGCTGCCTTGGGGCTTGTCGGTGTCAAGGTTACAGGGTGCTTTCATGGTGGCACAGAAGATGCTCGGAGATGGGGAAGCTGTTCGTGAGCACGGGAAGGCAGGGGTGGTTGGGACGGTGCGAATTGGTTGGTGAAGCTTCGTCGAGCAGCAGTGGTGCAGAGAGAAATTGGGGCGGCTGAGGCAGAGAGAAGGCGGTGTCTGGGGGAAAACGGAGGAGAGAGCGAGGCGATTAAATAGGCGTCGTCACGGCGAGGTTTAATGCACGGATTAACGCAGATTGATGGAGCTCTCAACAGTAAACTGCCATGCCATGAGGGAGAAGGGGTCGCTGGGAAGAAGAAGGAGGTGGCGGTGGGGTCCTCCGTCGATGGGAAAGGAGAGAGCAGGGTCCACTTGCAAGATCTTAGCGGGTTCCTTCGCGGTCTGAAAGCAGTTGAGCGTGGGTGAGAGGTGGGGGTCGTTTAAATCGGTAGTGAGGGAGGAGGAGTGGGTCCTGGTTTCGTTGACTCGATGGGTCGATGTCTGGGTGTAAAATGTTTTTCTTGAGGGAGAATCTTGGCTGGACTGGGCCTTAGTGGGTTCTTTGAAATGTCCTTTTCCTATTTTTTACATGCTTCTTTTCCTTTTCTATTTCTTTCTGTTTTGAATTTTCATTCAATTTTTCAAACAACCAAACAATTCAAACAACACAACAAACCAATTCAAACTAACACTCAACTTGGTATTTTGAATTTGGTTCTGTTAACAACATAATCCAAATCTCAAAATAAAATAATATTTTATTTATTTTAAGATCCATTTAATAATTAAAGAAAATGGATCTTTAGTTTATTAATAGTGTTTGATTTATTTAATAAAATTTCCATTTGAAATCCAATTATTTTCAAAACCAAACCAGAAGGTTTTATTTGAAAAATAAAGAATACTTGGAAACTTATTTAAATAAATAAATAAGTTTTGGTGTTTAATTAAAATGGGAAAGCCTTTACTTAAATAAAATTGGATATTTAAATCCTTATTATTTTATTTAAATAATTCTTTACTCATTTTAATCAAAACCTTTTAATAAAAGATTTCAAAGTAGTAATAAAATACTTGGTGTTCATTTAAAATGGGAAAAGCCTTTACTTAAATAAAATTGGATATTTAAATCCTTATTATTTTATTTAAATAAACCTTTACTCATTTTATCAAAACAAAATATTTAATTACAAAAGCAACCAAAATTAATTTGGCTCACCTTTTCATTTGAAAACAAAGTCTTTTATTAAAAGATCCAAATTAGTATTTCCAAAACAATTTATTTTTCCTTTATTAAATGTTTATCCTTATAAATCCCTTTAGGATTATTTGATCACCAATTGGTAGGGGCTTTTGGTAAGGCTTTAATAGCTTTGGAAATTCAATTTCCTTTAACTCATTATGTTCACAAGATTTTGTCTATGGTTCCAAACTAAGTGAAACCAATTTCTAAGGTCTTACTTGATCCTTTGTGATTATTTATTGGTCAAATTTGGTATGGATCAAATCCATGGATTTGGAGATAACTTGGGAAATGATTTCCTTCCATTAGGGTTTAGGTATTTGGATTTATTTTCCAAGTGTTCAAAATTCCAGATACATTCATTGAGGAATGCATTTCCCTTGATTTGGATTTTGTTGAATTCAAACTTTAGCCAAAGTTTGTTCAAGATGGGATTTTAAGTTTCCTTTTAGAAACAAAAGTTTCTTTTCACCTTGATTTTCAACAAAAATTTATTTTGTTTATTTATTTTTCACATTACAAGATTTGGAAAATCTTGGGATGTGACAGGCTACCACCCTTAAAATAAATCTCGTCGAGATTTGGGGAAGGCGAGGTTACAAGCGGGTTCAAAACAACTAGGGTACTACCACCCTTAAAATTTTCCAACTAGACTACATCTTGGCTTGCTTGGATCTTGGAAAAACTTCTTCTTGGAAAACTTCTGCATAGTGCCCTTGTTTTCCCACTTGACTCATGGGCCAAGGTTGAGATTTTCCATAGGCTTGTTCAACTTTTCTGGACAATTGTTTGCATAATGGCCTAGTTCCTTGCATTTGAAACAGGTTATAAGTTTGAGGTCTTGAGGTGGCTTCTCTGGACAGTATGATGCATAATGTCCTAACTCCTTGTAGTGTTTGCACATCACTTGGCTAATATCCTTCCTCATCTTGGGTTTCACTAGCTTTTGTTTGTCTTCTTGGCTCTTTTTCTTTTCTGGGCATTCATTGGCATAATGACCCATCTCTTTGCAGTTGAAACATTGCACTTGTGTAATATCCTTCTTGCTAGTGTTGGGGCATTTCTTCTTCTTCTTTTGGGTCTCCAAAGCTAGGAGTTCTTCTAGTTCATGCTCTTCATGAGTGGGAGATCTTTCTCTCTTCTTGGGGCATTGATCTTCATGCTCCTTGGTTACATGATCCTTGACTACACAAGTATTGCTAACTTGGGTTCCTTCTAAAATAACATCTTGGTCATCCTTGTTGTCATAAACTCCTTTGGAAGAGTTTTCTCTCATGTTGATCATTTGAGTAACCAATCCATGCATCAATTGGGATTGAAGCTTCAAAATCCTTTGTATGGCTGGGTCTAATCCATTGTTGTTGGCTAAAAGCTGAGTTGTCTCTTGGCTCAACTGGTTTTGGGTTGCTATGAGCTCTTTCATGCTATCAGCTTGGTTGGTGTTGGTGTCATCAACCTTGTTGTTGGAGTCTCTTGGAGAAGTCATCTGTTTGGGTTGGATAGGGATTAGAATAGGCAAAAGAATTTTTCTAAGGGATCAATTCTAATCACATACCTCACAATTCACACAAGCAATGTGCAAGCAATCACAAACAAACACTCCACTCAAACAACAGTTTCAAGCACATACTTAGGCAACAAAATATTTTTGTTACACCACATAAGTTGGTGGGTTTGACTTAACTAAAATATGGTGGTCCATCTATATGATTCACTTGTGATCTTTCCATCCTTCTTGGTTGATTCTTCTTGATTGTGGAAAAGAACACACATGCAATGAACACTGGTGGATCCATGTGTGGTTTGTGAAAATAACACACATGCAATGACATTGGTGGATCCATATGTGGTTTGTTGAAAGAACACACATGCAATGACTCTGGTGGGTCCATATGTGGTTTGTGGAAAGAACACACATGAAATGAGTTTGGTGGATCCATGTGTGGTTTGTGAAAAGAACACACATGTAATGCCATTGGTTGATCCATGTGTGGTTTGTGAAAAGAACACACATGCAAAGCCATTGGTTGATCCATGTGTGGTTTGTGGAAAGAACACACATGCAATGCCATTGGTTGATCCATATGTGGTTTGTGGAAAAGAACACATATGCAATGCCATTGGTTGATCCATGTGTGGTTTGTGAAAAGAACACATATGCAATGCCAATGGTTGATCTATGTGGTTTGTGGAAAATAACGCACATGCAATGACATTGGTGGATCCATATGTGGTTTGTGGAAAGAACACACATGCAATGCCATTGGTTGATCCATGTGGTTTGTGGAAAAGAACACACATGCAATGACATTGGTGGATCCATATGTGGTTTGTAGAAAGAACACACATGCAATGACACTGGTTGATCCATATGTGGTTTGTGGAAAGAACACACATGCAATGACTCTAGTTGATCATTATGTTGTTTGCGGAAAGATCACACATGCAATGAACACTGGTGGATCCATATGTGGTTCATGACAGGAACACACATGCATTGACATTGGTTGATCCATATGTGGTTTGTGACAATAACACACATGCAATGCCATTGGTTAATCCATGTGTCGTTTGTGGAAAGGACACACATGTAATGACCCTGGTGGATCCATATGTGGTTTGTAAAACACACATGCAATGACTCTGGTGGGTCCATGTGTGGTTTGTGGAAAGAACACACATGCAATGACTCTGGTGGATCCATGTGTGTTTTGTGAAAAGAACACACATTCAATGCCATTGGTTGATCCATGTGTGGTTTGTGAAAAGAACACACATGCAATGCCATAGGTTGATCCATGTGTGGTTTGTGGAAAGAACACACATGCAATGCCATTGGTTGATCCATATGTGGTTTGCGGAAAGAACACACATGCAATGCCATTGGTTGATCCATATGTGGTTTGTGGAAAAGAACACACATGCAATGAACACTGGTGGATCCATGTGTGGTTTGTGAAAAGAACACACATGCAATGCCATTGGTTGCTCCATGTGTGGTTTCTGAAAAGAACACACATGCAATGCCATTGGTTGATCTATGTGGTTTGTGGAAAATAACACACATGCAATGACATTGGTGGATCCATATGTGGTTTGTGGAAAGAACACACAAGCAATGCCATTGGTTGATCTACGTGGTTTGTGGAAAATAACACACATGCAATGACATTGGTGGATCCATATGTGGTTTGTGGAAAGAACACACATGCAATGCCATTGGTTGATCCATGTGGTTTGTGGAAAAGAACACACATGCAATGACATTGATGGATCCATATGTGGTTTGTAGAAAGAACACACATGCAATGACTCTGGTGGGTCCATGTGTGGTTTGTGGAAAGAACACACATGCATTGACTCTGGTGGATCCATATGTGGTTTGTGGAAAGAAACACACATGCAATAACATCTTGTTGATCCATATGTGGTTTGTGGAAAGAACACACATGCAATTACACTCGTTGATCCATATGTGGTTTGTGGAAAGAACACACATGCAATGACTCTAGTGGATCCATATGTGGTTTGCGGAAAGATCACACATGCAATGAACACTGGTGGATCCATATGTGGTTCACGACAGGAACACACATGCAATGACATTGGTTGATCCATATGTGGTTTGTGACAATAACACACATGTAATGCTATTGGTTAATCATGTGTGGTTTGTGGAAAGGGCACACATGTAATGACCCTGGTGGATCCGTATGTGGTTTGTAAAAAGAACACACGTGCAATGACTCTGGTGGGTCCATATGTGGTTTGTGGAAAGAACACACATTCAATGACTCTGGTGGATCCATGTGTGGTTTGTGAAAAGAACACACATGCAATGCCATTGGTTGATCCATGTGTGGTTTGTGAAAATAACACACATGCAATGCCATTGGTTGATCCATGTGTGGTTTGTGGAAAGAACACACATGCAATGCCATTGGTTGATCCATGTGTGGTTTGTGGAAAGAACACACATGCAATGCCATTGGTTGATCCATGTGATTTGTGGAAAATAACACACATGCAATGACATTGGTGGATCCATATGTGGTTTGTGGAAATAACACACATGCAATGCCATTGGTTGATCCTTGTGGTTTGTGGAAAAGAACACACATGCAATGACATATGTGGATCCAAATGTGGTTTGTGGAAAGAACACACATGCAATGACATTGGTTGATCCATGTGTGGTTTGTGAAAAGAACACACATGCAATCCCATTAATTGATGCATGTGTGGTTTGTGGAAAAGAACACACATGCAATGAAAACTGGTGGATCCATGTGTGGTTTGTGAAAAGAACACACATGCAATGCCATTGGTGGATCCATATGTGGTTTGTTGAAAGAACACACATGCAATGACTCTGGTGGGTCCATATGTGGTTTGTGGAAAGAACACACATGAAATGAGTCTGGTGGATCCATGTGTGGTTTGTGAAAAGAACACAAATGCAATTACTCAACTGGGTCCATGTGTGGTTTATGGAAAGAACACACGTGCAATGACATTGGTTGATCCATGTGTGGTTTGTGGAAAGAAACACACATGCAATAACATCTTGTTGATCCATATGTGGTTTGTGGAAAGAACACACATGCAATTACACTCGTTGATCCATATGTGGTTTGTGGAAAGAACACACATGCAATGCCATTTGTTGATCCATGTGTGGTTTGTGGAAAGAACACACATGCAATGCCATTGGTTGATCCATATGTGGTTTGTGGAAAGAACACAGATGCAATGACTCTAGTGGATCCATATGTGGTTTGCGGAAAGATCACACATGCAATGAACACTGGTGGATCCATATGTGGTTCACGACAGGAACACACATGCAATGACATTGGTTGATCCATATGTGGTTTGTGACAATAACACACATGTAATGCTATTGGTTAATCCAAGTGTAGTGTGTGGAAAGGGCACACATGTAATGACCCTGGTGGATCCATATGTGGTTTGTAAAAATAACACACATGCAATGACTCTGGTGGGTCCATATGTGGTTTGTGGAAAGAACACACATGCAATGACTCTGGTGGATCCATGTGTGGTTTGTGAAAAGAACACACATGCAATGCCATTGGTCGATCCATGTGTGGTTTGTGAAAATAACACACATGCAATGCCATTGGTTGATCCATGTGTGGTTTGTGGAAAGAACACACATGAATGCCATTGGTCGATCCATATGTGGTTTGTGGAAAGAACACACATGCAATGCCATTGGTTGATCCATATGTGGTTTGTGGAAAAGAACACACATGCAATGAACATGGGTGGATCCATGTGTGGTTTGTGAAAATAACACACATGCAATTCCATTGGTTGATCCATGTGTGGTTTGTGAAAAGAACACACATGCAATGCCATTGGTTGATACATGTGGTTTGTGGAAAATAACACACATGCAATGACATTGGTGGATCCATATGTGGTTTGTGGAAAGAACACAGATGCAATGCCATTGGTTGATCCTTGTGGTTTGTGAAAAAGAACACACATGCAATGACATTTGTCGATCCATATGTCGTTTGTGGAAAGAACACACATGCAATGACATTGGTTGATCCATGTGTGGTTTGTGAAAATAACACACATGCAATGCCATTGGTTGATGCATGTGTGGTTTGTGGAAAAGAACACACATGCAATGAACACTGGTGGATCCATGTGTGGTTTGTGAAAAGAACACACATGCAATGACATTGGTGGATCCATCTGTGGTTTGCAGAAAGAACACACATGCAATGACTCTGGTGGGTCCATATGTGGTTTGTGGAAAGAACACACATGAAATGACTCTGGTGGATCCATGTGTGGTTTGTGAAAAGAACACACATGCAATGCCATTGGTTGATCCATGTGTGGTTGGTGAAAAGAACACACATGCAATTACTCAAGTGGGTCCATGTGTGGTTTGTGGAAAGAACACACATGCAATGACATTGGTTGATCCCTGTGTGGTTTGTGGAAAAGAACACACATGCAATTACTCTGGTGGATCCATGTGCGGTTTGTGGAAAGAACACACATGCATTGACTCTGGTGGATCCATATGTGGTTTGTGGAAAGAAACACACATGCAATAACCACTTGTTGATCCATATGTGGTTTGTGGAAAGAACACACATGCAATGACACTGGTTGATCCATATGTGGTTTGTGGAAAGAACACAGATGCAATGACTCTAGTGGATCCATATGTGGTTTGCGGAAAGATCACACATGCAATGAACACTGGTGGATCCATATGTGGTTCATGATAGGAACACACATGCAATGACATTGGTTGATCCATATGTGGTTTGTGACAATAACACACAAGCAATGCCATTGGTTAATCCATGTGTGGTTTGTGGAAAGGACACACATGTAATGACCCTGGTGGATCCATATGTGGTTTGTAAAAAGAACACACATGCAATGACTCTAGTGGGTCCATATGTGGTTTGTGGAAAGAACACACATGCAATGACTCTGGTGGATCCATGTGTGGTTTGTGAAAAGAACACACATGCAATGCCATTGGTTGATCCATGTGTGGTTTGTGAAAAGAACACACATGCATTGCCATTGGTTGATCCATGTGTGGTTTGTGGAAAGAACACACATGCAATGCCATTGGTTGATCCATATGTAGTTTGCGGAAAGAACACACATGCAATGCCATTGGTTGATCCATATGTGGTTTGTGGAAAAGAACACACATGCAATGAACACTGGTGGATCCATGTGTGGTTTGTGAAAAGAACACACATGCAATGCCGTTGGTTGATCCATGTGTGGTTTGTGAAAAGAACACACATGCAATGCCATTGGTTGATCTATGTGGTTTGTGGAAAATAACACACATGCAATGACATTGGTGGATCCATATGTTGTTTGTGGAAAGAACACACATGAAATGCCATTGGTTGATCCATGTGGTTTGTGGAAAAGAATACACATGCAATGACATTGGTGGATCCATATGTGGTTTGTAGAAAGAACACACATGCAATGACTCTGGTGGGTCCATATGTGGTTTGTGGAAAGAACACACATGCATTGACTCTGGTGGATCCATATGTGGTTTGTGGAAAGAAACACACATGCAATAACATCTTGTTGATCCATATGTGGTTTGTGGAAAGAACACACATGCAATTACACTCGTTGATCCATATGTGGTTTGTGGAAAGAACACACATGCAATGACTCTAGTGGATCCATATGTGGTTTGCGGAAAGATCACACATGCAATGAACACTGGTGGATCCATTTGTGGTTCACGACAGGAACACACATGCAATGACATTGGTTGATCCATATGTAGTTTGTGACAATAACACACATGTAATGCTATTGGTTAATCCATGTGTGGTTTGTGGAAAGGGCACACATGTAATGACCCTGGTGGATCCGTATGTGGTTTGTAAAAAGAACACACGTGCAATGACTCTGGTGGGTCCATATGTGGTTTGTGGAAAGAACACACATTCAATGACTCTGGTGGATCCATGTGTGGTTTGTGAAAAGAACACACATGCAATGCCATTGGTTGATCCATGTGTGGTTTGTGAAAATAACACACTTGCAATGCCATTGGTTGATCCATGTGTGGTTTGTGAAAGAACACACATGCAATGCCATTTGTTGATCCATGTGTGGTTTGTGGAAAGAACACACATGCAATGCCATTGGTTGATCCATGTGATTTGTGGAAAATAACACACATGCAATGACATTGGTGGATCCATATGTGGTTTGTGGAAATAACACACATGCAATGCCATTGGTTGATCCTTGTGGTTTGTGGAAAAGAACACACATGCAATGACATTTGTGGATCCATATGTGGTTTGTGGAAAGAACACACATGCAATGAAATTGGTTGATCCATGTGTGGTTTGTGAAAAGAACACACATGCAATCCCATTAATTGATGCATGTGTGGTTTGTGGAAAAGAACACACATGCAATGAACACTGGTGGATCCATGTGTGGTTTGTGAAAAGAACACACATGCAATGACATTGGTGGATCCATATGTGGTTTGTTGAAAGAACACACATGCAATGACTCTAGTGGGTCCATATGTGGTTTGTGGAAAGAACACACATGAAATGAGTCTGGTGGATCCATGTGTGGTTTGTGAAAAGAACACAAATGCAATTACTCAAGGGGGTCCATGTGTGGTTTATGGAAAGAACACACGTGCAATGACATTGGTTGATCCATGTGTGGTTTGTGGAAAAGAACACACATGCAATTACTCTGGTGGATCCATGTGCGGTTTGTGGAAAGAACACACATGCATTGACTCTGGGGGATCCATATGTGGTTTGTGGAAAGAAACACACATGCAGTAACAACTTGTTGATCCATATGTGGTTTGTGGAAAGAACACACATGCAATGACACTGGTTGATCCATATGTGGTTTGTGGAAAGAACACACATGCAATGACTCCAGTGGATCCATATGTGGTTTGCGGAAAGATCACACATGCAATGAACACTGGTGGATCCATATGTGGTTCACGACAGGAACACACATGCAATGACATTGGTTGATCCATATGTGGTTTGTGACAATAACACACATGTAATGCTATTGGTTAATCCAAGTGTAGTGTGTGGAAAGGGCACACATGTAATGACCCTGGTGGATCCATATGTGGTTTGTAAAAAGAACACACATGCAATGACTCTGGTGGGTCCATATGTGGTTTGTGGAAAGAACACACATGCAATGACTCTGGTGGATCCATGTGTGGTTTGTGAAAAGAACACACATGCAATGCCATTGGTCGATCCATGTGTGGTTTGTGAAAATAACACACATGCAATGTCATTGGTTGATCCATGTGTGGTTTGTGGAAAGAACACACATGAATGCCATTGGTCGATCCATATGTGGTTTGTGGAAAGAACACACATGCAATGCCATTGGTTGATCCATATGTGGTTTGTGGAAAAGAACACACATGCAATGAACATGGGTGGATCCATGTGTGGTTTGTGAAAATAACACACATGCAATTCCATTGGTTGATCCATGTGTGGTTTGTGACAAGAACACACATGCAATGCCATTGGTTGATACATGTGGTTTGTGGAAAATAACACACATGCAATGACATTGGTGGATCCATATGTGGTTTATGGAAAGAACACAGATGCAATGCCATTGGTTGATCCTTGTGGTTTGTGAAAAAGAACACACATGCAATGACATTTGTCGATCCATATGTCGTTTGTGGAAAGAACACACATGCAATGACATTGGTTGATCCATGTGTGGTTTGTGAAAATAACACACATGCAATGCCATTGGTTGATGCATGTGTGGTTTGTGGAAAAGAACACACATGCAATGAACACTGGTGGATCCATGTGTGGTTTGTGAAAAGAACACACATGCAATGACATTGGTGGATCCATCTGTGGTTTGTAGAAAGAACACACATGCAATGACTCTGGTGGGTCCATATGTGGTTTCTGGAAAGAACACACATGAAATGACTCTGGTGGATCCATGTGTGGTTTGTGAAAAGAACACACATGCAATGCCATTGGTTGATCCATGTGTGGTTGGTGAAAAGAACACACATGCAATTACTCAAGTGGGTCCATGTGTGGTTTGTGGAAAGAACACACATGCAATGACATTGGTTGATCCCTATGTGGTTTGTGGAAAAGAACACACATGCAATTACTCTGGTGGATCCATGTGCGGTTTGTGGAAAGAACACACATGCATTGACTCTGGTGGATCCATATGTGGTTTGTGGAAAGAAACACACATGCAATAACCACTTGTGGATCCATATGTGGTTTGTGGAAAGACCACACATGCAATGCCATTGGTTGATCCATATGTGGTTTGTGGAAAGAACACAGATGCAATGACTCTAGTGGATCCATATGTGGTTTGCGGAAAGATCACACATGCAATGAACACTGGTGGATCCATATGTGGTTCATGATAGGAACACACATGCATTGACATTGGTTGATCCATATGTGGTTTGTGACAATAACACACATGCAATGCCATTGGTTAATCCATGTGTGGTTTGTGGAAAGGACACACATGTAATGACCCTGGTGGATCCATATGTGGTTTGTAAAAAGAACACACATGCAATGACTCTAGTGGGTCCATATGTGGTTTGTGGAAAGAACACACATGCAATGACTCTGGTGGATCCATGTGTGGTTTGTGAAAAGAACACACATGCAATGCCATTGGTTGATCCATGTGTGGTTTGTGAAAAGAACACACATGCATTGCCATTGGTTGATCCATGTGTGGTTTGTGGAAAGAACACACATGCAATGCCATTGGTTGATCCATATGTGGTTTGCGGAAAGAACACACATGCAATGCCATTGGTTGATCCATATGTGGTTTGTGGAAAAGAACACACATGCAATGAACACTGGTGGATCCATGTGTGGTTTGTGAAAAGAACACACATGCAATGCCGTTGGTTGATCCATGTGTGGTTTGTGAAAAGAACACACATGCAATGCCATTGGTTGATCTATGTGGTTTGTGGAAATAACACACATGCAATGGCATTGGTGGATCCATATGTGGTTTGTGGAAACAACACACATGCAATGCCATTGGTTGATCTATGTGGTTTGTGGAAAATAACACACATGCAATGACATTGGTGGATCCATATGTGGTTTGTGGAAAGAACACACATGCAATGCCATTGGTTGATCCATGTGGTTTGTGGAAAAGAACACACATGCAATGACATTGGTGGATCCATATGTGGTTTGTAGAAAGAACACACATGCAATGACTCTGGTGGGTCCATATGTGGTTTGTGGAAAGAACACACATGCAATGACTCTGCTGGATCCATGTGTGGTTTGTGAAAAGAACACACATGCAATGCCATTGGTTGATCCATGTGTGGTTTGTGAAAAGAACACACATGAAATTACTCAAGTGGGTCCATGTGTGGTTTGTGTAAAGAACACACATGCAATGACATTGGTTGATCCATGTGTGGTTTGTGGAAAAGAACACACATGCAATTACTCTGGTGGATCCATGTGTGGTTTGTGGAAAGAACACACATGCATTGACTCTGGTGGATCCATATGTGGTTTGTGCAAAGAAACACACATGCAATAACAACTTGTTGATCCATATGTGGTTTGTGGAAAGAACACACATGCAATGACACTGGTTGATCCATATGTGGTTTGTGGAAAGAACACACATGCAATGACTCTAGTGGATCCATATGTGGTTTGCAGAAAGATCACACATGCAATGAACACTGGTTGATCCATATGTGGTTAAAGACAGGAACACACATGCAATGACATTGGTTGATCCATATGTGGTTTGTGACAATAACACACATGCAATGCTATTAGTTAATCCATGTGTGGTTTGTGGAAAGGCCACACATATAATGACCCTGGTGGATCCATATGTGGTTTGTAAAAAGAACACACATGCAATGACTCTGGTGGGTCCATATGTGGTTTGTGGAAAGAACACACTTGCAATGACTCTGGTGGATCCATGTATGGTTTGTGAAAAGAACACACATGCAATGCCATTGGTTGATCCATGTGTGGTTTGTGAAAATAACACACATGCAATGCCATTGGTTGATCCATGTGTGGTTTGTGAAAATAACACACATGCAATGCCATTGGTTGATCCATGTGTGGTTTGTGGAAAGAACACACATGCAATGCCATTGGTTGATCCATATGTGGTTTGTGGAAAGAACACACATGCAATGCCATTGGTTGATCCATATGTGGTTTGTGGAAAAGAACACACATGCAATGAACATGTGTGGATCCATGTGTGGTTTGTGAAAAGAACACACATGCAATGCCATTGGTTGATCCATGTGTGGTTTGTGAAAAGAACACACATGCAATGCCAATGGTTGATACATGTGGTTTGTGGAAAATAACACACATGCAATGACATTGGTGGATCCATATGTGGTTTGTGGAAAGAATACTGTGGCGCCCCGCTAAAACCACTACCAGAAAATCGCGGTGTTTTTGGTGCATTGCATCATCATGACTGTATGCTCATGTCATCATGTCACATTGCATTTGCGCATCGTCATCATCATGCATATGTTTGGTCTAAAACTATTTTCTAAAAGCCTATTTTTGTTTTCTAAAATATCCCCTCGTCTTTATTCAAATTAAAACCCTAGTCTTTTTCGAATCTATTTACCAAAGGCTCTCTAAAAATAAAACAAATAAAATAAAAGTTTTAGTGGGGGAGGCAGCCGCCGGCCAGGCCCAAAAGGCCCAGCCGACAGCCACCTACCACCCCACAAACAAAATCCCTAACCAGCTAACCCTAACCCCAACCCTCTACCTACCCCATCCCTTATTCCCTGTCCCCGCCGCCAACCCACAGAGGAACACAGCACGCACACACAGTGCCCGCACCCACCCTGGCTCCCCAACCTAACCCCCTGCCGCCTCCTCCCTGGTCCCTCGACCCCACCCTCAGGCGTGCAGCGCCCACCACCCAGCGCCAACCCGATCCCCAGCCCTGCTCCTGTGACGCGTGTCCCACACGACCGCCTGGAAACCACCCCGCCCGCGACAGCCTTGGGATCCCCGCCCAGGCCCCACCGTCTCGCGTCCTCTCTCCCCACCTGCCGAGCGCCCCGTCTCTATCCTTCCTCTCTCTCGCCCCGCATCCTCCGCCGCCATCTCCTCCACCTTCCGCGCATCGATCCCTGTCGCCAGGCCCACCTCTCTCGCCGCATCGCTTCCTCCCACCTGTAGGCGCGCCGCCGTGACCCTTCTCTGCTCGCCTACCAGCCGCCGCCCACCTGCGCCCTCCTCCACCTCGTCACCGACCGCCGTCTCTTCCCCTTCGGCATCCCTACTCACCTCCTTCCTCGCGCCGCCCTCGTCGCCCAGCCGTCCTCCTGCGCGCCCAGCTCCACGATTCGCCTTCTCGCCGACCACAAGGCGCCTCGCCACAGTGCCGGCCTGTGTTTACGCAGCCATAGCGACCTCCTCGCCACTGCCACCCCTTCCGAAGGCCGCCTCTATTTCCGGCCGAGGGTGCCCGTCCTCGACGCCAGTGAGCCCGAGCACCGCCTCGGTCCTGTCGCTCCCTGCCTCTGGTCCCTGGTGCCGCCTGCCTCTCTCTGCATCGAGCCCTACGACGCCCCTCCACGCAGCCACCTTCCCGTCACGCCGGGCCGCCTAACCGCCTCGTCGTGCTGCTGCTAGCTACTCCTTCGCCGGGCTCGTCAACGCCTCGGCCCCCAAGCACGACAGCAGTTTTTTTTTGTTCAGATGATGTGAAGTTGTGAAAGTGTGGTGATGTGAGAACAGAGCTAGTGTGGAAGGCCTCTGGTTTGATGCCGAGGAATAAGGTTGCGACGATGCGGTATCCGAGACACACCAGGCGACAATAGAGACGAGCTGGAACTTAAGGACGGTCGCCGCCGAGAACGGTGGTACTCGAGGATCGGCTGCCATCGATGATGGAGTTTCGCCAAGGGAACCGACACCGGATCGACAAGTTCTCCATCCCGAAACGCCAAGGTCTTCGACATGGCCCCGACAAGATCTTCAACGCGGATCCGTACATCTTCGCATGGGAAACTAAGACCTTCGTCACGCATCGCCAAGACCTCGAAGACCCTGATCCCGAAGCTGAGAACCCCGACAAGAACTTCACGGAATCCACCCTCCTCCCCCAGAGCGACATGATCTTCTTCATCGCTGCCAAGACCTGTTCCCGGATGCGAAGCCCGATCCCGGTGATCCGCATGCCTCGCCAAGAACCGGATCCGAAGACGCCGAGATCCCCGGAACACCGAGTGCTCCTTTCTGGACGCCAAGTTCGCCGATACCCCGATCCCGTCGAGTCCGAACCCTGTCGAACCCCAGACCCCCCGGAACCCAAGATCGTCCGAACCTAGATGTGTGACCCTAAGCCCTTATTTTATAACATTCATCTGTTGCATATTAAATTGTTCACACATGCATACATATTTTGTGGGTCCGGGTTATTTTATCAATTCACCTATAATTAAATATGGAGTCGATATGCGGAATACCTTTGTCTTATTCCGGACTCCATTTAAATTGGTGTAGCAAACCGATGCCATGTTTCGCCATGTTAAAACAACATTTAAATTGCGGGGGTTCTAAATAACTTGAACCGTGTAATTAATTGTCGGGACCCCGGTTCTGCTTAATATTGCCTAATTGCACCGCATCTGTTCCATGCCATACATCATATCATAAGCATGCCGGATCTTCTACCGTAGTATTAAATATTGCATCCGGTGTTTCTTCTAGTGTTTGCTTCTTCGCGAATTAGGCCGATGAGTGGATGCTAGTTTCGACAAGTTCTCCGGATATGATCCGTCGGTGGTGTTTCCCAGGCGAGCATCCTTCCCCTTCTACCTATTTTGCATTTATAGTCTTTATTTCCTCCTGTTGATCTATTGCTATCCGTGTCACGATGCTTTAGTTTCCGAACCCAGTTATAACCCGTGCAGCCACTATATTGCCTTGGACACCTCCTATTACCTGTGTTTGGTAGATAGCTGGCCTTGCGAGTCGTAGTTGCTTGCTCAGGTGCGATCTTGTGTTGTCGAGTACCACAGTTGTTGGAATGCTGGCAGATGCTTAATGGTGGAGATGCTTAATGGTGGAGATGATCATGACTTTAAATACAACTATTAAAATGCTAGCTATAACTAATGCAGAGGCATCGGTGGGCAATAGATGTTATTTAGTTCTTCCACGCTCACTGGTGTCCCGTAGGACCCCGAGTACTTGATACCTGTTCCGTGATTTTCGCACTATCCACATCCGGGAGGCCTTATGGACCCCCTGAGCCAGAGCTTGATTCATTTATATTTCTTGGGGCCACAAAGTAGTTTGGGGCTTTATTACTATCCTGTACTTATGCCATGCTTTACTGCTTTATTTAAGATTGTGTGTGGAGCACCTGTACTGTTTTGGATCGCGCCACGTTTTTGCGGTATCGACAAGCCCAGTCACACTTTCGGGTTCCCAGTCGTTTACAGCCATCGTCGCAAACCCTGGGTCCGTTCCGGAGCCGGCCAACTTTGTTGTGGGTAGCTTAGTGGGGTGGCCCCCTGAAATATTTCTGAATCCTGTGATCGCTTTGTCGTGAATGCCTCGTTGGGTTTTGAGTTGGTTTTTCCGAGGTTGATCGAGTGTGTGTTGCTATTTGTGCACCCTTGGTAAAACTTTCGAAAGCCGTGTCCGCGGTTATGGTCGACTTGGAGCACGGTATCTCGATCATAGACAAGCATAACTAAAGTACTGCTATATATTTTACTTAATTTTTGACTAGTAAACAGATAAAACTATAACGTAATTGATATTAAATATGCCAACAACCGGTGGATCACGGGTTGTTTGTTATATATGCCTAGTAAGTATTGCAACTCCAATGGAATGTGATAAAAGTGTCAACAATCGTTGGGTTTTGGGATTCCTCGAACAATTATATCTCGACTAGTAAATGTTTCCACTACAACGGAATGGTGATTAAAACTGCCCACTACTTATGCTATCGGATGACTCATGCTATCTATATCCGATTAGTAATTGCTGCAACTATAACGTAATGAGTAAAATTGCCAATCGTGAGTTCCTTGGCCCGACTTCCTCGTTTGGTCTCGAGGGGAAATACCGATGGGTTTGTTTGGTGTTAGCCGGGTTGGATCGAATAGGTCTTTCTTATCCCTCTCTGATAACCGCCAGTGTAACGAGTCTCTATAGGTTGTTTAGTGCCGCTGCGCTGCCGCTTCAGCCCACCATACCTATGTAGGCGAGAACCGCCGAATTCTAGCCTCGCCATGTCTCGGCCTCGATCTTGGCGCTCTTTCCTTTGCCCTTTGTCGGCACCCTTTTGTTTAGCGAGTTTGAGATCACCGTCGTGAGTAGGGTTACCCTTCCGGCTTGGGCAGGGTTATGGGCGCCATTGGTTATTCTTGGGGCTCTTAGCCCCATTTGCATCTTGTCCGTAGGCCACGCCTATCATTTTCAAGGTGATTTGGATCTTTGTATATTATATACGTATTCTTGACTCATTGAGTCACCGTTGTATATATATCTGCTCGTGGGTCCCATCATGATCGTTGTGTAATGTTATTACTTTGTTTTCCACCCGCACTAAAGTGCCTGGTGGGCGTCCTTGAATCGTTTCTATGTGGGTTTGGCGGGAAGCGCTAAAACTTGCATAGGGCCGATTCGAGGGTGTTATAGAGTGGTATCAGAGCTCAGCAGTTGCGATACCGCACAAGTCCAGCCTGTAGGATAACCTAGCTAACGGCCGAAGTAGAGAGTCAAAACTATTTTGGAAAAATCGGTTGGATAGATCTGATTAGGTCTGCTTTTACTCCTTATCCCTCTGCTATTCTCCTCTTACCTCTGTGTGTTTTGAATTCTACTCTCTTATCTCTTCCTCAAGTCCAGGAAATTCTCGTGGTTGGGTTTTTGTCGTACCTTCAGGGTTTCGCCTGCTCCTTTGGTAACGGTGCTTCTACCTCCGGTCTACATGCTATCTGAGGAATCCTTCATCTATTGGACTTCTCTTTGTTCCTTCTTGTTTCTTCTGATGTTTTCCAACACGACGACCTCATCTACATCAGATCTGGTGAAGCCCTGTATCACTCCTTTGTTTCCGAACTCCGCTTGTTGAGATCTTCAGTCTGATTTCGAGAGTTGATTATATAATTCAACTATTCATGTACAGAGTAATGTTTTGAGTGTGGGATGGAGTCATGACCATACCACTACTCTTATCATTCGCTTTGTACATTGAATTGGAGGATCAACGCAATTTTACTCCGTCCACGGAAGCTAGAGGTGGCTTTATTTATTGATACCTCTACCTTTGCCCTTTGTTTCCCGGAGTGTTCTCTCGACGATTATGGACAATGACACCTTGTTGGTGGTGTCGCCGATTTCAAGATGGATCAAGAATCTTTGTTAGTGGTGTCGCGAGTATCTACACGAAGCGAGAAGATTCAGATCGCCGACCTTCTTCCTGGTACCATGAGGCGGATCTCGAGGGCGAGATCCATTGTTAGTGGTGTCGAATTGTGGAGCCCCGCTAAAACCACTACCAGAAAATCACGGTGTTTTTGGTGCATTGCATCATCATGACTGCATGCTCATGTCATCATGCCACATTGCATTTGAGCATCGTCATCATCATGCATATGTTTGGTTTAAAACTATTTTCTAAAAGCCTAGTTTTGTTTTCTAACATATCCCCCGTCTTTATTCAAATTAAAACCCTAGTCTTTTTCGAATCTTTTATTTGTCTAAAATCTATTTACCAAAGCCTCTCTAAAAATAAAACAAAAAAAATAAAAGTTTTAGTGGGGAGGGGCGGCCGTGCCCAAAAGGCCCAAAATGACACCACCTACCACCCCACAAACAAAATCCCTAACCAGCTGATCCATGTGGTTTGTGGAAAAGAACACACATGCAATGACATTGGTGGATCCATATGTGGTTTGTAGAAAGACCACACATGCAATGACTCTGGTGGGTCCATATGTGGTTTGTGGAAAGAACACCCATGCAATGACTCTGGTGGATCCATGTGTGGTTTGTGAAAAGAACACACATGCAATTACTCTTGTGGATCCATGTGTGGTTTGTGGAAAGAACACACATGCATTGACTCTAGTGGATCCATATGTGGTTTGTGGAAAGAAACACACATGCAATAACCACTTGTTTATCCATATGTGGTTTGTGGAAAGAACACACATGCAATGACACTGGTTGATCCATATGTGGTTTGTGGAAAGAACACACAAGCAATGACTCTAGTGGATCCATATGTGGTTTGTGGAAAGATCACACATGCAATGAACACTGGTGGATCCATATGTGGTTCATGACAGGAACACACATGCAATGACATTGGTTGATCCATGTGTGGTTTGTGACAATAACACACATGCAATGCCATTGGTTAATCCATGTGTGGTTTGTGGAAAGAACACACATGCAATGACTCTGGTGGATCCATATGTGGTTTTTAAAAAGAACACACATCCAATGACTCTGGTGGGTCCATATGTGGTTTGTGGAAAGAACACACATGCAATGACTCTGGTGGATCCATGTGTGGTTTGTGAAAAGAACACACATGCAATGCCATTGGTTTATCCATGTGTGGTTTGTGAAAAGAACACACATGCAATGCCATTGGTTGATCCATGTGTGGTTTGTGGAAAGAACACACATGCAATGCCATTGGTTGATCCATATGTGGTTTGTGGAAAAGAACACACATGCAATGACATTGGTGGATCCATATGTGGTTTGTACAAAGAACACACATGCAATGACTCTGTTGGGTCCATATGTGGTTTGTGGAAAGAACACACATGCAATGACTCTGGTGGATCCATGTGTGGTTTGTGAAAAGAACACACATGCAATGTCATTGGCTGATCCATGTGTGGTTTGTGAAAAGAACACACATGCAATTACTCAAGTGGGTCCATGTGTGGTTTGTGGAAAGAACACACATGCAATGACATTGGTTGATCCATGTGTGGTTTGTGGAAAAGAACACACATGCAATTACTCTGGTGGATCCATGTGTGGTTTGTGGAAAGAACACACATGCAATGACATTGGTCGATCCATGTGTGGTTTGTGAAAAGAACACACATGCAATGCCATTGGCTGATGCATGTGTTTTTTGTGGAAAAGAACACACATTTAATGACTCTAGTGCTGGTTTTAGTATCAGAACACGCATGCAATGTCATTGGTTAATCCATGTGTGGTTTGTGAAAAGGACACACATGCAATGACTTTGGTTGATCAATGTGTGGTTTGTGGAAAACAACACACATGCAATGACTCTGGTGGATCCATATGTGGTTTGTGGAAAGAACACACATGCAATGACACTGGTGGATCCATATGTGGTTTGTGAAAAGAACACACATGCAATGATTCTAGTGCTGGTTTAGTATAAGAACACACATGCAATGACTCTAGTGGGTCCATATGTGGTTTGTGAAAATAACACACATGCAATGACTCTAGTGGATCCATATGTGGTTTGTGGAAAGAACACACATGCAATAACCACTGGTTGATCCATATGTGGTTTGTTAAAAGGACACACATGCGATGACACTGGTTGATCCATATGTGGTTTGTGGAAAGAACACACATGCAATCACTCTAGTGGATCCATATGTGGTTTGTGGAAAGAACACACATGCAATGAACATTGGTGGATTCATATGTGGGTCATGACAGGAACACACATGTAATGACATTGGTTTATCCATATGTGTTTTCTTACAATAACACACATGCAATGCCATTGGTTAATACATGTGTGGTTCGTGGAAAGAACACACATGCAATGCCATTGGTTGATCCATGTGTGGTTTGTGAAAAGAACACACATGCAATTACTCAAGTGGGTCCATGTGTGGTTTGTGTAAGGACACACATGCAATGACTCTGCTGGATCCATGTGTGGTTTGTGAAAAGAACACACATGCAATGCCATTGGTTGATCCATGTGTGGTTTGTGAAAATAACACACATGCAATTACTCAAGTGGGTCCATGTGTGGTTTGTGGGAAGAACAAACTTGCAATGACATTGGTTGATCCATGTGTGGTTTGTGGAAAAGAACACACATGCAATTACTCTGGTGGATCCATGTGTGGTTTGTGGAAAGAACACACATGCATTGACTCTAGTGGATCCATATGTGGTTTGTGGAAAGAAACACACATGCAATAACCACTTGTTTATCCATATGTGGTTTGTGGAAAGAACACACATGCAATGACACTGGTTGATCCATATGTGGTTTGTGGAAAGAACACACATGCAATGACTCTGGTGGATCCATATGTGGTTTGTGGAAAGATCACATATACGTCAACCTTTGGTACACATGCAATGACATTGGTTGATCCATGTGTGGTTTGTGAACACATGCAATGCCATTGGTTAATCCATGTGTGGTTTGTGGAAACAACACACATGCAATGACTCTGGTGGATCCATATGTGGTTTGTAAAAAGAACACACGTGCAATGACTCTAGTGGGTCCATATGTGGTTTGTGGAAAGAACACACATGCAATGACTCTGGTGGATCCATGTGTGGTTTGTGAAAAGAACACACATGCAATGCCATTGGTTGATCCATGTGTGGTTTGTGAAAAGAACACACATGCAATGCCATTGGTTGATCCATGTGTGGTTTGTGGGAAGAACACACATGCAATGACACTGGTCGATCCATGTGTGGTTTGTGAAAAGAACACACATGCAATAACATTGGCAGATGCATGTGTGGTTTGTGGAAAAGAACACACATTTAATGACTCTAGTGCTGGTTTTAGTATCAGAACACGCATGCAATGCCATTGGTTAATCCATGTGTGGTTTGTGAAAAGGACTCACATGCAATGACTTTGGTTGATCAATGTGTGGTTTGTGGAAAGAACACACATGCAATGACATTGAGAACACACATGCAATGACTCTGGTGGATCCATATGTGGTTTGTGGAAAGAACACACATGCAATGACACTGGTGGATCCATATGTGGATTGTGAAAAGAACACACATGCAATGATTCTAGTGCTGGTTTAGTATAAGAACACACATGCAATGACTCTAGTGGGTCCATATGTGGTTTGTGAAAATAACACACATGCAATGACTCTAGTGGATCCATATGTGGTTTGTGGAAAGAACACACATGCAATAACCACTGGTTGATCCATATGTGGTTTGTGAAAATAACACACATGCGATGACACTGGTTGATCCATATGTGGTTTGTGGAAAGAACACACATGCAATCACTCTAGTGGATCCATATGTGGTTTGTGGAAAGAACACACATGCAATGAACATTGGTGGATTCATATGTGGGTCATGACAGGAACACACATGTAATGACATTGGTTTATCCATATGTGGTTTCTTACAATAACACACATGCAATGCCATTGGTTAATACATGTGTGGTTCGTGGAAAGAACACACATGCAATGCCACTGGTTGATCCATGTGTGGTTTGTGAAAAGAACACACATGCAATTAATCAAGTGGGTCCATGTGTGGTTTGTGGAAAGAACACACATGCAATGACTCTGCTGGATCCATGTGTGGTTTGTGAAAAGAACACACATGCAATGCCATTGGTTGATCCATGTGTGGTTTGTGAAAATAACACACATGCAATTACTCAAGTGGGTCCAGGTGTGGTTTGTGGAAAGAACACACTTGCAATGACATTGGTTGGTCCATGTGTGGTTTGTGGAAAAGAACACACATGCAATTACTCTGGTGGATCCATGTGTTGTTTGTGGAAAGAACACACATGCATTGACTCTAGTGGATCCATATGTGGTTTGTGGAAAGAAACACACATGCAATAACCACTTGTTTATCCATATGTGGTTTGTGGAAAGAACACACATGCAATGACACTGGTTGATCCATATGTGGTTTGTGGAAAGAACACACATGCAATGACTCTAGTGGATCCATATGTGGTTTGTGGAAACATCACACATGCAATGAACACTGGTGGATCCATATGTCGTTCATGACAGGAACACACATGCAATGACATTGGTTGATCCATATGTGGTTTGTGACAATAACACACATGCAATGCCGTTGGTTAATCCATGTGTGGTTTGTGGAAACAGCACACATGCAATGACTCTGGTGGATCCATATGTGGTTTGTAAAAAGAACACACGTGCAATGACTCTGGTGGGTCCATATGTGGTTTGTGGAAAGAACACACATGCAATGACTCTGGTGGATCCATGTGTGGTTTGTGAAAAGAACACACATGCAATGCCATTGGTTGATCCATGTGTGGTTTGTGAAAAGAACACACATGCAATGCCATTGGTTGATCCATATGTGGTTTGTGGAAAAGAACACACATGCAATGACATTGGTGGACCCATATGTGGTTTGTAGAAAGAACACACATGCAATGACTCTGGTGGGTCCATATGTGGTTTGTGGAAAGAACACACATGCAATGACTCTGGTGGATCCATGTGTGGTTTGTGAAAAGAACACACATGCAATGCCATTGGTTGATCCATGTGTGGTTTGTGAAAAGAACACACATGCAATTACTCAAGTGGGTCCGTGTGTGGTTTGTGGAAAGAACACACATGCAATGACATTGGTTGATCCATGTGTGGTTTGTGGAAAAGAACACACATGCAATTACTCTGGTGGATCCATGTGTGGTTTGTGGAAAGAACACACATGCAATGACATTGTTCGATCCATGTGTGGTTTGTGAAAAGAACACACATGCAATGCCATTGGTTGATGCATGTGTGATTTGTGGAAAAGAACACACATTTAATGACTCTAGTGCTGGTTTTAGTATCAGAACACGCATGCAATGCCATTGGTTAATCGATGTGTGGTTTGTGAAAAGGACACACATGCAATGACTTTGGTTGATCAATGTGTGGTTTGTGGAAAGAACACACATGCAATGATATTGGTGGATCCATGTGTGGTTTGTGGAAAACAACACACATGCAATGACTCTGGTAGATCCATATTGTGGTTTGTGGAAAGAACACACATGCAATAACACTGGTGGATCCATATGTGGTTTGTGAAAAGAACACACATGCAATGATTCTAGTGCTGGTTTAGTATAAGAACACACATGCAATGAATCTAGTGGGTCCATATGTGGTTTGTGAAAATAACACACATGCAATGACTCTAGTGGATCCATATGTGGTTTGTGGAAAGAACACACATGCAATAACCACTGGTTGATCCATATGTGGTTTGTGAAAAGAACACACATGCGATGACACTAGTTGATCCATATGTGGTTTGTGGCAAGAACACACATGCAATCACTCTAGTGGATCCATATGTGGTTTGTGGAAAGAACACACATGCAATGAACATTGGTGGATTCATATGTGGGTCATGACAGGAACACACATGTAATGACATTGGTTTATCCATATGTGGTTTCTTACAATAACACACATGCCATGCCATTGGTTAATACATGTGTGGTTTGCGGAAAGAACACACATGCAATGCCATTGGTTGATCCATGTGTGGTTTGTGAATAGAACACACATGCAATTACTCAAGTGGGTCCATGTGTGGTTTGTGGAAAGAACACACATGCAATGACATTGGTTGATCCATGTGTGGTTTGTGGAAAAGAACACACATGCAATTACTCTGGTGGATCCATGTGTGGTTTGTGGAAAGAACACACATGCATTGACTCTGGTGGATCCATATGTGGTTTGTGGAAAGAACACACATGCAATGCCATTGGTTGATCCACGTGGTTCGTGGAAAAGAACACACATGCAATGACATTTGTGGATCCATATGTGGTTTGTGGAAATAACACACATGTAATGACATTGGTTGATCCATGTGTGGTTTGTGAAAAGAAAACACATGCAATGCCATTGGTTGATCTATGTGGTTTGTGGAAAGTAACACACATGCAATGACATTGGTGGATCCATATGTGGTTTGTGGAAAGAACACACATGCAATGCCATTGGTTGATCCATGTGGTTTATGGAAAAGAACACACATGCAATGACATTTGTGGATCCATATGTGGTTTGTGGAAAGAATACACATGCAATGACATTGTTTGATCCATGTGTGGTTTGTGAAAAGAACACATATGCAATGCCATTGGTTGATGCATGTGTGGTTTGTGGAAAAGAACACATATTTAATGACTCTAGTGCTGGTTTTAGTATCAGAACACACATGCAATGCCATTGGTTAATCCATGTGTGGTTTGTGAAAAGGACACACATGCAATGACTTTGGTTGATCAATGTGTGGTTTGTGGAAAGAACACACATGCAATGACATTGGTGGATCCATGTGTGGTTTGTGGAAAACAACACACATGCAATGACTCTGGCGGATCCATATGTGGTTTGTGGAAAGAACACACATGCAATGACACTGGTGGATCCATATGTGGTTTGTGAAAAGAACACACATGCAATGACTCTAGTGCTGGTTTAGTATAAGAACACACCTACAATGACTCTAGTGGGTCCATATCTGGTTTGTGAAAATAACACACATCAATGTCATTGGTTGATCCATGTATGGTTTGTGGAAAGAACACACATGCAGTGCCATTGGTTGATCCATATGTGGTTTGTGGAAAGAACACACATGCAATGCCATTGGTTGATCCATATGTGGTTTGTGGAAAAGAACAGACATGCAATGCCATTGATTGATCCATGTGTGGTTTGTGAAAATAACACACATGCAATGCCATTGGTTGATCCATGTGTGGTTTGTGAAAAGAACACACATGCAATGCCATTGGTTGATCTATGTGGTTTGTGGAAAATAACACACATGCAATGACATTGGTGGATCCATATGTGGTTTGTGGAAAGATCACACATGAAATGCCATTGGTTGATCCATGTGGTTTGTGGAAAAGAATACACATGCAATGACATTGGTGGATCCATATGTGGTTTGTAGAAAGAACACACATGCAATGACTCTGGTGGGTCCATATGTGGTTTGTGGAAAGAACACCCATGCAATGACTCTGGTGGATCCATGTGTGGTTTGTGAAAAGAACACACATGCAATGCCATTGGTTGATCCATGTGTGGTTTGTGAAAAGAACACACATGCAATTACTCAAGTGGGTCCATGTGTGGTTTGTGGAAAGAACACACATGCAATGACATTGGTTGATCCATGTGTGGTTTGTGGAAAAGAAAGCACATGCAATTCCTATGGTCGATCCATGTGTGGTTTGTGCAAAGAACACACATGCATTGACTAGTGGATCCATATGTGGTTTGGAAAGAAACACACAATAACCACTTGTTTATCCATATGTGGTTTCTGGAAAGAACACACATGCAATGACACTGTTTGATCCATATGTGGTTTGTGGAAAGAACACACATGCAATGAACACTGGTGGATCGATATGTGGTTCATGACAGGAACACACATGCAATGCCATTGGTTGATCCATATGTGGTTTGTGACAACAACACACATGCAATGCCATTGGTTAATCCATGTGTGGTTTGTGAAAAGAACACACATCTAATGACTCTGGTGGATCCATATGTGGTTTGTAAAAAGAACACACATGCAATGACTCTGGTGGGTCCATATGTGGTTTGTGGAAAGAACACACATGCAATGACTCTCGTGGATCCATGTGTGGTTTGTGAAAAGAACACACATGCAATGCCATTGGTTCATCCATGTGTGGTTTGTGAAAAGAACACACATGCAATGCCATTGGATGATCCATGTGTGGTTTGTGGAAAGAACACACATGCAATGCCATTGGTTGATCCATATGTGGTTTGTGGAAAAGAACACACATGCAATGACATTGGTGGATCCATATGTGGTTTGTAGAAATAACACACATGCAATGACTCTGGCGGGTCCATATGTGGTTTCTGGAAAGAACACACATGCAATGACTCTGGTGGATCCATGTGTGGTTTGTGAAAAGAACACACATGCAATGCCATTGGTTAATCCATATGTAGTTTGTGAAAATAACACACATGCAATTACTCAAGTGGGTCCATGTGTGGTTTGTGGAAAGAACACACATGCAATGACATTGGTTGATCCATGTGTGGTTTGTGGAAAAGAACACACATGCAATTACTCTGGTGGATCCATGTGTGGTTTGTGGAAAGGACACACATGGAATGACTCTGGTGGATCCATATGTGGTTTGTAAAAAGAACACACATGCAATGACTCTGGTGGGTCCATATGTGGTTTGTGGAAAGAACACACATGCAATGACTCTGGTGGATCCATGTGTGGTTTGTGAAAAGAACACACATGCAATGCCATTGGTTGATCCATGTGTGGTTTGTGAAAAGAACACACATGCAATGACATTGGTGGATCCATGTGTGGTTTGTGGAAAACAACACACATGCAATGACTCTGGTGGATCCATATGTGGTTTGTGGAAAGAACACACATGCAATGACACTGGTGGATCCATATGTGGTTTGTGAAGAGAACACACATGCAATGACTCTAGTGCTGGTTTTAGTATAAGAACACACATGCAATGACTCTAGTGGGTCCATATGTGGTTTGTGAAAAGAACACACATGCAATGACTCTAGTGGATCCATATTTGGTTTGTGGAAAGAACACACATGCAATAACCACTGGTTGATCCATATGTGGTTTGTGAAAAGAACACACATGCGATGACACTAGTTGATCCATATGTGGTTTGTGGAAAGAACACACATGCAATCACTCTAGTGGATCCATATGTGTTTTGTGGAAAGAACACGCATGCAATGAACATTGGTGGATTCATATGTGGGTCATGACAGGAACACACATGTAATGACATTGGTTGATCCATATGTGGTTTCTGACAATAACACACATGCAATGCCATTGGTTAATACATGTGTGGTTTGTGGAAAGAACACACATGCAATGACTCTAGTGGATCCATATGTGGTTTGTGGAAAGAACACACATGCAATAACCACTGGTTGATCCATATGTGGTTTGTGAAAAGAACACACATGCGATGACACTAGTTGATCCATATGTGGTTTGTGGAAAGAACACACTTGCAATCACTCTAGTGGATCCATATGTGGTTTGTGGAAAGAACACGCATGCAATGAACATTGGTGGATTCATATGTGGGTCATGACAGGAACACACATGTAATGACATTGGTTGATCCATATGTGGTTTCTGACAATAACACACATGCCATGCCATTGGTTAATACATGTGTGGTTTGCGGAAAGAACACACATGCAATGCCATTGGTTGATCCATGTGTGGTTTGTGAAGAGAACACACATGCAATTACTCAAGTGGGTCCATGTGTGGTTTGTGGAAAGAACACACATGCAATGACATTGGTTGATCCATGTGTGGTTTGTGGAAAAGAACACACATGCAATGACTCTGGTAGATCCATATGTGGTTTGTGGAAAGAACACACATGCAATGACACTGGTGGATCCATATGTGGTTTGTGAAAAGAACACACATGCAATGACTCTAGTGCTGGTTTTAGTATAAGAACACACATGCAATGAGTCTAGTGAGTCCATATGTGGTTTGTGAAAAGAACACACATGGAATGACTCTAGTGGATCCATATGTGGTTTGTGGAGAGAAGACACATGCAATGACAATGGTTGATCCATATGTGGTTTGTGGAAAGAACACACATGCAATGACACTGGTTGATCCATATGTGGTTTGTGGAAAGAACACACATGCAATGACTCTGGTGGATCCATGTGTGGTTTGTGAGAAGAACACACATGCAATGATTCTACTGGGTCCATATGTAGTTTGTCAAAAGAACACACATGCAATGACTCTAGTGGATCCATATGTGGTTTGTGGAAAGAACACACGTGCAATGACCACAGGTTGATCCATATGTGGTTTGTGGAAAGAACACCCAAGCAATGACACTGGTTGATCCATATGTGGTTTGTGGAAAGAACACACATGCAATGACTCTGGTGGATCCATGTGTGGTTTGTGAAAAGAACACACACGCAGTGCCATTGGTTTATCCATATGTGGTTTGTGAAAAGAACACACATGCAATGCCATTGGTGGATCCATGTGGTTTGTGGAAAAGAACACACATGCAATGACATTGGTGGATCCATATGTGGTTTGTGGAAAGAACACACATGCACTGCCATTGGTTGATCCATGTGGTTTGTGGAAAAGAACACACATGCAATGACATTGGTGGATCCATATATGGTTTGTGGAAAGAACACACATGCACTGCCATTGGTTGATCCATTTGGTTTGTGGAAAAGAACACACAGGCAATGACATTGGTTGATCCATGTGTGGTTTGTGAAAAGAACAAACATGCAATTATTCTAGTGGATACATATGTGGTTTGTGGAAAGAACACACATGCAATGACACTAGTGGATCCATATGTGGATTGTGAAAAGAACACACATGCAATGATTCTAGTGATGGTTTAGTATAAGAACACACATGCAATGACTCTAGTGGGTCCATATGTGGTTTGTGAAAATAACACACATGCAATGACTCTAGTGGATCCATATGTGGTTTGTGGAAAGAACACACATGCAATAACCACTGGTTGATCCATATGTGGTTTGTGAAAATAACACACATGCGATGACACTGGTTGATCCATATGTGGTTTGTGGAAAGAACACACATGCAATCACTCTAGTGGATCCATATGTGGTTTGTGGAAAGAACACACATGCAATTAACATTGGTGGATTCATATGTGGGTCATGACAGGAACACACATGTAATGACATTGGTTTATCCATATGTGGTTTCTTACAATAACACACATGCAATGCCATTAGTTAATACATGTGTGGTTCGTGGAAAGAACACACATGCAATGCCACTGGTTGATCCATGTGTGGTTTGTGAAAAGAACACACATGCAATTACTCAAGTGGGTCCATGTGTGGTTTGTGGAAAGAACACACATGCAATGACTCTGCTGGATCCATGTGTGGTTTGTGAAAAGAACACACATGCAATGCCATTGGTTGATCCATGTGTGGTTTGTGAAAATAACACACATGCAATTACTCAAGTGGGTCCATGTGTGGTTTGTGGAAAGAACACACTTGCAATGACATTGGTTGATCCATGTGTGGTTTGTGGAAAAGAACACACATGCAATTACTCTGGTGGATCCATGTGTGGTTTGTGGAAAGAACACACATGCATTGACTCTAGTGGATCCATATGTGGTTTATGGAAAGAAACACACATGCAATAACCACTTGTTTATCCATATGTGGTTTGTGGAAAGAACACACATGTAATGACACTGGTTGATCCATATGTGGTTTGTGGAAAGAACACACATGCAATGACTCTAGTGGATCCATATGTGGTTTGTGGAAAGATCACACATGCAATGAACACTGGTGGATCCATATGTGGTTCATGACAGGAACACACATGCAATGACATTGGTTGATCCATATGTGGTTTGTGACAATAACACATGCAATGCCATTGGTTAATCCTTGTGTGGTTTTTGGAATCAAAAAAAATGCAATGACTCTGGTGGATCCATATGCGGTTTGTAAAAAGAACACACGTGCAATGACTCTGGTGGGTCCATATGTGGTTTGTGGAAAGAACACACATGCAATGACTCTGGTGGATCCATGGGTGGTTTGTGAAAAGAACACACATGCAATGCCATTGGTTGATCCATGTGTGATTTGTGAAAAGAACACACATGCAATGCCATTGGTTGATCCATATGTGGTTTGTGGAAAAGAACACACATGCGATGACATTGGTGGATCCATATGTGGTTTGTAGAAAGAACACACATGCAATGACTCTGGTGGGTCCATATGTGGTTGGTGGAAAGAACACACATGCAATGACTCTGGTGGATCCATGTGTGGTTTGTGAAAAGAACACACATGCAATGCCATTGGTTGATCCATGTGTGGTTTGTGAAAAGAACACACATGCAATTACTCAAGTGGGTCCATGTGTGGTTTGTGGAAAGAACACACATGCAATAACATTGGTTGATCCATGTGTGGTTTGTGGAAAAGAACACACATGCAATTACTCTGGTGGATCCATGTGTGGTTTGTGGAAACAACACACATGCAATGACATTGTTCGATCCATGTGTGGTTTGTGAAAAGAACACACATGCAATGCCATTGGTTGATGCATGTGTGGTTTGTGGAAAAGAACACATATTTAATGACTCTAGTGCTGGTTTTAGTATCAGAACACGCATGCAATGCCATTGGTTAATCCATGTGTGGTTTGTGAAAAGGACACACATGCAATGACTTTGGTTGATCAATGTGTGGTTTGTGGAAAGAACACACATGCAATGATATTGGTGGATCCATGTGTGGTTTGTGGAAAACAACACACATGCAATGACTCTGGTGGATCCATATTGTGGTTTGTGGAAAGAACACACATGCAATAACACTAGTGGATCCATATGTGGTTTGTGAAAAGAACACACATGCAATGATTCTAGTGCTGGTTTAGTATAAGAACACACATGCAATGACTCTAGTGGGTCCATTTGTGGTATGTGAAAATAACACACATGCAATGACTCTAGTGGATCCATATGTGGTTTGTGGAAAGAACACACATGCAATAACCACTGGTTGATCCATATGTGGTTTGTGAAAAGAACACACATGCGATGACACTAGTTGATCCATATGTGGTTTGTGGAAAGAACACACATGAAATCACTCTAGTGGATCCATATGTGGTTTGTGGAAAGAACACACATGCAATGAACATTGGTGGATTCATATATGGGTCATGACAGGAACACACATGTAATGACATTGGTTTATCCATATGTGGTTTCTTACAATAACACACATGCCATGCCATTGGTTAATACATGTGTGGTTTGCGGAAAGAACACACATGCAATGCCATTGGTTGATCCATGTGTGGTTTGTGAAAAGAACACACATGCAATTACTCAAGTGGGTCCATGTGTGGTTTGTGGAAAGAACACACATGCAATGACATTGGTTGATCCATGTGTGGTTTGTGGAAAAGAACACACATGCAATTACTCTGGTGGATCCATGTGTGGTTTGTGGAAAGAACACACATGCATTGACTCTAGTGGATCCATATGTGGTTTATGGAAAGAAACACACATGCAATAACCACTTGTTTATCCATATGTGGTTTGTGGAAAGAACACACATGTAATGACACTGGTTGATCCATATGTGGTTTGTGGAAAGAACACACATGCAATGACTCTAGTGGATCCATATGTGGTTTGTGGAAAGATCACACATGCAATGAACACTGGTGGATCCATATGTGGTTCATGACAGGAACACACATGCAATGACATTGGTTGATCCATATGTGGTTTGTGACAATAACACACATGCAATGCCATTGGTTAATCCATGTGTGGTTTGTGGAAACAACACACATGCAATGACTCTGGTGGATCCATATGTGGTTTGTAAAAAGAACACACGTGCAATGACTCTGGTGGGTCCATATGTGGTTTGTGGAAAGAACACACATGCAATGACTCTGGTGGATCCATGGGTGGTTTGTGAAAAGAACACACATGCAATGCCATTGGTTGATCCATGTGTGATTTGTGAAAAGAACACACATGCAATGCCATTGGTTGATCCATATGTGGTTTGTGGAAAAGAACACACATGCGATGACATTGGTGGATCCATATGTGGTTTGTAGAAAGAACACACATGCAATGACTCTGGTGGGTCCATATGTGGTTGGTGGAAATAACACACATGCAATGACTCTGGTGGATCCATGTGTGGTTTGTGAAAAGAACACACATGCAATGCCATTGGTTGATCCATGTGTGGTTTGTGAAAAGAACACACATGCAATTACTCAAGTGGGTCCATGTGTCGTTTGTGGAAAGAACACACATGCAATAACATTGGTTGATCCATGTGTGGTTTGTGGAAAAGAACACACATGCAATTACTCTGGTGGATCCATGTGTGGTTTGTGGAAACAACACACATGCAATGACATTGTTCGATCCATGTGTGGTTTGTGAAAAGAACACACATGCAATGCCATTGGTTGATGCATGTGGTTTGTGGAAAAGAACACATATTTAATGACTCTAGTGCTGGTTTTAGTATCGAACACATGCAATGCCATTGGTTAATCCATGTGGTTTGTGAAAAGGACACACATGCAATGACTTTGGTTGATCAATGTGTGGTTTGTGGAAAGAACACATGCAATGATATTGGTGGATCCATGTGTGGTTTGGAAAACAACACATGCAATGACTCTGGTGGATCCATATTGTGGTTTGTGGAAAGAACACACATGCAATAACACTAGTGGATCCATATGTGGTTTGTGAAAAGAACACACATGCAATGATTCTAGTGCTGGTTTAGTATAAGAACACACATGCAATGACTCTAGTGGGTCCATTTGTGGTATGTGAAAATAACACACATGCAATGACTCTAGTGGATCCATATGTGGTTTGTGGAAAGAACACACATGCAATAACCACTGGTTGATCCATATGTGGTTTGTGAAAAGAACACACATGCGATGACACTAGTTGATCCATATGTGGTTTGTGGAAAGAACACACATGAAATCACTCTAGTGGATCCATATGTGGTTTGTGGAAAGAACACACATGCAATGAACATTGGTGGATTCATATATGGGTCATGACAGGAACACACATGTAATGACATTGGTTTATCCATATGTGGTTTCTTACAATAACACACATGCCATGCCATTGGTTAATACATGTGTGGTTTGCGGAAATAACACACATGCAATGCCATTGGTTGATCCATGTGTGGTTTGTGAAAAGAACACACATGCAATTACTCAAGTGGGTCCATGTGTGGTTTGTGGAAAGAACACACATGCAATGACTCTGGTGGATCCATGTGTGGTTTGTGGAAAGAACACACATGCATTGACTCTGGTGGATCCATATGTGGTTTGTGGAAAGAACGCACATGCAATGCCATTGGTTGATCCATGTGGTTTGTGGAAAAGAACACACATGCAATGACATTTGTGGATCCATATGTGGTTTGTGGAAAGAACACACATGAAATGACATTGGTTGATCCATGTGTGGTTTGTGAAAAGAACACACATAAAATGCCATTGGTTGATCTATGTGGTTTGTGGAAAATAACACACATGCAATGACGTTGGTGGATCCATATGTGGTTTGTGGAAAGAACACACATGCAATGCCATTGGTTGATCCATGTGGTTTATGGAAAAGAACACACATGCAATGACATTTGTGGATCCATATGTGGTTTGTGGAAAGAACACACATGCAATGACATTGGTTGATCCATGTGTAGTTTGTCAAAAGAACACATATGCAAGGCCATTGGTTGATGCATGTGTGGTTTGTGGAAAAGGACACATATTTAATGACTCTAGTGCTGGTTTTAGTATCAGAACACACATGCAATGCCATTGGTTAATCCATGTGTGGTTTGTGAAAAGGACACACATGCAATGACTTTGGTTGATCAATGTGTGGTTTGTGGAAAGAACACACATGCAATGACATTGGTGGATCCATGTGTGGTTTGTGGAAAACAACACACATGCAATGACTCTGGCGGATCCATATGTGGTTTGTGGAAAGAACACACATGCAATGACACTGGTGGATCCATATGTGGTTTGTGAAAAGAACACACATGCAATGACTCTAGTGCTGGTTTAGTATAAGAACACACCTACAATGACTCTAGTGGGTCCATATCTGGTTTGTGAAAATAACACACATCAATGTCATTGGTTGATCCATGTATGGTTTGTGGAAAGAACACACATGCAGTGCCATTGGTTGATCCATATGTGGTTTGTGGAAAGAACACACATGCAATGCCATTGGTTGATCCATATGTGGTTTGTGGAAAAGAACACACATGCAATGCCATTGATTGATCCATGTGTGGTTTGTGAAAATAACACACATGCAATGCCATTGGTTGATCCATGTGTGGTTTGTGAAAAGAACACACATGCAATTCCATTGGTTGATCTATGTGGTTTGTGGAAAATAACACACATGCAATGACATTGGTGGATCCATATGTGGTTTGTGGAAAGAACACACATGAAATGCCATTGGTTGATCCATGTGGTTTGTGGAAAAGAATACACATGCAATGACATTGGTGGATCCATATGTGGTTTGTAGAAAGAACACACATGCAATGACTCTGGTGGGTCCATATGTGGTTTGTGGAAAGAACACCCATGCAATGACTCTGGTGGATCCATGTGTGGTTTGTGAAAAGAACACACATGCAATGCCATTGGTTGATCCATGTGTGGTTTGTGAAAAGAACACACATGCAATTACTCAAGTGGGTCCATGTGTGGTTTGTGGAAAGAACACACATGCAATGACATTGGTTGATCCATGTGTGGTTTGTGGAAAAGAAAGCACATGCAATTACTCTGGTGGATCCATGTGTGGTTTGTGGAAAGAACACACATGCATTGACTCTAGTGGATCCATATGTGGTTTGTGGAAAGAAACACACATGCAATAACCACTTGTTTATCCATATGTGGTTTGTGGAAAGAACACACACGCAATGACACTCGTTGATCCATATGTGGTTTGTGGAAAGAACACACATGCAATGAACACTGGTGGATCGATATGTGGTTCATGACAGGAACACACATGCAATGACATTGGTTGATCCATATGTGGTTTGTGACAACAACACACATGCAATGCCATTGGTTAATCCATGTGTGGTTTGTGTAAAGAACACACATGCAATGACTCTGGTGGATCCATATGTGGTTTGTAAAAAGAACACACATGCAATGACTCTGGTGGGTCCATATGTGGTTTGTGGAAAGAACACACATGCACTGACTCTGGTGGATCCATGTGTGGTTTGTGAAAAGAACACACATGCAATGCCATTGGTTGATCCATGTGTGGTTTGTGAAAAGAACACACATGCAATGTCATTGGTTGATCCATGTGTGGTTTGTGGAAAGAACACACATGCAATGCCATTGGTTGATCCATATGTGGTTTGTGGAAAAGAACACACATGCAATGACATTGGTGGATCCATATGTGGTTTGTAGAAAGAACACACATGCAATGACTCTGGTGGGTCCATATGTGGTTTGTGGAAAGAACACACATGCAATGACTCTGGTGGATCCATGTGTGGTTTGTGAAAAGAACACACATGCAATGCCATTGGTTAATCCATGTGTAGTTTGTGAAAAGAACACACATGCAATTACTCAAGTCGGTCCATGTGTGGTTTGTGAAAAGAACACACATGCAATGCCATTGGTTGATGCATGTGTGGTTTGTGGAAAAGAAAACACATTTAATGACTCTAGTGCTAGTTTTAGTATCAGAACACCCATGCAATGCCATTGGTTAATCCATGTGTGGTTTGTGAAAAGGACACACATGCAATGACTTTGGTTGATCAAGGTGTGGTTTGTGGAAAGAACACACATGCAATGCCATTGGTTGATACATATGTGGTTTGTGGAAAAGAACACACATGCAATGGACACAGGTGGATCCATGTGTGGTTTGTGAAAAGAACACACATGCAATGCCATTGGTTGATCCATGTGTGGTTTGTGAAAAGAACACACATGCAATGACATTGGTGGATCCATGTGTGGTTTGTGGAAAACAACACACATGCAATGACTCTCGTGGATCCATATGTGGTTTGTGGAAAGAACGCACATGCAATGACACTGGTGGATCCATATGTGGTTTGTGAAAAGAACACACATGCAATGACTCTAGTGCTAGTTTTAGTATAAGAACACACATGCAATGACTCTAGTGGGTCCATATGTGGTTTGTGAAAAGAACACACATGCAATGACTCTAGTGGATCCATATGTGGTTTGTGGAAAGAACACACATGCAATAACCACTGGTTGATCCATATGTGGTTTGTGAAAAGAACACACATGCGATGACACTGGTTGATTCATATGTGGTTTGTGGAAAGAACACACATGCAATCACTCTAGTGGATACATATGTGGTTTGTGGAAAGAACACACATGCAATGAACATTGGTGGATTCATATGTGGGTCATGACAGGAACACACATGTAATGACATTGGTTGATCCATATGTGGTTTCTGACAATAACACACATGCAATGCCATTGGTTAATACATGTGTGGTTTGTGGAAAGAACACACATGCAATGACTCTGGTGGATCCATATGTGGTTTGTACAAAGAACACACATGCAATGACTCTAGTGGGTCCATATGTGGTTCATGACAGGAACACACATGCAATGACTCTGGTAGATCCATATGTGGTTTGTGGAAAGAACACACATGCAATGACACTGGTGGATCCATATGTGGTTTGTGAAAAGAACACACATGCAATGAGTCTAGTGCTGGTTTTAGTATAAGAACACACATGCAATGAGTCTAGTGAGTCCATATGTGGTTTCTGAAAAGAACACACATGGAATGACTCTAGTAGATCCATATGTGGTTTGTGGAAAGAAGACACATGCAATGACACTGGTGGATCCATATGTGGTTTGTGAAAAGAACACACATGCAATGAGTCTAGTGCTGGTTTTAGTATAAGAACACACCTACAATGACTCTAGTGGGTCCATATCTGGTTTGTGAAAATAACACACATCAATGTCATTGGTTGATCCATGTATGGTTTGTGGAAAGAACACACATGCAGTGCCATTGGTTGATCCATATGTGGTTTGTGGAAAGAACACACATGCAATGCCATTGGTTGATCCATATGTGGTTTGTGGAAAAGATACCCCATGCAATGCCATTGGTTGATCCATGTGTGGTTTGTGAAAATAACACACATGCAATGCCATTGGTTGATCCATGTGTGGTTTGTGAAAAGAACACACATGCAATGCCATTGGTTGATCTATGTGGTTTGTGGAAAATAACACACATGCAATGACATTGGTGGATCCATATGTGGTTTGTGGAAAGAACACACATGAAATGCCATTGGTTGATCCATGTGGTTTGTGGAAAAGAATACACATGCAATGACATTGGTGGATCCATATGTGGTTTGTAGAAAGAACACACATGCAATGACTCTGGTGGGTCCATATGTGGTTTGTGGAAAGAACACCCATGCAATGACTCTGGGGGATCCATGTGTGGTTTGTTAAAAGAACACACATGCAATGCCATTGGTTGATCCATGTGTGGTTTGTGAAAAGAACACACATGCAATTACTCAAGTGGGTCCATGTGTGGTTTGTGGAAAGAGCACACATGCAATGACATTGGTTGATCCATGTGTGGTTTGTGGAAAAGAACGCACATGCAATTACTCTGGTGGATCCATGTGTGGTTTGTGGAAAGAACACACATGCATTGACTCTAGTGGATCCATATGTGGTTTGTGGAAAGAAACACACATGCAATAACCACTTGTTTATCCATATGTGGTTTGTGGAAAGAACACACATGCAATGACACTGGTTGATCCACATGTGGTTTGTGGAAAGAACACACATGCAATGAACACTGGTGGATCGATATGCGGTTCATGACAGGAACACACATGCAATGCCATTGGTTGATCCATATGTGGTTTGTGACAACAACACACATGCAATGCCATTGGTTAATCCATGTGTGGTTTGTGGAAAGAACACACATGAAATGACATTGGTTGATCCATATGTGGTTTGTAAAAAGAACACACATGCAATGACTCTGGTGGGTCCATATGTGGTTTGTGGAAAGAACACACATGCACTGACTCTGGTGGATCCATGTGTGGTTTGTGAAAAGAACACACATGCAATGCCATTGGTTGATCCATGTGTGGTTTGTGAAAAGAACACACATGCAATGTCATTGGTTGATCCATGTGTGGTTTGTGGAAAGAACACACATGCAATGCCATTGGTTGATGCATATGTGGTTTGTGGAAAAGAACACACATGCAGTGACATTGATGGATCCATATGTGGTTTGTAGAAAGAACACACATGCAATGACTCTGGTGGGTCCATATGTGGTTTGTGGAAAGAACACACATGCAATGACTCTGGTGGATCCATGTGGTTTGGTTTGAAAAGAACACACATGCAATGCCATTGGTTAATCCATGTGTAGTTTGTGAAAAGAACACACATGCAATTACTCAAGTCGGTCCATGTGTGGTTTGTGAAAAGAACACACATGCAATGCCATTGGTTGATGCATGTGTGGTTTGTGGAAAAGAAAACACATTTAATGACTCTAGTGCTAGTTTTAGTATCAGAACACGCATGCAATGCCATTGGTTAATCCATGTGTGGTTTGTGAAAAGGACACACATGCAATGACTTTGGTTGATCAATGTGTGGTTTGTGGAAAGAACACACATGCAATGCCATTGGTTGATACATATGTGGTTTGTGGAAAAGAACACACATGCAATGGACACAGGTGGATCCATGTGTGGTTTGTGAAAAGAACACACATGCAATGCCATTGGTTGATCCATGTGTGGTTTGTGAAAAGAACACACATGCAATGACATTGGTGGATCCATGTGTGGTTTGTGGAAAACAACACACATGCAATGACTCTGGTGGATCCATATGTGGTTTGTGGAAAGAACACACATGCAATGACACTGGTGGATCCATATGTGGTTTGTGAAAAGAACACACATGCAATGACTCTAGTGCTGGTTTTAGTATAAGAACACACATGCAATGACTCTAGTGGGTCCATATGTGGTTTGTGAAAAGAACACACATGCAATGACTCTAGTGGATCCATATGTGGTTTGTGGAAAGAACACACATGCAATAACCACTGGTTGATCCATATGTGGTTTGTGAAAAGAACACACATGCGATGACACTGGTTGATTCATATGTGGTTTGTGGAAAGAACACACATGCAATCACTCTAGTGGATCCATATGTGGTTTGGGGAAAGAACACACATGCAATGAACATTGGTGGATTCATATGTGGGTCATGACAGGAACACACATGTAATGACATTGGTTGATCCATATGTGGTTTCTGACAATAACACACATGCAATGCCATTGGTTAATACATGTGTGGTTTGTGGAAAGAACACACATGCAATGACTCTGGTGGATCCATATGTGGTTTGTACAAAGAACACACATGCAATGACTCTAGTGGGTCCATATGTGGTTCATGACAGGAACACACATGCAATGACTCTGGTAGATCCATATGTGGTTTGTGGAAAGAACACACATGCAATGACACTGGTGGATCCATATGTGGTTTGTGAAAAGAACACACATGCAATGAGTCTAGTGCTGGTTTTAGTATAAGAACACACATGCAATGAGTCTAGTGAGTCCATATGTGGTTTGTGAAAAGAACACACATGGAATGACTCTAGTAGATCCATATGTGGTTTGTGGAAAGAAGACACATGCAATGACACTGGTGGATCCATATGTGGTTTGTGAAAAGAACACACATGCAATGAGTCTAGTGCTGGTTTTAGTATAAGAACACACCTACAATGACTCTAGTGGGTCCATATCTGGTTTGTGAAAATAACACACATCAATGTCATTGGTTGATCCATGTATGGTTTGTGGAAAGAACACACATGCAGTGCCATTGGTTGATCCATATGTGGTTTGTGGAAAGAACACACATGCAATGCCATTGGTTGATCCATATGTGGTTTGTGGAAAAGATACCCCATGCAATGCCATTGGTTGATCCATGTGTGGTTTGTGAAAATAACACACATGCAATGCCATTGGTTGATCCATGTGTGGTTTGTGAAAAGAACACACATGCAATGCCATTGGTTGATCTATGTGGTTTGTGGAAAATAACACACATGCAATGACATTGGTGGATCCATATGTGGTTTGTGGAAAGAACACACATGAAATGCCATTGGTTGATCCATGTGGTTTGTGGAAAAGAATACACATGCAATGACATTGGTGGATCCATATGTGGTTTGTAGAAAGAACACACATGCAATGACTCTGGTGGGTCCATATGTGGTTTGTGGAAAGAACACCCATGCAATGACTCTGGGGGATCCATGTGTGGTTTGTGAAAAGAACACACATGCAATGCCATTGGTTGATCCATGTGTGGTTTGTGAAAAGAACACACATGCAATTACTCAAGTGGGTCCATGTGTGGTTTGTGGAAAGAGCACACATGCAATGACATTGGTTGATCCATGTGTGGTTTGTGGAAAAGAACGCACATGCAATTACTCTGGTGGATCCATGTGTGGTTTGTGGAAAGAACACACATGCATTGACTCTAGTGGATCCATATGTGGTTTGTGGAAAGAAACACACATGCAATAACCACTTGTTTATCCATATGTGGTTTGTGGAAAGAACACACATGCAATGACACTGGTTGATCCACATGTGGTTTGTGGAAAGAACACACATGCAATGAACACTGGTGGATCGATATGCGGTTCATGACAGGAACACACATGCAATGCCATTGGTTGATCCATATGTGGTTTGTGACAACAACACACATGCAATGCCATTGGTTAATCCATGTGTGGTTTGTGGAAAGAACACACATGTAATGACTCTGGTGGATCCATATGTGGTTTGTAAAAAGAACACACATGCAATGACTCTGGTGGGTCCATATGTGGTTTGTGGAAAGAACACACATGCACTGACTCTGGTGGATCCATGTGTGGTTTGTGAAAAGAACACACATGCAATGCCATTGGTTGATCCATGTGTGGTTTGTGAAAAGAACACACATGCAATGTCATTGGTTGATCCATGTGTGGTTTGTGGAAAGAACACACATGCAATGCCATTGGTTGATGCATATGTGGTTTGTGGAAAAGAACACACATGCAGTGACATTGATGGATCCATATGTGGTTTGTAGAAAGAACACACATGCAATGACTCTGGTGGGTCCATATGTGGTTTGTGGAAAGAACACACATGCAATGACTCTGGTGGATCCATGTGTGGTTTGTGAAAAGAACACACATGCAATGCCATTGGTTAATCCATGTGTAGTTTGTGAAAAGAACACACATGCAATTACTCAAGTCGGTCCATGTGTGGTTTGTGAAAAGAACACACATGCAATGCCATTGGTTGATGCATGTGTGGTTTGTGGAAAAGAAAACACATTTAATGACTCTAGTGCTAGTTTTAGTATCAGAACACGCATGCAATGCCATTGGTTAATCCATGTGTGGTTTGTGAAAAGGACACACATGCAATGACTTTGGTTGATCAATGTGTGGTTTGTGGAAAGAACACACATGCAATGCCATTGGTTGATACATATGTGGTTTGTGGAAAAGAACACACATGCAATGGACACAGGTGGATCCATGTGTGGTTTGTGAAAAGAACACACATGCAATGCCATTGGTTGATCCATGTGTGGTTTGTGAAAAGAACACACATGCAATGACATTGGTGGATCCATGTGTGGTTTGTGGAAAACAACACACATGCAATGACTCTGGTGGATCCATATGTGGTTTGTGGAAAGAACACACATGCAATGACACTGGTGGATCCATATGTGGTTTGTGAAAAGAACACACATGCAATGACTCTAGTGCTGGTTTTAGTATAAGAACACACATGCAATGACTCTAGTGGGTCCATATGTGGTTTGTGAAAAGAACACACATGCAATGACTCTAGTGGATCCATATGTGGTTTGTGGAAAGAACACACATGCAATAACCACTGGTTGATCCATATGTGGTTTGTGAAAAGAACACACATGCGATGACCTTTGGTTGATTCATATGTGGTTTGTGCAAAGAACACACATGCAATCACTCTAGTGGATCCATATGTGGTTTGGGGAAAGAACACATGCAATGAACATTGGTGGATTCATATGTGGGTCATGACAGAACACACATGTAATGACATTGGTTGATCCATATGTGGTTTCTGACAAGAACACACATGCAATGCCATTGGTTAATACATGTGTGGTTTGTGGAAAGAACACACATGCAATGACTCTGGTGGATCCATATGTGGTTTGTACAAAGAACACACATGCAATGACTCTAGTGGGTCCATATGTGGTTCATGACAGGAACACACATGCAATGACTCTGGTAGATCCATATGTGGTTTGTGGAAAGAACACACATGCAATGACACTGGTGGATCCATATGTGGTTTGTGAAAAGAACACACATGCAATGAGTCTAGTGCTGGTTTTAGTATAAGAACACACATGCAATGAGTCTAGTGAGTCCATATGTGGTTTGTGAAAAGAACACACATGGAATGACTCTAGTAGATCCATATGTGGTTTGTGGAAAGAAGACACATGCAATGACACTGGTGGATCCATATGTGGTTTGTGAAAAGAACACACATGCAATGAGTCTAGTGCTGGTTTTAGTATAAGAACACACCTACAATGACTCTAGTGGGTCCATATCTGGTTTGTGAAAATAACACACATCAATGTCATTGGTTGATCCATGTATGGTTTGTGGAAAGAACACACATGCAGTGCCATTGGTTGATCCATATGTGGTTTGTGGAAAGAACACACATGCAATGCCATTGGTTGATCCATATGTGGTTTGTGGAAAATATACCCCATGCAATGCCATTGGTTGATCCATGTGTGGTTTGTGAAAATAACACACATGCAATGCCATTGGTTGATCCATGTGTGGTTTGTGAAAAGAACACACATGCAATGCCATTGGTTGATCTATGTGGTTTGTGGAAAATAACACACATGCAATGACATTGGTGGATCCATATGTGGTTTGTGGAAAGAACACACATGAAATGCCATTGGTTGATCCATGTGGTTTGTGGAAAAGAATACACATGCAATGACATTGGTGGATCCATTTGTGGTTTGTAGAAAGAACACACATGCAATGAATCTGGTGGGTCCATATGTGGTTTGTGGAAAGAACACCCATGCAATGACTCTGGTGGATCCATGTGTGGTTTGTGAAAAGAACACACATGCAATGCCATTGGTTGATCCATGTGTGGTTTGTGAAAAGAACACACATGCAATTACTCAAGTGGGTCCATGTGTGGTTTGTGGAAAGAACACACATGCAATGACATTGGTTGATCCATGTGTGGTTTGTGGAAAAGAACGCACATGCAATTACTCTTGTGGATCCATGTGTGGTTTGTGGAAAGAACACACATGCATTGACTCTAGTCGATCCATATGTGGTTTGTGGAAAGAAACACACATGCAATAACCACTTGTTTATCCATATGTGGTTTGTGGAAAGAACACACATGCAATGACACTGGTTGATCCATATGTGGTTTGTGGAAAGAACACACATGCAATGAACACTGGTGGATCGATATGTGGTTCATGACAGGAACACACATGCAATTACATTGGTTGATCCATATGTGGTTTGTGACAACAACACACATGCAATGCCATTGGTTAATCCATGTGTGGTTTGTGGAAAGAACACACATGCAATGACTCTGGTGGATCCATATGTGGTTTGTAAAAAGAACACACATGCAATGACTCTGGTGGGTCCATATGTGGTTTGTGGAAAGAACACACATGCACTGACTCTGGTGGATCCATGTGTGGTTTGTGAAAAGAACACACATGCAATGCCATTGGTTGATCCATGTGTGGTTTGTGACAAGAACACACATGCAATGTCATTGGTTGATCCATGTGTGGTTTGTGGAAAGAACACACATGCAATGCCATTGGTTGATCCATATGTGGTTTGTGGAAAAGAACACACATGCAATGACATTGGTGGATCCATATGTGGTTTGTAGAAAGAACACACATGCAATGACTCTGTTGGGTCCATATGTGGTTTGTGGAAAGAACACACATGCAATGACTCTGGTGGATCCATGTATGGTTTGTGAAAAGAACACACATGCAATGCCATTGGTTAATCCATGTGTAGTTTGTGAAAAGAACACACATGCAATTACTCAAGTCGGTCCATGTGTGGTTTGTGAAAAGAACACACATGCAATGCCATTGGTTGATGCATGTGTGATTTGTGGAAAAGAAAACACATTTAATGACTCTAGTGCTAGTTTTAGTATCAGAACACGCATGCAATGCCATTGGTTAATCCATGTGTGGTTTGTGAAAAGGACACACATGCAATGACTTTGGTTGATCAATGTGTGGTTTGTGTAAAGAACACACATGCAATGCCATTGGTTGATACATATGTGGTTTGTGGAAAAGAACAAACATGCAATGGACACAGGTGGATCCATGTGTGGTTTGTGAAAAGAACACACATGCAATGCCATTGGTTGATCCATGTGTGGTTTGTGAAAAGAACACACATGCAATGACATTGGTGGATCCATGTGTGGTTTGTGGAAAACAACACACATGCAATGACTCTGGTGGATCCATATGTGGTTTGTGGAAAGAACACACATGCAATGACACTGGTGGATCCATATGTGGTTTGTGAAAAGAACACTCATGCAATGACTCTAGTGCTGGTTTTAGTATAAGAACACACATGCAATGACTCTAGTGGGTCCATATGTGGTTTGTGAAAAGAACACACATGCAATGACTCTAGTGGATCCATATGTGGTTTGTGGAAAGAACACACATGCAATAACCACTGGTTGATCCATATGTGGTTTGTGAAAAGAACACACATGCGATGACACTGGTTGATTCATATGTGGTTTGTGGAAAGAACACACATGCAATCACTCTAGTGGATCCATATGTGGTTTGTGGAAAGAACACACATGCAATGAACATTGGTGGATTCATATGTGGGTCATGACAGGAACACACATGTAATGACATTGGTTGATCCATATGTGGTTTCTGACAATAACACACATGCAATGCCATTGGTTAATACATGTGTGGTTTGTGGAAAGAACACACATGCAATGACTCTGGTGGATCCATATGTGGTTTGTACAAAGAACACACATGCAATGACTCTAGTGGGTCCATATGTGGTTCATGACAGGAACACACATGCAATGACTCTGGTAGATCCATATGTGGTTTGTGGAAAGAACACACATGCAATGACACTGGTGGATCCATATGTGGTTTGTGAAAAGAACACACATGCAATGAGTCTAGTGCTGGTTTTAGTATAAGAACACACATGCAATGAGTCTAGTGAGTCCATATGTGGTTTGTGAAAAGAACACACATGGAATGACTCTAGTGGATCCATATGTGGTTTGTGGAGAGAACACACATGCAATGACATTGGTTGATCCATATGTGGTTTGTGGAAAGAACACACATGCAATGACACTGGTTGATCCATATGTGGTTTGTGGAACGAACACACATGCAATGACTCTGGTGGATCCATGTGTGGTTTGTGAAAAGAACACACATGCAATGATTCTACTGGGTCCATATGTAGTTTGTCAAAAGAACACACATGAAATGACTCTAGTGGATCCATATGTGGTTTGTGGAAAGAACACACGTGCAATGACCACAGGTTGATCCATATGTGGTTTGTGGAAAGAACACCCATGCAATGACACTGGTTGATCCATATGTGGTTTGTGGAAAGAACACACATGCAATGACTCTGGTGGATCCATGTGTGGTTTGTGAAAAGAACACACACGCAGTGCCATTGGTTGATCCATGTGTGGTTTGTGAAAAGAACACACATGCAATGCCATTGGTGGATCCATGTGGTTTGTGGAAAAGAACACACATGCAATGACATTGGTGGATCCATATGTGGTTTGTGGAAAGAACACACATGCACTGCCATTGGTTGATCCATGTGGTTTGTGGAAAAGAACACACATGCAATGACATTGGTGGATCCATATATGGTTTGTGGAAAGAACACACATGCACTGCCATTGGTTGATCCATTTGGTTTGTGGAAAAGAACACACAGGCAATGACATTGGTTGATCCATGTGTGGTTTGTGAAAAGAACACATATGCAATTATTCTAGTGGATACATATGTGGTTTGTGGAAAGAACACACATGCAATGAACACTAGTGGATCCATATGTGGTTCATGACAGGAACACACATGCAATGACTCTAGTGGATACATATGTGGTTTGTGGAAAGAACACACATGCAATGAACTCTAGTGGATCTATCTTGGCATAATTTGATGCATGCCACCATGTATTTCATTGTAAAAGACACTCACTTTCCATTTTTATACTACTCAGCTTTGCCCTTGGTTTTTTGATACTACCCAGTTTTGCCCCTCTCTCTCTTTCGTAGAAGCCCAAACATGTGCCCACTCTCTCTGCTACGCCCTGATTGGTTGTCATAGTTGTCACGTGGATCGTGCGCACCAACCGTTGATCCTGTGTGATCCAACAAGGCTCGTTGCACATGTCGTGCCCTTCACAGGACAGCGCGAGACAGCACAGACGTCTCCCTCAACGAGACTTATACTAGAAGGAACACGATGCCGTCCATGGAAAAATTCGTCGAGTGGTTATGTCATCTTTAATCTAGTCTACAAAGGCTACAAGTCTACTACACGACAACTAGTCATCCAAGGCCCACGGGCTATACCATTTTACTATGTAGCGTGCCTGCACTCTCACTTCCGACAGGCCCCCACCACACGAACCTTCCACGCGGCAGCCGCAGCCGAAAGAGCTGCCTACCGGGGCCCTCGAGGAGGCCTAAACGTCCTCACATTAAAAACCCAGCCTATCGGGTCCTCCATTCGCACCCATCCACAATCTGGAGGAGCATCACGTAGCACAAGGCGAGGAGGACGTCCAGTTCAACCCCTTGGGGGACCATGTGCTCGCCGGTGCTGACGACTATGGAGGCCCCGATGAGGGCGTGGAGTTCGACGAACACGCTCCGCTCATGTACCCGGAGCTACATCTATTTCTACATGTTTCATATTTTCTGCTCGAGCTTAATCTATCCTGGCGTCATGAAAAAATCTAGTCCTAATGATTAGATGCAACGTATGAACCGGTACATGGAGAGATCTAGTCTATTCTGAATGAATCCACATTATTTATTTATTAATAAGTTATCAAGAACACAAACCACATTAATTTAGGAGCGAGCTGGGGAGACGGCCGTAATGAACTGCTGAACCTGTATAGACATGTTATTGCATCGAAAGTAAGTCAGAATGGTGGAAGGAATATATATTTATTATTTTCCTCATTTTGGTTTGTATTCCATACATTACAGGTGGATTCAAGTGAGATGGACTCTGACAAGGAGACCAGGGACAGCAAGAGCCTCCATGTCATGAAGAAGCTCAAGAGCGGGATAATCCCTTTCCGCACTTGACTTGGGGAGCTCAGGTGCCCTTTCTGTAAGAAAGGAGTCAACCCGAGGATTGCCAGCTTGATTCTGCATGCGGTTGGCAATGGTAAAAGCCCGGCTAGTAAACACAAGTCGACGACCAAGGCTAAGCACGCTTCTTATGGCAAATTCCTGAGGGAGTATGTCAAGACCGGCCTAGTGTCCCCTTACATAGGAATCAACAACTTCTAGACGACCAACCCGTCACTGTGCTGGCCCGGCAACTAATAATATTTAGTTCTCTTACCGTATCTATACCCTTAAACTATGGGGATTTCTATTTTCATACCCTTCAAATTATATTCAAGTTCATCTATTTATGGAGTTAAAGTTTCGGTGGCATACTCGTTATTTTGCATGGATAGAGGGGTGCCCCCGAAAGATATAAGGGTTATCCTGTTCGCTAGATCACAAAGGATCAATGGTTCGTGGGCACAATCCGTGTGACAACTGTCTCGACCAATCAGAGCGTAGCAGCGAAGTTGAGCACAAGTGCGAGAGATGGATACAAAGAGAGGGGAAAACCGAGTAGCACTTAAGTACCAAGGGCAAAACTGAGTAGAACTTAAAAACCAAGGGCCAAACTGAGTAGAACTTAAAAACCAAGGGCAAGAGTGACAAAGGGATTCAAAGTGAAAATAGAAAATGATTTAAAAATGGAACCAAACCGCCAGTGTTATGCTCGAGGGCAAAACTGAGTACAACTGAATCGCCAGGGTTAGACACAAGGGAAAAAAACATGACTCATAGTACGCGTGTGCGGTACACGGGGCGGTAGCGGACACGTGTGGTCGTGCACGGTTCATTAGCGTACGCGGTGCACGGTAGTGCAACAAAATGTCGCTCCCCTCCTCCTTTAATAGAGGCCTCCCCACTCCCACTGATCATGCACTCGCTCACTCAACCGTCGCCACTGTCCCATCACCTTCTATAAACACCCAACCAAACCCCAACCACGCCGGTGATGGAGAAGAACGACGCGGTGGCCATCGGTGCCTCCAAGGCCGCCAGCGAGGAGCCCCCCGTCCCCGTACATACCCCCGTCCCCGTCCCCGCATCCGCCGTAGCCGTCGTCGAGGAGGCCCCCGCTAGTCTCGGACAGATCCTGCTCGGCTGGGACCCCTACGAGGAGGTTATCTACATAAGGCCGGAGAACCCCTACGACACCAGCATCGCCGACCCATGGTCGGAGGTAACCAGGGTTTTCTCCCCTTCCCTTGTTCTTCCCCTGTTCCCATCGTTGGATGCTAGATCGTATGTTATTAGGGCTCGACTATTCGTATTTTTACAGTAGCTAATCCTCTTGTGTTAGATCTCGATTTTCGATGAATCCCCCTGTTAGTAGTTGGGATCAGTATTCGATTTGGTTTGAGATTTGGGGAATAATTGGGAGATCTCAATCGGTCAATCTATGCAAATAATCAATCCCGATAATCAAAGTATCTCAATCATGTCCTTATTGCACTCTACTATTTTTTTCCAACAGGAGGATAGCAGCGACATCCACAGTGACGACGAGTCCAAGGACACCAAGACTCGCCATGTGCTGAGGAGGCTAAAGTCTGGCCAGTACAACAACTTCTTCGCCAACGACGTGTACAGGTGCCCCTTCTGCCCCACCAGGAGGCTCCGCGCCACGGACTTGAACTCCCTCATGAAGCATGCCGAGGACGTGAGGACCTGCGTCGAGTCCGTGAATGTCCACGACTTCATAGCCAAGCACCAGGCGCCCGGTCTTCACCTCCGCAACCTCCAGAAGGTGGCTATCAAGGAGGGTCGCATGCCCTCGATCAAACCCAAGGAGCCCAAGGTCAAGGGGCTAGGCAGCCAGAAGTGGAGGAGGCGCTAGAGGGAGGAGGCAGAGGCCCTCCCGGTAGAGGCCACGAGGGGCCACTGATCAGCTGCTGCTGCTGCTGCTGCTATAAAGCAGCTTCTTTTGTCTTGTCTGTGTTGAACCTGTCAGCTGTTGCTGCTGCTGAGCAGCCTAATTGTCGAACCTCGTTAAGTACCGTACTATATAACCTATATTAGCTGCTTTATCTACATATACTCTGTTTACTGAATTTATTTATGGTGCTGGTTTGTTTTGCTGCTCTAGATTTGCTACCAGATTGGGGAAAATGAGGGAAAAAGGAATAATGAATGAAGAGAGAAGCTGCTCTACATTCCCTACCTTTTTGGGCAAAAAAACACAACTGTCAGCGAGAGAGGGAAAAGGTGCTCTTAAAAAGGCCAAATAACAAAAAAAACTTCCAATTTAGGCGTTAGGGCGCACATAACGGCCAAGCCTTTGACCAGACGGCACCCCCCTCCGAGCGCATGTGAGGGCTTCGGAATACCGGGAGGGAAAAAGTGAGGACAAACCAGACACAATGTTGCTATAGCTAAATCTGACAAAAAGCTGAATTTGGCTTTACCATGCAATTTGGCTAGAGCTCCATAATGTAGCTATTCTAAATCCCTAAACTATGTGGTGCGTTGAAACCTCATGCTTTTCCACCGACACGTGTGTTACAAAGTTGCTTGATCGTGCATGCTTACACAAGTGGCCTACACATAAACTTATAGAAGCATGGGCAAACGAGCTTCAATTTGGCAAATTCTGGACAAAATGAAATTGCAAGCTTTGCGTAATCGGCAGGCCTGATCGGCTGGGCGGATGCCTCGGGGTGCAGGGATGCTAGGTCCCTGTCTATGCTTACACTTCTTAAACTTGTTAGGAATAATAGCCGTACACTTCCTTATGTCCTATCATGTTACATCATGTCAGCACCATGCACCCGCTGCGGATCGGCAATGGGCCGGTGGTCTACGTGACAGGTCTCTGCCCCGCCAAAGCCACGTCGCACACCCGTCCCATCGCCTACCGGGACGGACGCCAAATTTACTCGCTAGGATTGGAAACCAACTATGCTCGCCCGGTCAAACTTGCTTCCACATGGGTATGACCAAAATATTGGTAAATGCAATTTAAGCATCGCCTTCCGTCTCCTTAGCACATCACTGTGCAAAAATCCCCAACTCATTCCTTCCGCCACCCTCCGCCGCTACCGCAAGAACCAGCGACGCTGCCGCAGGCACCGCCTCCGCCGGGCCATACCACCGCAACAGATCACTCCACCGCCATGACCAGTCCTAGCCACCGCTACCGACCCTAGGCCACCACCACCGCATTAGCTGCTGCCATGGATGCAGAGTACGGCGTGTTCGGTGACGGGAGCGACTTCACCGACAAGTACACCATCACCGCCCATGGCACCACCAAGCTGACGGTCATCCACACAAATGTGTTAGCGGAGGTCTCCAAGGTCATCGCAATGTACGAGCGGTGGCTATAGGAGCCAATGGACAGGTACAAGATCATCGGCCTTGGCCTCGAGTATACCGGAGATAGGAAGAGGAAGACGCTTTTGCAGCTGTCCATGCGCAACCACTGCCTCCTATATCACGTATGTAGGGCCAAATCTGTATGTCCAGAGCTTCGTGAGTTCCTACATAGGAGGGAGATCTACTTCGCCAGCGTCGACATCAAGAACGATACTCCGAAGCTAGAGCGGGATCTCCTCGTTCATGTCGTCAATCACGGTGATCTCCAATGTTTGTGGAAGTACCCGGATGGCGGTACGGGGAAAGCCGGCATGGCTAGACTCGCTACCGACATCATCGACCGCGAGTATGCCGACATGAAAGTCGAGTTCCCGAAGCACCTGCACGAGCGATGGGAGTGGAGGCACCTGGATTACGATCAAGTACGCGATGTGGACGCAGACAGTATGTCTGCTACGAGATGCTCAACAGGATCTGGCGGGTGGGTGAGTGTGTTGTTTACACTACTAGTTTTGCATTTCATTCCTAGTTTTATCTCGTCTCTATTTTATCTCGCATGTATTTTCTAAGCATTCTATGTGTAAGAACCAAGCTTGTATGATCCCTGTGCTATTAGCTACTTAACCTGTATGAATTACATTCCCCCCTTTTGTATGCTCAACATTCATTCTTACAAATTATGTCTATGCCATTTGCATGCGGAAGAATCCAGGACTGACATTCATAAGGTGTGATACAGTCATAAGTCATAACCAAACCCAGATTATAGCGAAGGATACAATCATAACCAAACCCAGATTATAGTTCGACAAAGGTAATACACAGCAGTTCGTAATTGCTCACATAGTGTACTTCTGAAATAACATGTTTTCATAAACATAACAATCCCCATACAAACACAACAATCATGCACTAAAAGTCTACATCCCAGCCTGTTGGAGAAGGCAACCGATCCCAGGATGCCTTCGGCCGCTTGCCCCGGCTTGTAGATTCATCTACACTCCGGCATCTGGGGCAAACAACCTGCCTTGGTGGTGGTTCAATGATGCGATGCCTGGAACGAGATTTTACAATCTGGCAGTATAGCTCATGGCTAACATACCCGTCAATTGCAGCGTACTTCATATTAGGTTCAGAAAGCGGCTTATCCTCCCAATAATCGTGCCCTAAACGCCTCCATGAACATATCAACAATTTGCCCTTCATGTCAGCATACCACGGGTCGATGAGTTTGGAGGCAAGAGCAGCCATCCCGATCCTGTCGCCCTTCGTCCCTGGGATCCAGTAAATTTCCTAGATGTCCACTTTGCACTCCTTTGGGATTCTAATGTTGATAGTCGGGCTTTCAAGCAGTTTAGTGTCATTCGTGATGTTAACACTAGTAAATGTTATGTGCTAGTTCACGAGAAAGTCATGAAACAGATCCCTAATGCTTTCTCCCCACCTGCATGAAAATGAATTCAGACAAATAATATAGCAATAACTTTTGCAAATAGACGGTTCAGGAACAAAAAGACATCAAAGTCTACCAGATCCCGTCAGCCCCCTTCTCACAAAAAGGCTGGTATACGAGGACGTGCCCCTTCATGGAGAGTTGCACCACGGCGATCCTAGGGTGATCGTGGCTGTACTCAAGGTCGAGACCTACGAACCTGTTTTCTTCGAACCGCAGCCAACTCGTGTAATTACTCAGAGTCTTCCTCACCATCACAGGATCGGTGGTGTAGACGACTTTGATCTTATTCCCGCCATGTACTTCTATGTCGAAGTGCGCAGTCGCTTGCCTGCCGTCATTTTGGACGTCCGAAAAGTTCATGACTACATGCAAGAGGGAAAGGATACGGAGGAAGAGGGTGATGCCGTGGCGGAGGAAATGGATGAGGCCGTGGAGGAGAAACACGATGAGGCCTTGGAGGAGGAAATGAGATGGAGAAGTGAAAGATTGGAACCGCCCTTACCAATATCTGGAATGGTGCATGACCGTTCGTAGTAGGGTGAAGGTGGATAAAAACGGTGGTTTTACACGTCGACGCTAGCGCTTCCTAAAATTTGTTCTGCGCCACTTGCATGTAGTGGAATTGAGTCCTTCCATGCATGATCCAAGTCAAACATAGTCATGTTTGCGCATGCCGACCTTCACTCACTGATAGGTGGCCGCACATTTCTCTCTCTTACGATTTATTTTTTCACTTCCTCTAGACGGTTCCGGTGTGCGCCCTCAATAATTACGCCTCCCTTCCTTGTCTTCCACACGGACGAGAACCAGCGACGGCGGTGGTTCCTCACCGGGCCACTCCCTACTTGAGCAACTGCCCCCATCCCTGAGTCCATCCCCTCTCAAATCCACCCGCCTCCTTATTACAACGCCTCCATTAATCTACCAGATTCCAGACTCCATTTGCTGCTGTGGGTAGAGCTTGGGGTAGCAGTAGGCTGAAGTGAAAGGCATGCGACGACGACGCGGATGGCCTGGGCGACCGCCACCGGTAGGATTGGGGACGGCTGAACCTCAGCGCCGCGAACATGCACAGGATGGCCACGGGGTTGGACATCATCTCTACCAGCCGCCTCGCTCGCTGCATCTCTGGCTACCGCTTCACGATGCGGGACATGGACGAACAACCGTTCGGTACGCCAGGCCTTCTTTACCCCGATACCAATAAATGGTCAAACGACCGCGATGGCCACGTAAGTTCCAGTATCTTGCTTATTGGTTCAGTCATATCGTTGATTCATATGTGCTGAACTCTCATCGGACTCCTATGTTCCTTTCGTCGAACGTGTTGTGTGCACGCGCAGTTTGAACAAATTGAACCATTTAAGACTATTCTGTACAGCGGAAGCTCTGCTCGTACCTGATATTCTGGTATTTTCGTAGTGACACAGTCTTACTTTAGGTCATAGACGAGTTGTCAATTTCGATTTGCAATGGAATGCCTGCTAGGTGATATTCTGTTCCCTAAAGTAAAAACAAACAGATTAGATGATTTAAGGCTGTTAAGCCCCGAGTTGTTCATGATCATCGTCAGGAGGTTGTTCTAGGGGGCTCTGCTCCTACTCCATATATTGGGCATCTTCGTAGTGACACAGGCACAATTTAGGCGATATCTGAGGAGACACTCGTATTTAGGCGATATTTTGTGTTCTTTAATCTGAAGGTCCAGTTGTCAAATTGTATTTGCAATGGAATCCATGCTAGGTGATTGTACCAACTGACAACAAACTCTGCAGAATATTCATGCAAAACTGATGTTTCTGGATAAGTGGTCAGAATCAGTAGTGGTGAATATCAAGGAAGAAGAAGAGACGGAAATGGGAGATGACCAGAACTGGGTGGGTGGCAACAGCGAGTGGCTGGTCCTTTTATCCCAGGATGGGAGTACTTGGACTCTAAAAAATTGCTACAGATCGTTGAGACTTACATTGCCATCTTTGGAGGGTGTCGGCATTACCGCATTCAACAACGGGTGGCCGTCGCCCATTTCCGAATTCGCTTATAGGTTCAACATGGCAGAACTTGAGATCCTAAAGGTACAGCTCCCACATAGACCGTGGGATGCGTGGAATGACTAGGAGTACGACCTCTTAGCGGTGTTCGACAAGGCAATCACATTCATTAGATGCCCAGAAGACAAGGAATGGACAGTCTTGTGCGACGACTTCCTGCGGCCGGAGAAGTATGTTGACACTGTCTTCACCTCCAGCTACTATTCGTACAAACTGCAACGCATTTACGCGGTCACTGAACCTAGCGGCGACATGCGTGTTTGGGATCCATCCATTTGGGGTGAGTCATGGTGTCATATAGCATGTAAAATCCCATTCAAAATTCTGCTTACTGACTGTAAGTAACACGCAAGTACCCATGCAGCCCCGTGCATCATTCCAGCTCCAGTCATCGAAGATGTAGTAGAAGATGCTGAACTTGGGACACGGCGCTGGTTCTTGGCACCTCTCAGAGGCGACACGAAACAGGATGTTGAACTCATGTGGATTCATATCAGGGGAGCACTAAACAGCGTTGGTGATACAATAGAACATATGGGGACACAACTTTCTTCATACCCATCGCTGTGGTGTCACGTTTTCTCGAGGTCCGCATGCCCATCCAAAGACCTAGTAGAGCAAGTCTAGAGCAGAGTTGACAATCTGAAGGGACAATCTGTGTTTCTTGGGATCAACTACCCTTTCTTTGTCGGAGCCCCTAGAGCTGTTGAACCTATAATTGCTCAGGCAGCCCTGGCTCCTGATGCTGGTGCTGCTGCTAGTGGTGTTGGTGGTGGTGGAGTTGACGAAGAACTAGCTGCTGCTCCTGGTGAAGCTGACGAAATACTTGGTGATGCTGCTGCTGGTGAAGCTCACGAAATACTTGCTAATGCTACTGCTGGTGAAGCTGACGAAATACCTGCTGAGGATGCTGCTAGTGAAGCTGACGAAATAACTGCTGAGGCTGCTGACGGAGTCTAGGAAGAACATGCTGGTGTTGTTGCTGAGGTGCCAGCACTTCCAGCGTTTATAGCAGACTGTGTGTTTGTTGCACACTCACGTGCCTATCATCTTGACACTCCAGATCCGACCTGGAGCCGAATCCACGTCAGGGGGAGGGGGCCTACAATTGGCTTATCAGTGGGGTCGTACGATTTGATGGAGAATGACAGACGGCCAAACGTAGCATTCTGGTTTGTTCCGACGATACCACCACCTCCAGGGACCTAGTACTCATACTGGCAGATCCGATGAACCATTTATCTTTATCTTTATCATTAGTTATGCTTATTTGTGTAAAGACTAAGCTGTGCTTATTTGTGTAAGACTAAGTTAGGCCTAACTGCGTAATATTTAGTGAAGTCCAACTTTTTTTTCCACGCCCATAACAACAGAACTGCAGCATAGAACATACAAAGGTAATGTGCATACTAGGCATTTTTGCTCAGGATAACAACCACTTCAAGTAAATGATACATGGTGTACGCATTTGAACGCATCACTAGAATGTGCCACCTATTGATGATTGATGACATGGATCTAGATTTTCTGCACGTATTTGCATTGAATCGCTCATTGATTTGTTCACATATTTTTTGGTGATGGCCGATGAACTCCACTCTCTTGGTAACATGCTTTGTCAGCGAGCACTTGTTGATGCAATGCAAAGTACAGAACATGATCGGCATCGTCATTCCATTTAGGTTCTCTATGTTTCGTCACCACAGAGCTACTAATTTCAAATGAAAATCTAGTAAACAACATATGTGTACATTGTTAGAGTATGCTACAGCCACGGTACATACATGTTTTTCTACAATGACAAGAAGAAAACTTGATGCATTTTCACCTTGTTGGTGTTGTGCCGAACTGGGTGGATGTGGCTTTGGGGTTCAGAGAGGAAGGCGCCGTGGCTGGTGCGTGTGCGACCATGGTGACGACGAGCTTGGCTTCCGGAGGAGGCCAACAGGACCGAGCATGGTCGGCATGGTGACAGATCTCACCCGGGAATGAATTCCCGTCCCTGCGTCGTGCCATGGGTGTGGCCATGGTGAGGGCGAGCTCCGATTCGGGATGGGGAGGAGAGCCGAGCCGAGCAGGTTCGTCCAAGTCCTAGCTCCGCGCCATGGCTGCGACCATAGATTGCCGCCCCGTAGGAAGAAGAAGACGCCTAAAGGATGCATGCGCCAACGCTGCAAGCCTACATGGTAGCCTACATGGCAACCACGACGGCGGCGACATAACTACGAAAGCTGATAGGGGGGCCCCAACTTGACGGCCGTTAGCCTGATATTTTGTATTGAAACATAAAGTTAAATTCGTGCCGAAAAAGACCCTCTGAGTATTTGGCACGCCAACTTTGGGCAACGCAGCTGATTGTAAGCAACTTGGGTACCGCGTTGCCTAGCCACCCCAACTTTCGGGCTGCAAAATGATATTCTCACCGGTCAGGGCACAAACATGACAGTTCGTCGGATTTCAATAGTTCAACCGATCTAAGTGCACCAAAAGTCGAAAACTAGCCAATGTATTGGGGCAATCTATTCTACCAGCGAATCTTAGCCCTACCATGATCTCCCGAAATAGTTCTAGCCAAAGAAGAGCTCTAGACATGGCAAGTCCTACTCATGCACAATAATGGCCAGATCTCCATGAACGGAGGGTGAGAGGAGCAAATACCAGGGTCCATGGCGGGAGATTGAGGTGGGGATGATTCCCACAGAGCAAATCTAAGGAGGGGTGGTCGGAATCAGTGGTGCCGGCGACGCCACCGTGGAGAGCTTCCCTGGGCGAGCATGTTTGTAAGAAGGGGGTTAGGAGGGCAAATGAGGAAGAAGATCCCGTGGCCCCCCTGGCCCGCAACTTATAGGATACGCGCTCGACCGGTAGTATCGGCTAGGGGCCAGAACTACCGGTGACACAGGTAGTGCAGGATCAGAGCGGTTGTACCGGTCTAGGTGGAACTTTCGGGGAAGTTAGGCCCGAAGTGGTAGTACCGATACTGGCCGGAACTACCGGTGATGCCCAGAAGAGAACTTCCCAGATGAGGAATGGCTAGGATGAGACCTTGTGCAAGAGAGAGTGAGGTTTAAGGGGAGGAGCAAAGGCTTGGGATAGATGGCACAAACTGTGAAAAGCCAAATTAAGATCCAAAAATGAAAAACAACACCAAAAACATGGAAAACTAGGTGAAACACCACAAAATAAAAACAAAGAGAAACCCACAATGTCGATGGCCTAGACCACCATATATGAGTACATTTGTCTTGACACCGCGAAGATATATCTTGGGTTCATTACCAAAACTCATCATTTAAGCTCATTTTGTCTCCTTGAGATACCATAGAGAATGAATACATTAATGTGTGCATAATAGGGAAAGTGTTGGTTCATATGAGGAACTACACCCCCTACATCCATGCATACATCCAAACAAGATATTCTTTGAGACCCGGGTAGGTGTGCAAGATACTCAAACCACATTGCTCGAATCTATGATATTTAGCTCATGCCTCAACTCCCGGAACCTTGCTTCATAAAGTGGCTTCGAGAAAAGATCCGCTAGATTGGCCTTGGTAGGAACATACTCCAAATAAATGTCTCCTCTTACAACATGATCCCGAATGAAATGATGACGAATCTCAATGTGCTTGGTATTATTGTGTTGCACCAAGTTGTGAGCGATATCAATGGCACTCTCATTGTCAGAAAGAAGGGGCACCTTGTTGAAAGAAAGTCCAAGATCCTTCAAGGTTTGCTTCACCCATAGAAATTGGGCACAACAATTTGTGGCGGATATGTACTCGGCTTCGGCGGTGGACATAGACACGCAGTTTTGCTTCTTTGAGGACCAACACACCAAGGATCTTACAAGAAATTGACAAGCACCAGAGGTTGACTTCCTTTCCACTTTGTCTCCCGCTCAATCCGAATCCGTGTATCCAATGAGGCCAAAACTTGCTCCCTTGGGGTACAACAAACCAAAGTTAGGGGTATGAACCAAATATCAAAAGATTCTCTTGACTACCACCATGTGGATTTCCTTTGGTGTGGCTTGGAATCTTGCACACATACCCACACTCAACATAATATCCGGTCGAGATGCACAAAGATAGAGCAAAGAACCAATCATTGAGCGATAAAGCTTTTGATCCACATCCTTACCCTTGGGATCAAGATCAAGATTAACCTTTGTGGGCATGTGAGTTTTGACTCCATTTACTTGATCAAGGTTGAACTTCTTGAGAATATCTTGGATATATTTGGCTTAGTTGATGAAGGTTCCCTTCCTCAATTGCGTGACTTCAAAGCCAAGAAAGAATTCCAACTCCCCAATCATAGACATATCAAAGCGGTCAGTCATGAGCTTAGCAAAATCCTCATTAAAATCTTTGTTAGTAGACCCAAAAATAATATCATCAACATAGATTTGGCAAATGAACAAGTTTCCTCCAACTTTCTTAGTAAAAAGAGTGGGATCAATGAGGCCTACTTCAAAACCATGGTCTAACAAAAGCTCTCTAAGGCACTCATACCACGCACATGGGGCTTGTTTGAGACCATATAGTTCCTTATCGAGTTTGTAGACATGATCCGGGAAGAGGGGATCCTCAAAGCCCGGAGGTTTCTTGACATAGACCAATTCCTTTAAGGGACCATTAAGAAAAGAACTCTTGACATCCATTTGTTACAATTTAAAGTTATGATGGGTAGCATAAGCAAGAAGAATGCAAATGGATTCTAGGCGAGCAACGGGAGCATAAGTTTCACCATAGTCAATGCCCTCAACTTGAGAGTATCCTTGGGTAACTAACCTTGCCTTGTTGTGGACGACTATACCATTATCATCCATCTTGTTCTTGAAGATCCACTTGGTCCCAATCACATTTTGACAATCTCTTGGCCTATTCACTAGGGTCCACACCTTGTTCCTCTTGAAGTTGTGAAGTTCCTCATTCATAGCATCAAGCCAACCATCATCTTCAAGAGCTTCGAAGACCTTTTGGGGCTCAACATGAAAAACAAAGGCATGATGAGAGCTAAAAGAGGTTAGTTGTCGCCTAGTAGTAGAGCCCCTATTGAAATCTACATAAACATTATCAAGGATATGGCCATATTTGATGAGCTTGGAGAGACGGTATGCTTGACGCGGGCTTGGGTCTCAAGACGAGATTCTTGAGCAACCACTTGGTCATCTCCATGATTTGAGTCCCTGCCTTGACTATATGCACGAACTTGATCACTATCTTCATCAACATCAACCGAGGGAGAGTCATCATCATTTGGTGGAGAGGCATTGGCTTGGCATTGGTCATTGTTAGCTTGACCTTCTTCAACTCGACCTTGATCAACATTTTCTTGAGTGGCTTCACTATCTTGGTGAGGTAGAGCTTGATCAAATTGAGGTAGACTTTAGCTTGGAGAGTCATGTACATGATAATATTGAGAAGAGCTTGGAGAACCTTGAGAAGCAATAAGTTGTCCTTGAGAGGAATGATGATCTTGTGAGAGTGAAGGCTCCACTTTAGTAGAGCTTGGTCCTTCTCCTTCGGCCACAAGGGGATCCTCAATGGGTTGGAAGAATCCCACACCCATTCTTCTTATGGCTTGGGGAAGAATTTCATCACTTGGATCACAAACACCATCTTGCCTCACAAGAGACTCATGATCTTCATCAAACTCGACATTGCTAGATTCTTCAACTCTTCCTATGGCTTTACTGTAGACTCTATAGGCATGAGATTGACTTGAGTACCCAACAAAGATTCCTTCTTGAGCCCTAGCCTCAAACTTTGCCAAGTGGACACCTTTCTTGAGAATGAAACATCTACAACCAAACACCCGGAAGTACTTGACATTTGGCTTGCGATCGGTGAGAAGTTCATATGGAGTCTTGTTCTTATTCATGCGGAGGTATATACAATTGGTTGCATGGCAAGCGGTGGAAATGGCTTCGGCCCAAGAGTTGTAGGGGGACTTGAATTCGGCCAACATGGTTCGGGCCACATCCGTCAAGGTATGACTCTTCCTTTAGGCAATGCCATTTTGTTGAGGGGTGTATGGAGTTGAATATTAATGCTTGATCCCCTCATCACTAAGAAATTCATCCAAAGTGTAGTTCTTGAACTCGGTCACATTGTCACTCCGAAGGTGAGGATTGTAGAATTATGTTCCCGTTGAACTTGATTAGCAAAGTTGATGACGATTTGTTGAGTCTCGCTCTTGAACTTGAAGAAGTAGACCCATGTGTATCTTGAGAAGTCATCAACAATCACCAAGCAATACTTCTTCCCTCCAAGACTATCATGAGAAGGAGGCCCAAAAAGATCCATGTGAAAAAGCTCCAAGCATCATTTGGTGGTAATTTGATTGAGGATATTATGAGGCTTCTCATGCATCTTCCCCTCAATACAAGACCTGCACACATGATCTTTGGCAAAGGAAATATCTTTTAGTCCAAGGATGTGCCCCCCCGTGTAGAGACTTTGCAAAGACTTCATGTTTACATGGGCTAGGTGGCTATGCCACAACCAGCCCACATCGGCTTTCGCATAGAGACATATAGCATGTGTAGAGGTATTTTCGGAGAAATCCACCACATACAAGTCATGCTCTACGTATCCAACGAAAGCCACCATGAGAGTATTGATCCACATGAGGACCACGGAATGCTCATTAAAGAACGACGAAAGACCCATAATGGATAAAGCACGAACGGGGAGGAGATTATAACCAAGGATTTTGACAAACATGACATTAACCAAGGATACATCCGGGGTTACTACCACCTTACCAAAACCCAATATCTCAGAACTTGTTTTATCGCCGTAGGAGACCATAGTATTGGAAAAATTAGGCCTAATATCTGACATGATAGACTTGCTTCCGGTCATATGGATTGTAGATCCACTATCAAGCACCCATTTTGCTCCACCGGAAGCAAAGTCCTATAATAAAATCAAGCTTTGGTTTTAGGTACCCATTTTGCAATGGGCCCCCTTTTGTTAGTCACAAGGGTCTTTGGTACCCAAATAGTCCAATGTTAATCATGAGTGTAAGATGTGCTAATGTACTTTGCATATACATGACCATCATGAGATTTGCAAAGAATGTAAGAAGGGTTGTTCTTCCCGGCAAAGTTATCACTTTGCACAAATGTAGAAGCATAATGAGGTCCTTGAGCAAAGCTCTTGCTTTTCTTATTTTTCTTGTTCTTCTTATTCTTCTTGGTCCTAGGAGTGTACCCAATACCCTTCTTGTCAACTTGCCCTTTTGCATGTTGATCTTTCAATTCCTTGTTTTCCTTAACAAGATTCACATGCTCAGAACAAGGGTTAGAAGAACAAGGCAAATATATAATAGGCATATTGGAAGACGTTGATTGTTAATTGTTCAATTGAGTTTGAAGCCGCTCATGAGCCTCAAAAAGACTTGAGAATTTACTCTCCAAGGCATGATGTTCCTCTTTTAGTTTATCAAAGTCCTTTAGGCATTCATGACCAACACCAAGCTCAATCTTTTCATTTTTAAGGGTATTCAATGAAGCAAGAGCATGATCTCGATCTTTAACAAGCTGTGACATGAGAGCATTATGATCATCTATAAGCTTAGCAACACTCTCCTCAAGAGTTATTCTCATGTTATGTTCATCTTCAAGCGATTGTGATAGAGAGGCAATTTCATCGATGACCTCTCTTTCATTTTTACTTAGCATGTCAATTAGATCTTCCTTCTCATCTAGCATTTCCCTAGCATGGTCAAGTTGGTTTACAAGAGTTTCAAAGAACATTCTAGTATCATCATCTAGATGTTCCATGGATTTACATATGCTTACCATCTCTTTCTTGACCTCTAGACTATCTAGATCATTCAAAGGAAGTTCATTTGAGGGAGACTTGGAAGTGGGTGTTACCTCGGTGGCCTTAGCGATGAGACACTTTTGGTTGTGGTTGGTGATGTTCTCATTTGGTGAGACGAAGAGAGACGCTCGTGGTGTAGAGGATGTAGCAATAGAGGAAACTCCCATGATCTCTCCACCTTGACCTTCACTTTAATCATCATCATCCGCACCCGAGAAGTACTCTTCATGGACCACCATAGCCCTCTCCTTCTTTGGAATTCTTGTTTTGGAAGTTCTTGTTCATGGGGTGAGAAGGTCTTGGCTTGCTCTTGCGAATGAGACGACCTCCATTGTCCTCCCTATTCTCGAAGGGGCATTGGGCCACAAAGTGACTCTTGTCGTTGCAATTGTAGCAAGTTCTTGCCTTTGGTGTCTTCATGGTTGAGTTGAACCTTGAGTTGTCCCGTGACCTTGATCTCATGCCCGGCTTGTTCCAAAAGGCCCTTGATGCGAGAGCCAAGTGCTCATTGAAGTCGTACTTGATGTCCTATTGAGACCACTCACAAGTGTCTTCCTCTTCATCAACATCCACCACTTGGGCCTTCAAGGCTAGATTCACCTTTTGAGACCCATAGGCATGAGCACGAGCAGATTCCGCATTCGTCTTGGCAATGGTCATGGCAATAACTTCACTCAACACATCTTGAGAGGACATGATGTGATAGTTGCTTCTCCCCTTGATAGAGTTGAGTTTTTGCTCCTCAAAGGGAAGAAGGGCTTGAACAAACTTCCTCTTCATGAACTTGTCATCAACATAGGAGCACCAAGATCCCTCATAGTGCAACAAAGAACCTTGAGTCGACGGTACATGTCTTCGGGAGTCTCATCATCTTGCATTGCAAAGCCATTAGACTCATTGTTGACTTCATCAAACTTGGAGCTTTGAATGCTAGCATTCCTGACATATAACTCGGTGATATGATCCCAAGCTCCTTTGGCGGTGGAGAATTGGCGAATGTGAGCAAAGTCCTTGGGAGTCAAAGCCATTTGAATCATGCCCAAAGCAGTATCATTGAGTTGCTTATCCATGACCTCGGCCTGGGTCAACTTCTTTGCATCATATAGGGAGAATCCTTCTTCCATAATCCTCATCAATTTAGTAGAAGAGCTGGAAATGTGAGATTGCATTAGATATTGCCAATTGGCGAAATTTGAAGTATCTAACATGGGAAGTGCTCCTTGAGGTATGATATGTGGCATGGGAATAGGTGGGTTCGGAGTATACTTCGGAGGTAGTGGCACTGCCGAGCAGTCCTTTCCCTCCTCTCCCTCTCTGGAGGAGGAGTCACCTAGCCCCTCGGTGCTCTCGCTTGGGGGCTTGGTGGTTTGAGCCACTGATACGTCCATTTTGCATCACTATTTTATATCATAATTTACTGTTATTCATTGATATATTTCATATTAAGAGATGATACTTATGTTATTTCATCTATTTTGCATGATTAATGACTTTTGGACGATGAACCACCGGATTCAGGATTCTGATGGAAAAAGCACAGTCTAGATGCAATATTTGCGAAGATTAGAAAATCCCAGAAAATATACGGAAAATCCTATTTTTCTAGAAGATGAAGAATGCCAGAAGAGGAGGTGGAGATGGGCCATAGGGGGCCCACACCACCCCTGGCGTGACCCCCCTAGGCCGTGCCACCAGGTGGTGTGGCCACCCTAGCCCACCCCAGCATCGCCCTTCCGCGTATATATTCCCTTCGTACCTAAAGTTTAGGGAGCAACCACTGAAATATTCCGCTGCCTCAAGGGAAACTACGAGAGAGAAAGAGCTCCGGTAGGAAGGAATCTACCGGGAAATTCCTTCTGGAGAGGGAGATCGTCGCCATCAACACCGCCATCAAGCTAGACTTCATCGGGATCATCATCATAATATCCACAATCATCTCCACCAGCACCATCACCACCACTCTGTACCACTGTAACAATTGGGTTGAATCTTGCATATTTCTTAGGGGAAACTTTCCCGGTGTTGATTACTTGTTGTAGTTGATGCTATTGAGTTGAATGATTGAATTATTGTTCATATTCAGATTGTTACTTATCATTATATCATCTCTGATCTTGATTCATATGATGTCTCGTGAGTAGTTCGTTTAGTTCTTGAGGACATGGGAGAAGTCATGTTGTTAGTAGTGGAATTGTGTTGAGAAAGATTTAATGGTTTGATATTTAAGTTGTGGTGCTATTCTTCTAGTGGTGTCATGTGAACGTCGACTACATGATACTTCACCTTTATGGGCCTAGGGGAATGAATTGTGTATTTGGCTACTAATCATGGGGTTGCCAGAGTGACAGAAACCTAAACCCCCGTTAGGAAACCTTTGCATAAGGGAGTGTAGGATCTCAGAGTTTAAGGCTATGGTTAGGTTTTTATCTTAATTACTTTCTTGTAGTTGCAGATGCTTGCAAGGGGTATAATCACAAGTATGTATTAGTCCTAGTAAGGTTATTACATTAGCATAGGTTCACCCACACAACACTTATCCAACCAGAGAAGATTAATCAACTATATGAAGCGAAAGCACTTGACAATATTCCCATGTGTTCTCGAGAATGTTTGGTCATCTTATGTAATACAACCCGCATGTCCATTGCTAAAGAAAGGATTGAGCCACTTAATGCATTTATTATTATTGTCTTTTATTTACTCGCATTTTATTTATCTACATTATCAAAAAAAACCTAAAAATCCGTTTGCTAAGTATTTACAGAGAATTCCTGATCCAAACCACTAGTCAACACTTTCTGCTCCTTGTTGGGTTCGACACTCTTATTTATCAAAAGTACTACGATACACCCCCTATACTTGTGGGTCATCAAGACTATTTTCTGGCACTGTTGCCAGGGAGTGAAGTGCTATTGAAGAGTGGAACTGGTAAAGGAAACTTCTATTGTGAGTATTGTTTATTTTTGTTTGTTACTTTATTTCAATATGGATAATTCACTTAGTTTCTTATTTCAGAATGCTACTACCACAGCTAAGGTAGTAGATGAACCACCACCTGCTGAAATTGACCCTTTTAAAATACCTACAAACTTTGCTGATCGTGTTATGGATAACTACTATTTTGGAGATGGAACTATCCATCCCGGTGATCATTTGCTTTTTATACATTAATTATGCGGATTGTTCAAGTGTGCAGGTATTACAACAGATCAAGTTAAGAAAAAGTTATTCTCTGTATCATTGAAAGGCAGAGTTGAGGAATGGTATAAGTTGCTAAAGAATGGCCAATCTCTTGAATGGGAGGAAATTGTACCTCTCTTTTATTCCAAATTTTATCCTCCTAGTGATATATATAAAGATCGGAATCAAATATATAAATTTTGGCCTCGTGATGGAGAGAGTACCGCCCAAGCTTGGGGGAGATTGAAGTTACTAATGCTCAAATGTCCTATTCATGAGCTCCCTAATAATATTATTATCAATAAGTTTTATGCAAGGCTTTCTCTTCATGATAACAATCTATTGGATGCTTCTTGTGCTGGATCATTTACATGTATGAAAGAAGAAGCTAAATGGGATCTTCTAGACCGTATTCAAGACAATGCTGAAGCATGGGAGAATGATAAAGGAAGAAAGTCAGGTATAAATTATGGTTATGAATGCATTAAATCTTTTATGGGAACTGATGACTTTCATAATATTAGTGTTGCTTATGGTCTTGATTCTCAAAGCATTGCAAATTGTTTTAAGGCCGTTGCCTCTTATATTGAAATTCCTAAAAAGAAATGGAACAAGTATCATGAGCAATATAAAGATATTGTTAATTGTGTTCCTGCTAGAAATACTAAAGTTTATACTACTGATCGTATTTTACCTGAACCTTACATCGAGAAAATACCTTTCCCTGTTAAGGTAAAGGAACATTCTATGATAGCTAGTATGGTTAACAAAAGTACAAAGAAAGCTGTAGAACCTGATGAACAAATAGATGTTGAACCTATAGTAGCAAATGTGAAAGACCTTGTCACTAAAAATGTAGAAGATGGACACATTATCCTTTGTAAGGATACTTCTAATATTGTTTCACATCCTAGTAGAGCTAGGAAAGCTAGTGTCCCTGTGTTTTCTGTCAAAATAAATGATCATTGCTACTATGGTTCATGTGATAGTTATATCGTTAAATTTATTCATGATGCTGAACGTTATTATGAGATAGGGAAAAATGTTTTTATGCATCTCATTAATATTAAGTTTCCTCGCTTTATGATGAAAGTCTTTATGTTGCACTTGTTTTGCCTTCCTATGCTAGTAGCCTCTTGTTTCAATAATTTATTTTCTTACAAAAATCCCTTGCACAGGAAGTAGGTTAGACTTAAATATGTGTATATTTTCTTCTTGATGCTCTCTTTTACTTCAATTCATATTCTTATGTGAGCATCATTGAAATTATCATGCCTATCTTAATGGCTATAAAGAAAGAGCTTTTTGGGAGACAACCCATTATATTTTTGCTTTCAGTTTATTTTTATTTATTTGAGTTTTGGAAGTTATTTCTTCTGTAGTAACCTCTACTTATACTTTTTGTTTGGTTTTTGTGTCAAGATTAGCCTCTAATGTGAGATAAATAAGATTTGGGGAAGTTGTTGTCCCGAAACAGATTTTTGTGCTTCACTATAAAAAATCGTGAAAATTCCTAGAACGTCGTACTGATCTGTAATTTTTTGTGTGCATGCCCCAGGTTATTTTTTAACTTTTGTTAGTTTTGAACTTTTTGATTTGAGCAACAGAAGATTTTCGAAAAAATTGATCTTTACCTGCTGGTCTGTTTTGACAAATTTCTGCCATTTTTGCATTTGCCTCTTAAATCGATTTACTTTTTGAATTTTTTTGGGCTTTTGAAAGGAGTTGCTACAATAGATTATGTTTTGATGGACTTCAGTTGAAATTGAACCCAAAGGTTTATTATCTTGCATGCACTAATGTTGCTAGTGAAGATTGTGTGAAGTTTTGTATGAAAGAAATTTTCAAGTGTTAGGAGAGAATGATGTAATGAGATGAAGAATGGTCAAAAGACTCAGACATTATATTTTTGAAGATTCTTATGATGAAGATATTGATATTATTCAGGTGGTGACTCCAGAAGAATTTATTAAAGACCAAATTCAAAAACCTGTAGAGTCCGTTTTCGAATAGATAACAGTTCTGGTAATAAAAGGTCCGCGAAAAACTTTTCAATTTATATTTTTGCTGTTTTTAGCTAACATGGAAGATAATGAGTCGAAAAAGGGATGGAACGGAGTCTGGGCTCGTGACCACCTCGCGGGCGCGGCCCACACCGGTCAAGGCCACCAGGGTGTGGCCACCCCAGAGCCCGTCTCCGACCCGTTTTCTCCCACTACCTTCATTTTATTGTTAAATTTTGTAATATATAATCCCCCGGATCCCTCGAGGTCCGCATATCCTGTTCTCGTCGTGTTTTCGTTTCGATCTGTTTCTGACAGGCAGATTCTCAGTTTTGGAGCCACAATGTCTTCCTCTAGATCAGCCAAGGAGGATTCCTCTGCGGACATCATCAACCCGTACATGTATGAGTTGAAGATTCACCCCAAGGAGTTGTTGCTCAAAGATGGGAAGGTCACTACAATAGAATATAGCTTCGGTAACACTGGCTTGTGTTACTACAGGTCCAAAAAAGTGTTACCAGATAAAGCAGTAACACATTTTGATATGTGTTGCATTAGGCTGTGTTACTAGGAGGTGCCCGCTGTCACACATATCTATTACTGTATGTTAAAAATTGTGTTACAATTATGTTGTAGTTACATGTATCTTTTGTGTTACTAAATTAGCTAGTAACATGTTTTTATAACTATAGTAACATAATTAGTAACACTAGTTAGTCATGTAATATTCCTCATATGGTAACACTCCAATTGATGGTTACCAACTGCCTGGTAACACATTTGTTTAATTATAGTAACACAATAGTGACACTGTTATATTAGTATCATAACATGATTTTATTTTCTTTTAATTTTTGTCACAAAACACATTTTTATACTATATTTTTATTTAAATAAAAATAATTGCACATGTTTAATTTATTTGATAATAATAAAAAACTAATTGATGATTTTCACCATGAAAAAATAAAGGAAGTGAAGCATAACACATTCACTTGAAAAGATAGATTTCAATATAGTATAAGAATATATGACACATTTGCATCACAATAAATAAGTAAATTACAATATTATCCATATAACATCATACATTCATATTAATTTGAGTACAAAAAATTAGGTTTATGAAGGATATTACACTATAGCATTTGCATCATTCTATCTACAAAAATATTCTTTTTGAATAATATGAAATTTTACAATCCATCAACCATCAACGTAAACTACATATATTGATAAGTGAAATCTTCGAAAATCATTTGCTTCTTGATCCAACCCGTTTAGAGAGTTCAGCTGCAACGGCAACTCAATGATCCTTTTCTCGAATCTGCAAAACAAAATTGGACATTATAGCCATGAGTAAACGTACATGTATGATTCTAGAATACTAGTCATGAACATGTGCATAGTGAAGGTGAAAAGAAGATAAAAAAATGTTTGTCAACATCATTTTTTAGAAACTAGAAATGCGTGAAAGCACATTCAGTAGTAGGTAAGACATATGATGTTAGGCCCGAGTAGAGAATACAAAATAATTTTCTATGATAAATTAACTTGATATGTATGTTGTAAGATTAAAGTAACAGAGGTACCAATCACTATAGGCATTGTTTTGTTTGGGTTTAAGGGGGGTTCCTATCACAAAACAATAGTAACCGAGCCAGCAAAGAATCAAGGTATTTAGAAAAGTGGAAAAGAAAAAGGTAGGTACAAAATAGTGCTTCCCTAGAAAACCGAATCAAACCACCACCTCCAGTACTATGACCGGGTATAGAATGACTTGATGGAAGGATAGTATTTTATAGTTAATCAGGTGCTGAAATGAAAACAATTATTTCTTAGTAAGGAACACATTGCTAGCTAATATTATATATCAAGATCTACCAACTCTTAGCAATGGACATTGAAAACTTCTAGCCTTATACTTGAACAATGATTTATAACGCCATAATGATAAACTGAGATACAAAATAAAACTCTATATAGTTCCAGTAATAGAATATGGAATATAAAAAGCACTTAGTTCATAACAAATAGTTAACCGACCAAGATTATAGATTTCTACCTCTCCCACTAACAAGTGTAGGCTCTAAATTTTCATGAAACAGTGTTAAGTGATTTCAACCAACTTCCTTGTTAAAAACAATTTGTACTGTTAACGGAACCAAAATGAAGACACAAATAGAGAGTGCACTTTGTGAAAGATATATAAGATCCACTTACATTGATAAATACATCAGATTTGGAAAGTGTTATCCCTTGCTGCAGCCACCACTCACACAAATTGTCAGGCTGTAGCAAACACAAAGAATACTATTCTGAATCGAAGATTAGAAGCGAATTCAAAAGCACATGTCAGAATAGAGGATTTCGAATTGGTTTAGCACGAATATGCATGTAGAAATTACTGATTGTAGCAGAGCTAGCTTAGTCATACTTCTGTCCCATGTCCTGAACTTATTGGGTTATGGAGATGGCCACTAGCCACACACACACGCACCATGTGGCCACTAACTCAACTAACCATGTACTCACATGGTATCCACTAACAGTTGATGCAACAACCATATGCACACGCAGCTAGCTGTATAAGAGAGTCCATGAACTAACTAACAACACCACTGATTCACTCGGCTAGTTGCATATCGTTCTCGACACACAACAGCTTCGTGCCGCCATCTGCATCTCTCCACACACGCCGCATCATATCACACAGACATGTCCGGAATCTCACCATGCACACCTGCTCGAACCGAGCCAAACTATATGGGGCTAACTAAAAGGAGAACAGAAAAAACAATGCAGATGAACAAATCGAGATTAAACCCAACAACAAAAACATACAGACCCCTAGTTCGACTACCCCTCGCACTCAGTGCCTTGTACGAGACCAAACAAAGTAGAAACCGTTGTTTAGATCTCGTGGTGCGAAAGATTAGAAGAGTGTTGAACTGTTACAATAGAATCCAAGCGACTAGCAACAACAGATCAATGAGAATGTATAAATCGAATCAAACTCACACTACTCAACTCTTGATAGGTCTATTGGAGATCTGGAGCCCAATGAAAACTTGGCCCAACCACTACCTCCTCACAACCGCTGCCGTGGCGTTCTTCGCTGATACAGACGTCGCCAGCATGCCGACTCCAAAGATCCTGACCGTGGCTAGCGAGGACGAGGAATGCAAGTTCGGCGGGGCTGTGGTGGGAAGAGAGGAGTCTAGCGCGCACATCTTAGGCGGATTTGGATGGCGACATATTGAGAGGAGAGTGAGGAGGCGGGGCGGCGCCGACGGAGGGTATTGTGGTAGGGTTCCGTGGCTGAGAAAATAAGGAGCGACGACACAGGGCCCAGGAAAACTTCGCGGGCGATGTGCAACTAAAAGGTCTCGATCTAAATTTTTGAATCCAGGCGTAGGACTCTTGTTTTTGCCTATTTGCGCCCTTTATCCTTAGTAATTTTTGCACTTCAGGTTACAGTCCTGGTTTGCCTGTTACTAGGACCAGTTTATGTTGGGCCTGCGTGACACTTTTTATTTTAGTATGCACTTGAATAGTGTTGAGTATTTCCCGGTATATAAATACATGTTATTTTAATAAAATAAGGAAATACTAAATGATATGTGGAAAATCATGAAAAATTAAGAATCAAGTCAAATTTGAATACAACAAAGAAGAAAAGTACTAGTAAAACTTATATATACCTTAAGAACTCCAACCTATATTAACTTTAAGATTGGATAACTCTGGTCTATTTTTGTGAAGGGTGACTTTTAATTTGAGTAAACGAGTCCATATTATTTTTACTTTTTAAAGTCTTAATTTCAATTGATTTTATTGTCGTAATTCACATTAAACTATTGGGAATAGTGCAATGGTACTAGAAACTTCCAAAACGACTATTACTTACATGGGTCCTTCCATGCGAGAATTAGAGGACTCATGCATAATGCATAGATCCACACTTGATGCTATTTGATCTCGTTAAAAGATATTCTCACCATTATCAGTTACATATTACTATGAACCATCTCAATCTCAGGTGGTATATAAAATGATTGATGATGAAATTACTAAAACCATGCATACATAAAGATATTTGATCTCATTCAAAGTCTATCTTCAGACTTTAAATTTTATAAAAGATACATATTAGTGTGACATAACCTGATATCACATAGTTTATTGATTGGCCATTGCCAATGGAACGAGGTCATCATTGATTGTATCACCGGTGAAACAAAAGTATTAACAATCATCATACTTGTGTACTTTAAGAAGATAGACATATTGTGACGTCAAATGAATAATTCACCAATATGAAACTTTTTTCTTCTCGGTGCTCAAAACATAACTATTTTTATGATTGTCTCAATCCAAGGTCATACGCAAAGTTAGCAACGAAATAACAAAAATAATTCAAACACGACCATGTTTGATCTTTTTTTAAATCTACCTCATGTGGATTTGAATTTCAATAGCTGCTACACATTATTGGTACCTAAGATAACATCATATAGTTCATGGATTATATGTTACTATAATCATTGATTGTAACATTGTAGGAGTAACATAGATATATATGTTACTATCCTAATACACCTGTAACACCTTTTTATATTCTACAAAGTATGTGTTACTGTCTACCCTTGCAACACAAAATGATGTGATACTGCAATTTTGCTGTAACACATCTATCCATGTGTTACATAGTTGTGTTACCAAAACTCTGTCTTGTTGTAGTGGGTACAGATAAAAGAGGTTCAGGGCCCTAAAGGAGAAGGTAGTCTGGAGGACAAGATGGAAGCACTAGAGCAAGAAGTCTTTAGGTACAAGAAGATGGCAGAATGCGAAGTGGATATCATCCATAAGATAAGTTCAGAACTCATCGCCGAGCACGAGAAGGAGACTGCTAAGCTTAGGGATGATATTCTCTCACTCCATCAAACAACCAACCAACTACAAGCATAGCTCTACGACATGCAAAATCAAAACTGTGAGTATGAGGCTAGGTTTAAACACATAAGTTCTGTTGTTAGTTTCAGGATATTGGAAACCAAGACGTCCTTTTTTGATGGGGAGCCTTTACCTTGGAAGTCTGATGATGACGAGAGAACACCACCACCACTGAGGGAGTAATTCATCATCAGGTTTATGCATCCCCTTGGTTTGTTCCAAGCTTGGGGGAGTGTCGCGGTATCACATCATTATCTTTCATATTTTAGTAGAGTCATATTATGAATAGAGAAGTTATCATATAGGATGGTTTGCATTGTGGAAGTATCTCTCCTCTAGTTAGTTATCTATGTATCCCTTGGTGTGAGTTGCCGTTATGGAATATTAATGAGAAGTTCTATCATTTAATTTTTGCACATCTTATTTTAGTTTGCAATTTATGTTATATGATTGATCTTGTTGTTAATATTGGTATCACTTTGGGATGATTAAGTAAATTTAGTTGGTTTTGGCAAACCTAGCTCTGGTCAGTAGCAACACTATTTGAGGATTGAATGGAAAAGAGAAAAGTACTTTTAGAAATATAATTTCATTATCTTTCTTTCTTGATTGGCTCATAAGCTTAGTATTCTCTAGTTAAGATCTTTTGTGTTTCCAAGGAAGATTGCATGATTGTTTCTATCAATTGTATGTTTGTTTGATTCCTTCAACTTTTATGCTTGCTACCCAACCTTGCTAGCCAAAAACCTGTACTGAGAGGGAATGCTTCTCGTGCATCCAATCCTTGAACTAAAACCTATGCCATTTATGTCCATCATATCTACCTATTAGCATTATTGCTATTTCAAGTAAATTCTCAAGTTTTATCTATCTTCCAAATTAAACTTGTTATGTGAAAATTAGTGATTAAAAGATCTCACAAACTTGATGGAACACTTTATTTTCTTGTACTTAATAAATTTGAACCATTGTCACTATCTTATGAAGCTTGTATGCTAGCAAATTATAAGTTGGGAGTTAGCAAAACAATGTTATCATGGGGTCCGCTTTCGACATTGCACTTATTATTTAGTTGATATCATGTTCTTTTGTTTATGGATGTCAAGTGTGAAATAAAAGGGGAGCTTGTAAGCTCATGGAGTTTGTATATGTGTTAGAGAAACGCTTGGGCGGCTAGCCTAAGCCATGCCTAATCATGGTGGAAACTTGCAGCATAACCATAATGCCATTCTATGAAGCATCCCCAATAAAAACCTATGCAAATAGAAAATAAAAAGATTGCTGAGATGCTCACTGTCTGTTGCCTTGTCATTTTGATATGGGATAGCTCCTGTGTCATGGGGCAAGGGGTACCCCATTGGCAGTTCTCTATGATACACATACACTTACAATGACAAGAACTTACCAGAGACCAAAGTTGAGTAGCATGAGGTCTAGTACTCGTACTCAAGGGGCATGAGATTTTCAACTTATAATTTTTCAAGCATATAACTCATATTTTCCCTCACATTAACCTTAATAACTTCAAGATTCCTATGATAGGGGCAATGAGGGCTCAAAGCTAGTAAGTACCATAATTTTTGGAAGCTCTTTATGAATCTTGAAATCCTCGCTTCCCTCAAAGGAAGGGCCTATATTTGAGTCAAGAACCTATTCCTTTCTATCTCAAGCAAGCATTTGAGTTGTTGTGATTCAATCATCCATATGATGATTTATTCAATCATGTTTCTTATGTTCCTTGTTTTGCACACAGCTCTTATCTGAGTGAATATTACTTTGAAAGCTATCATTGAAAAACCCCATTATGTTTGACTCGCAATTTGTTAACTGCTTCCCACCAAGAACAAAGTTTGCCATTACCAATTATGATTTACTTTGTGTATCTTTATTGTGTTTCCTTACTCATTGCAAGTTGTTATATAATAGTGAGTTGTTTTCATTATGATTTGTGTATTGATGAATGTGATGCTTCTTGTCTCAGATTCTCTTTATCGACACTTCACTCCATAAACCCGTGGTCATGTTTATTGAGTTTCGCCGCTTGGGGATGCTTAGGTCTAAGCTTGGGGGAGTTGATACGTCCATTTTGCATCACTATTTTATATCATAATTTACAGTTATTCATTGATATATTTCATATTAAGAGATGATACTTATGTTATTTCATCTATTTTTGCATGATTGATGACCTTTTGGAGGATGAACCACCGTAGTCAAGATTTTGTGGAAAAGCACCGCCCGTATGCAATATTTGCGAAGATCGAAAATCCTAGAAAATATATGGAAAATCCTATTTTTCCGTAAGATGAACAATGCCAGAATGGGAGGTGGAGATAGATGGGCTGTGGGCCCACACCACCCCTAGCGAGACCCCCGGCCGCGCTTAATTGTGTGGGCTCCGGATTATTCATCCGAGAAATCCTCGTTATATACATCCACGCTCCCATGATCGAGCCGTGGAACATAACCGATGTATCATTACATCACCAAACATAACGAATTACAAGACTTACATAAATGCCATTCTCGCTACAACACCTTTAGCAATGAAATATCATCTTGCGCAGAGCCCAATCGTGTTTCAACCTACAAAACCGATCGAAGACGGCCTAGATCGATGGACGCCACCTGAATCTTCCGAAGTCGACAACTCTGAAAGTCTGGCCAAGTAAATAGCCAGGGACACAGCCGTGAGTACTTTTGAATGTACTCGCAAACCACCCGGATAAATAACATAAGGAAATGAATGTCTGGCTGTGGCGAGATAGCTGTATCTGCGGTTGTTTTTGAAAAGCCTAGACTACCTCTTGTAATTATGGCATCTCCATATCTTTGTTGAAAAAGAGTTTGAAAACATGCTTTTGTTTTATTAGTCAAGACATCTCCATGTCTTTGTTGAAAAAGAGTTTTGAAAACAGTTTTGTAGTAAAGACCCCTTTTTTAAACCTCTTCGACCACCCTAGGTCAAAACAAAACTTTCGAACTCGGGTTCCCCCGGAACCGTCGTCCTCATAGTACTTGTTTCCCAAACTAGCACAGTTTGGGTACTCCTAGCCAACACCTTTACAACCGTCCTTGACCGTGGACACGGCTATTCGAATAGGTTATACTCTGTAGAGTTTGCACACTTTCCCCACAAGAATCAATACATCCGCCAGGATACAACCACGGCCCACTACCATTGTAGATGGGGGTCCAGATAATCAAACCTAACCTTTCGCTTGTCCACCCTAGCAAAGGCATGCTTTTCCTCTTGGGTTTGTTCTCCCCGGCAACGAGTATGTGGCTCCCAGCCATAGTCCTGCCTTCCGTACACACGCATACCCAAGCCGCAACTTGGTGTATACCTTAAATCTAGTGACTCCACTTCCTTCGTACTCCAAGTCAGACCGTCCGCGGGAGACCCAAGTGTTGCACCGGCCTCCTGCCAGTTCAGGCTCACTCTTGCCGAAACAAGCGCCAGCCAGATCCATGATCCGTGGCGCCTTCCTAATTCCAGGATCTCTCCCTATAAGCATGGTAGAAGCCGCCTCTGCTAATGCGACAAACTATGAGCTAAGCCCCAGACTGGGTAATGTGGTTACACGGATAAAATTGTTCGTAAAGGCGTAGAACATCCCACCACATTCTCATTTCTCATCATCACCATTTCTTTCTTTAGAACATACGCTGGGAACGATGCCTCTTCCCAAGGGTTTTACAAAACAATTTTAAAACCTTTGTAGTGGGATAAATCCCAAAACAGTTTATTTTCCCAAAACCGAGGTTTTCCAACGAGGTAGGATGCTAACCATCATACAGTCGATCTAAAGGGATAAACTGATAGGTACATCGGGTGGTGCCTCGAAGGACACGAAGTCATAACTTGGAGGTGCCAAGTTACTATCGTAGTATTTGTAAAACAAAACATGCAGGTAGATAATGCAATTTATAAAGAGGATATAAAACAGGTAAAGGATAAGAGGACATATATCAGAGTTTAGGAATGGTGGCTTGCCTGTGATCATCAATAAGTCCCTGGACTTCTTTAGATAACCAGAAAACCCAATAAATAATAATAAGGAGTCCCTTCCTTCTTGTCGTAACACTCACACTATCGTCAGCCATAGGGTCACATGCAAGCAGACAATACCACAATCAATACAAGGTAAACAAGCATCAAACCATACAGAAAGCAAACATACTGAACACTACTGAACTTAGGAGGTTTTGGAGTAGTTGGGTACTATTGGTGGAATTTACTAGATTGCCACTGTAGTGTTTTCTCTTGGAAGATAGTGGTCAAGGCTAGATACAATGCATTTGGATTAGGGTTCTGAGGTCAGTAGGGTACCAATGTGCAACAATGGTATCCTCATATAGGTCTTGACAAAGCAAAACCAACACAAGTGGTTTCACTTGATTATCACTTTCCTAGATTTAGCTAGGCTTTTTATAGTGGATTAAACTCTAGTTTGAGGAGATAATTCACCAGAAGAGTTCTGGAGCTCCAAAATTTATTTCCTTGGATGGTTTGGTAGTACTTGCTGTACTAAACCACCCAAAGTTGGGATTGTGTCAAAAGAATTAACAGAATGCCCTCAGGAAATTCCCAAAGGCAGTTCTGTATAGTTCTTCTCCTTTTTACCAGATAAATTCTACAGAAGCTATTTAGTTGATTCCAAGGGCATGTGGTAGGCATTTAGAATACCTTTCTGTAGGAATTGGATTCACTCTGTTTGGTGTTGTCAAACTCCTGAAGTGATTTATTTAGTGAAAATACCCTTTTTAGAGGTATTTAAATCACTAAAATTCAACCAGAGCTCAATAAATTCTGAGCTGCTAGGATTTGATAGATACTGATTCTAGGAGGTACTAGGGGTTGGAATCAGGTCAATACCACATTTGGTTTGACCTAGTGAATTTATCCAAGGCAGAAAGTTGCTGTTTTGTTATTTTTGTTAAAGGCATCCTTCTGTTCACCTTGGCATAGGACCTGTGCTGGATGATGGGTATGTCAAATACCTCTCAGTAGGGCTTTGATTCATCTCAAATGGATATGTTAAACTCTCTGAGGAAATTAATTAGTGTAAATTATACTTGTCAGCAGAATAATTACCAGCAACTAATGAAAAATTATTTTGAACTTGGGGTTGCCTCTGCATGTTTGAGAAAACATCAGAGTACCCCTAGAAATTTGAATATCTTCATTTGGAGTTCATTTACATTTTCAAAAGGATTTAAATCTACTGGTAATTCTCTAGATCTGAAAACAAAAGAAAAAGGAACTATGTAGCTAGGCTGGATCTGAATGGGAAATGGGCCGCTGGGGGAGAAATCGGCCCACGGCGGTGACGCTGCTGGAGCCTGCTTGAACCTCAAAGCGGGCCCATGGTCACGAGAGGATAGCCGAAGCGGTATCAGCAGATCTCGGCCGTTGGCTTAAGTCGAGACAGACGGTGCAGAGTCGTCGTCCACCTGGGCTCGCCGGCGACGAGGCTAACCCTAGCAGAGGGTGGCGCAGGGCAGGGAGATCACCTGAGGGCTCGAGGAGGGTCGAGGAGGCTGCAGGGCGACATGGTCGACGATGCTGACCAGATCGAGGGGCGGCACGACGGTGGAGGTCCACTAGAAGCAGCTCGCGCGATGGCGGCCGAGAGCAGCCTTGTCGGAGCTCAGCGCCGAGGACGGAGGAGGAGGTCCTGGGCAGAAACAAGCATAGTGTTAGATGCAAGAGTGCAAGGGGAACTCTGGTGCCAACATGCAGCGGAAGGGGAGCAGAGGTGAGAGAGCCTTGCTCAATTTGTTTTGGGGGCTGAAGCCTCTCCTTCTTCTTCTCTCGGGCATCACAGAGATAGGGGAGGGAGAGTGGAGCTGGGGGAGGTAAGTGGGAGGTATGAGCAGGCAAATGAGGGGCAGAGGGCTGGCTGGGGTGGCCTCTGGCCATATATACTTGGGAGGAGAGGTAGACGATGCAAATTACCCATTTGGACATGGTGGAGAGGGAAGGCTGGCCAGGGATTGATCCAGGGGACGGTGGGGATGGGTAAGAAGGGTACTTGGTCATGCTGGATCAGAGAGGGAGGTGGTGGCAGTTGTGGTAATTAAGTAGGGGTAAATCTTGGTAAGATTGTGTTGTCTCTCTCTCTCTCTCTTACTACTAGTACAAGGGAAAAATGGGAATGGCTGAGGTGGTGCTACAATGCTTGTCGACCATTGGTGTGTCCTGGTGGTGAGGATGAGCATTGAGCAAGATTTGATGAATTTTGGAAGTGGTTAGAGTGGTGGTTTGCTTAATTGACAAATTTGATCAAACTAGAGGGTGATGAAGTAAGTCCAAAAACTTGCATTGGACCAGAGGAGGAAATGGTCCTTGTAGGTAGATGAGGTTAAGGTAGACTCCTAGGATTTATTTGAGATTTTTCAGAGGAGTTTTAGTCCTCTTAAATCCAATTACTCAAAAAGGACAGAAGTGATTTCTAGGAGATCATTTGATAAGTTTCCATTGGACAAGGTTGGTTTTTGATGTGGGAGGGTCCCAAAGGTGAATACACACTTAGGGAAATTTTCCCAAGATTTATTGAGGCATAAAAGTATTTAAAACAATTATTATTCCTATTCAGCCATTTAAGAAAATGGACAAAGAGAAATAATAAAGCTCCTCATTATTTTTGAGATGGGAAGACAGAGTATGATATATGGAACTCACTGGAGTCAAAAGTTAGAGAAGTGTTTTGGCAAACACCAAACTTTCCTTTATGGAGGGAGTTTTGGAGATTTTGACTATTTAAGGCATTAAATACTTTTGGGGGCCATAGTAATTATGGAGAATTATTGATAAATCTTGGTGATCAAGGTAGATGAGATAGACAAGATGTAGCAAGAATTTGCAACCTTGTGGAATGAATTTCCAACTTAATAAGGATGGAAAACAAGGAGTTGATGATCTAGGGTGATGTTATTTTTATACCACCAAAACATGTTTGCATCTTGGAACTCATAGCTCACCTTGGTGCAAGGGATAGATGGGCAGGTAGACCAAGTCATATAGATGATCATGGCAGGAAGAGTTTGAATTAATAGTATTTTAGGTGATCTAGAAGTGATGGCAAACTTTGTTGAAATTAAGGCTGCCATGCAAGATGAGTCATGATGCCTTATAAACCATGTGGATTTAATCAGCACAGATATCCACTTGGGGCAAGTGATGTAGTTTTTGATATACATCAATGAGTAGATCACAACCATGAAGATAGTTTGTCCATAGGAGGTTGTATGAGGGTGTGAGCTTCTACCAAAGTAGGCATGATGATTAGTTTTGCAGGAAATGTTATTTTCTTGTCTGCAAAACCATCAAGGACAAGTGGGTTGGAGGAGGATCTAACCAGGGACAATTGTGGGAATTGGTAGTCCTTAGGATGGTTAACAAGATGGTTCAAGTGCATTTCCAAAAATGCACATAGTTTGATAAAAGGAGGCATTCAAAAAGGTGATGTTGAAACTGTTTTCTAGACTTGGTCAAATTTGGCCGTTTTGAGGATTTTGACTAGAGTAAGGGAGGGAAGGTTCTTGGAGGGGTTGCTAGGTCTCAGAGCACTAAAAAGTGGATGAGATGGAAGAGTAGAGTGGGTAGCAGAGATCATTGCTTGCTATTGGTCTTCATGGACTTGGAAACATCTAGAATGGAAATCCTCAATCGATCTGTTAAGGGTTTTAGATGATCACCTAGTGGCTAGGGATCTTATCTAGGATTGTATTCTTGCTTAGGACTGATGATTTGGAAACAACTTGATCCTAGTGATGAGCTCCTAGGGTGGCTCATACTACTTCCTAAGCAAATAAGTCAAACAAAGATATCAAAACAACTCATCGACAAGAGATCAAGGCACCTCATCTTATAGCAAATCAACTATTTAGGTTACCATCTGCTTAGCTTGAGGTAAGGTTGGGGCATTTTGAAGAGGTTGAGTTTTGAATAAGGTGAGAGTCCTTGGTATCCCTACCAAGAGTAGAATTCAAATACTTGGAGAAGGTGTTTTGGGGAAAATAGAGATAAGATTAGTTGAGTGTTCTGTCTTGAAAACATAAGGAGATTATATTATATATCTCCATAGTTTTGTCAATAGAAGCTACCAAAATAGTTTTGGTTACATAGGCATCTTGGCTCATGTTTGGAATGCCGTAACGCTTGAGAATATGTAAAATGAGCCAGTAGTTTTGGTAGATAGCCTTGTCAACTGGGAGGTAAGGGTTATCATAAGATACTCTCATAAGCATAAGTGTAGACAAACAATAAGTAAGCACTGCACCAATGCACAAGAAAAAGTTTTGTTCCCCTGATTTTGCACTAGGGACAACTAATCAGGGTTGCTGAAATTGGGATGTTACATGGTGTGGCCACCCTGGCCCACCTCCGGCATCGCCCTTCTGTGTATATATTCCCCTCATAAACCTAAACTTCAGGGAGAAACCACTGAAAGATTCCGCCACCTCTGCAGGGCGGAAACTACAGAGAGAGAAAGAGCTCTTCGGTAGGCAGAAATCTGCCGAGGAAGTTCCTTCCCTGAGAGGGGAGATCGTTGCCATCAACACCGCCATCAAGCTAGACTTCATCGATCATCATCATCATCATCTCCACCATCATCTCCACCAGCACCATCACCACCACTCCATACCGCTGTAACAATTGGGTTGAATCTTGCATAGTTCTTAGGGGAAACTTTCCCAGTGTTGATTACTTGTTGTAGTTGATGCTATTGACAATTGGGATCATCATTCATTGTAGTTCCTTCCCTGAGAGGGGAGATCGTTGCCATCAACACCGTCATCAAGCTAGACTTCATCGGGATCATCATCATCATCATCTCCACCAGCACCATCACCACCACTCCATACCGCTGTAACAATTGGGTTGAATCTTGCATAGTTCTTAGGGGAAACTTTCCCAGTGTTGATTACTTGTTGTAGTTGATGCTATTGAGTGGAACCATTGAATTATTGTTCATGTTCAGATTGTTACTTATCATTATTTCATCTCTGATCTTGATCCATATGATGTCTCATGAGTAGTTCGTTTAGTTTTTGAGGACATGAGAGAAGTCATGTTGTTAGTAGTGGAATTGTGTTGAGAAAGATTTAATGGTTTGATATTTAAGTTGTGGTGCTATTCTTCTAGTGGTGTCATGTGAACGTCGACTATATGATACTTCACCTTTATGGGCCTAGGGGAATGCATTGTGTATTTGGCTACTAATCATGGGGTTACCGGAGTGACAGAAACCTAAACCCCCATTAGGAAACCTTTGCATAAGGGAGTGTAGGATCTCAAAGTTTAAGGTTGTGGATAGGTTTTTATCTTAATTATTTTCTTGTAGTTGCGGATGCTTGCAAGGGATATAATCACAAGTATGTATTAGTCCTAGTAATGTTAGTACATTAGCATAGGTTCACCCACACAACACTTATCCAACCAAAGAAGATTAATCAACTATATGAAGCAAAAGCACTTGACAATATTCCCATGTCTCCTCGAGAACCTTTGGTCATCTTAAGTAATACAACCAGCTTGTCCTTTGCTAAAGAAAGGATTGGGCCACTTGTTGCAATTATTATTATTGTATTTTATTTACTCGCACTTTATTTATCTACATTATCAAAAAAAACCTAAAAATCCGTTTGCTAAGTATTTACAGAGAATTACTGATCCAAACCACTTGTCAACACCTTCGCCTCCTCGCTCAAGTTAGACACTCTTATTTATCAAAAGTACTACAATGCACCCCTATACTTGTGGGTCGCCATCCACAAAGCCTAAGCCCAAGTGTTTAGGGGCACCATGATTCACCCCCTCGGGGCGCACTCACTTGCACCAGAGCGGAGGGCCTCATGGTTTGGGATGCATCATGAGGAGTGGCTACCATGGGGTTAGGCTTGAGGGATTGCAAGAGGGTCATCATTCCTCAACTTGGTCATCATGGATGTCTCTTATCGATTGAGGTCATCCATGGAGGCCAAGTTCTTGGTGGTGGCACCAAGACTTCTTCGTCACGGGCCATTGTCTCTTAGGCGGTTAAGTTCAAGTAGAGCCGAGGCTCGATACCAATTGAAAGGCCCAACTTTGGTCGATCGAGATGGGTGAATAGGAGACTACCAATTTTATTCTTTTCTTGCAATTTTAGGCTTTGCACATAGTAAAATTCACTAGAGATGCAACTAGATGGACAACCTATATGGCAAACAATATAATGTAAACAAGACAAGAATTGCATGAATTAAAGGAGAGGAATGGATAAACCGGTGAGGGGGCACGAAGATGTAATTCCCGTAGTTCACTTCCAAGGAAGCTACGTCTGTGTTGGAGAGGTGTTGGGGCCACACAAGGTCACCCGAGAGCCACAAAGGCCTCACCTTCTTCTCCGGTGAGCACCACCACAAAGGCGACCTCACAATCCACTAACCGGCGACCTTGAAGGCGCCAACTGAAACCTTTACAACAAGGTTGAGTGGAGACTCCACAACTCAATTGGAGACCTCAACACCACGAAGCTTCACAACAATTGACATAGCTCCGAGGATGCCCTACACCGTCTAGGGTTCCAAGAACCCAAGAGAACAAGATCCACAAAGGATGGGTGGGGGAAATCACGATTCCTTTGGTGGAAGTGTGGATCTAGGTCACCTCCCCCAATCCTCAAAAGATCAAGAGGTTTGAGTGGGTAGGGAGAGAGATCTAGGCAAGTGAATCTCTTGTATTAATGGAGGAGAGAGAAAACGAAGAGATAAATGGAGAGGAGGAAGAAGAGGGCATTAAATAGGCCTCTTCAAAACGGGTAGATTTTTGTCCTCCACGACACCACCCCAGATTATTTGCAGGGCCAAGAGGTCCAACGAAGCTATACTCAACGGTCCAAGACGCCCATGGAATGGTCGATTGACTATTCAGCGGCCACATGACCTGATTGAACTACTACCCAAGTTCCGATCCAACTACCAATAAATAATGACTTTGATATAAAGAAGTATCTCAACTAAAATCATAGTTACCGAACTTGGAGCAGAACTGGATCAGAACCATCGGTCACTAGGAGCTGATCGGTACTACTAGGCGGAGCGCATTACCTCTCAAAGGTATCGGGCTGGTCGTCACCGGCTGGAAGTTCCAACAAAATGGACCAAAATTTAGCCCAGACTACCGGTGCTTGTTCGCACTAATTCCATCAAATAGGCACTTCGATATAGAAGTATTCCTGAACTGATTTTATGTTTACTGAAATTAGAGTCGAACAATGAAAGTACCGCCGATCAGTTCTGAAAAACTTTGGCGGTACTACCAAGGCTACGATACTACCGTCGTAGGTAAACCACTCAAACTCCTCGTGGGATATCTCTCGCAGAAAAACTGGAAGGTCAGGATGTGCTGATATGGTCTATGCATGAAAGCATGATTTACCACAACCTTCCAAGGTAGACCCCTCTTGATAGTACTAAGTAGCCTATAACAACGATAAGAGAAAGTGCAAATAATAGCCACCATCTTCAAGCTTCTTCAAGAGAAGAGTCCACCAACTAAAACCATCCATAGATAAAACCTACAACTTAGGCACATGGTTAAACCAAAAATGGAGTTGTCATCAACACCAAAATACAAGGATAAATCAATATCCTTTCATCAAGGAACTACCAAAACTTGTCGAGGACTAGAAGATGTCGTATGCTCGGGCAGCTACCCAGAATGCCCTTACCATGGTGAAGATAAACATAGGAATATGGAGATCTAGTAGGTGACCAAGGGTTTTTTGAGTGTTGAGGAAGACAATAATGAACAAAATGTCAGAGCCATTTGGGAGTCTTGTGCTGGATATGTTAGGAGTCTAGAGGCTCACATTCCGCCTTATATTTGTAATCCAGTATCCGCTTAGAGATAGTTGTATGTGTCAATGTAATTGTTGTAAGTGTGGAACCACATACTTGTATCTAGCTCTAGCCAGTTTGTCCTTAGTCGTTTGAGGTTGGGAGGGAAACCCACTACCGAGACTAATTTGTAAGTCATAAGATGACAATGTTTCACATGTCATGAGTATGGAGATGCTATCCGCCTTGCATTGGCTAGTCGGAAGAGGTACAATAGCCGAACAAATCAAAAGGTTAGTAGGACGTGAGCACACCATACGATATGACTAACACAATGGAATCCTTAGACCAGGGATCGCATAATCCGAAAGTTGTGGAAAAGCCGACTTTGATTCCATCTAACGCCACCATAATCGGAGTCATAAGGTTGGTCTTGGGCCGACTTCAAGGAAGTCACGACATGGATCATCCAAGACAGAATTTTCCTCCATCTCGGAGAGATATTCTCGACCTCTCGTGATATGATTCAAGCATGGTTATGCGCTACTCGATCAATTGTTGATCGAGATAGTCCGACTTAGTGAAGCTAGAGGGAACAGTTATCACCACAATAAGAAGAGAGTTAAACCGCCACTTGAAGATGGAATCTCCCCAGTTTATCACCAATATCGTGAGGCAAAGGGACTCTGCATCATCACATTGAGGGTACTTGCGTGAACCGATTCGACAAGTCTTGCTAGAGGCCGCTATCGATTATCAGCTCTAGTCGAAGTCACTAAGCTACCGCTCGACTGAATGATTACCGAGTTGTGTCCGCCTTATCGTAATCCTATGGGATCACACACTTAAGAGAGTGGGACTAGGCGGATGTTGATCCGACTATCACAAGCCGGCAAGTTGTACTTGTTCGGACAGAGACACATGTCAATGGGTTGGACCCACTTTGACTAGGGTTAGTGACATATGTATGATTAATTGGGTTCCTATGATTTGGTACCCGGCTATGTAAAGGCTTACAACCCATCAAGAGTCAAGAGAAAGGTCCAAGAGAGCAACCACAAAGGTTATAATTGTATTAGGAAAGAGAAACAAACACCAACATTGAGTTGGTGTTGTAATCATGTAACCTATCCGTATACAATTTTGAGATCCGACCTATTATATATAGGACGGAGAAGCCTAGAAAGGCAATCAACAATCCCTGCGATTTGTAATAGAGGAATTCTCCAAATATTCAGGCGATTTTGATCCTATTGTTTTCCTCGACATCCTATGAAATCCCCAGCATTCTTTTCCAAAAACCCTAAGTCCTTCTTCATGACATTGCCGAGGTTACCCTCGTTAATTGGTGCCGCCTTTGGGAAACTTGAATGCTAGAAACATGGATTTGGGAAATCTCTTCCTCCAAGAAGCAACCCAACAAAAGCGGAACCATGCCTCACCCCAATTCTAGGATAGTACCACTGGATTCACCGCGGATCCGATCTAATCATTGGAAGCTTACTTCCAAGAAGACCTGATGTTCACGCACTTCTATTCTTGTAGACAGTTGTTGGGCCTCCAAGTGCGTAGGTTTGTAGAACAGCAGAAGTTTTCCTCAAGTGGATTACCCAAGGTTTATCGAACTCGTGGAGGAAGTGGTCAAAGGTATCCTCTCAAGCAACCCCTGCAATCAAGATACAAGAAGTCTCTTGTGTCCCCAACACACTCAATACACTTGTCGTGTATATGTGCACTAGTTCGCTAAGAGATAGTGAAATACAAGTGGTATGGATAATTATAAGTGGTAACGGTGATAGAAAATAGCTTGATGGCATGGAAGAAACTAAAGGCAAACTGAAATAAAGATGGCAACAAGCAAACATGTATGTATCTAATTGCAAACGGTGTATCAATGCTTAGAAACAAGGCCTAGGGACCATACTTTCGCTTAGTGAACACTCTCATATAAATATTTTCTTCATGATACTACTCTTAACTACTCTCCGCTGAACACTCTAATCAATGGTAGGACTATAACAGCACACCTCAAAGTAAGCCTTTCCCATCTAGAAACCCCACACTGTCACCTTGAGTACTAGATGGTTCCAACAAACACCACAATTTCATAAAGACATCCAACTCCAAATATAACTCATAACAAGTATTTGAGAACTCTAGCCTAAGTGCCACCATGGTGAGCACACTATCAACTTCACACACATGGGGAAAGCAGAGATCTATTAAAGCACTTGAGTAGCAAGGTATATCTATAGATTATAAGCTCATGATCTCAATAAGATCATGCATAGAGAGAGAGAGATGAACACATAGATACCGGTAGAACCCTTAGCCTCGAGAGAGAACTACTCCCTCCTCATCATGGGAACCAGCAATTGGGATGGAGATGGCGGTGGAGATCGATGGAGATGGCTCCAGGGCACTCCCTCCCCGGCCAGTGGTGCTTTAACTAAAGAGACTTTCTGTCCCCGAATCTCCCCTTTGGTGGCGACGGTGCTGGACTTTTCGTGGCTGGAGGCAGGATTTAGGGTTTTGGCCCGGAGGCTCTATAGGCCGAGGCAAGGTCGGTGGAGTGCCAGGCCCACATCACCTGGTGGCGCGGTAGGCTAGCCTGGCACTGGGGTGTGTGGCTAGGCCCTGCCCTCCTCCTGCCTCAGATTCGCCTGTGAGTCTTCCTAAAATAGGAACTTTGGCTTTTGTCCCCAATTTAGAATATTCATTTTCACTTCCGAACCAAAAACAGCGTAAAACAGTAACCGCAATCGCGGGCATCTTGTTAATAGGTTAGTCTAAGAAATCATATGAAAAGTACTCCAAAGTTGGAACCAAACACAAGAAAGTAGATAAAACCAAGCATGGAACATCAAAAATTATAGATACATTTGCAATGTATCAACCCCAAGAGTCACACCTTTGGCCCTGATTACATCGTAACCGCTGGAACAAATCGGGCTTATGGCGATTCCAGCATCGTCTGTTGGATCCTCCATGGAAGTCACGGAGAAACCGGGCACCGTAAGAAATCAAGCAAGATGAGAAGGATCTGGGGACCTTGATGGTCTTTACGACAATCTCTCCATTAGGTCGATTCTCACTAACTCCACCACGCGGAACAAGCCTGCAATCTCCGAACCTGAGGAAAGCAGCGAAAGCATCGACTTTGGAATAAGGATGGCAGAAATCTACCCAGAACAGAAATTAACGGACTTCACTTATCTACCCGACAGTGTCTCCCCCAATTCATATGACGATGGCACAAGTCCGTATCTTACCCAGCACCAAGTATGCATAATCATTGGAGATGCATAGACTCAACAAGACTCCAATGGTAATCCTATTTTTAACTCTGATGATATTCTATCGTTTACAATGTAAGAAGCCACGTAAATAGGGAAGACCCAGCAAACGACCGCGTAAACCCAGGAGGAGGAGAACCACGCGGGGGCGAGAGGCAAACTCTCCGACTACCAGCAGAAGCATGGCAAAAAGCAAGAGAAGCAATTTCGGGTGCGGTCCCCATGACAGATGACGCCACGCGTGAAGACCTACTGGCATATCAATACTTGCTTCATCATAAAAAGGAGACCTACGAAGGATGCAGAGGCAGCTTGATGAAAGGAAAAGACTTGCCAACAAATCCAGCCTGCGGCGGCCCAGCTGAGCTCCACCAAAGGACCAAGGAGCATCACGCGAGGAGTACCACCAAGAAGGGGAACATCTCGATTGCAGAATATCCTTGAAACAGAAAGAAGCGACCTAATCCGAGACCTGGACCTATCGTTCATGTCAATATATCAAGAAGGAAATATCAAGGCAAAAATGGCTCAAGCAGCAATTTTGGCCGCACAAAGATATCTGATCACAACTCAACCCTCACCCGACGATCCTTGCGGAACCCATCGCCATTCCGCCCTGATGAACCTCGACATGGTAGGAGAATCTCTTGCATAGGAAGAGCAAGGAATCACACAGAAACCCGACATATCCCCACGCTGGCAAAGCAACCTGCAAGTAGGTCACAGCCAACGATCACGATCTCCACACCGGGTCCACTTCTTAGGATCAGAGCCGTGGAACGATGCAAGAAACAATATCACACAGTGGAGGATCGGTCGATCCAGGGAAGAGCGTAGCAGGCAAAGGTACTATGACGATGAAAGAGAGGAGGAGCAAGAACTATGCGGGGCCAGTTGCCTTACCCGATGGGTTTGCAATATTCCAGTACCCAAAGACTTCAAACTACCTCACGATCGTCAGAATTACGATGGCCTCAATGCGCTCAAGCTTGGCCGACAGATTATCCGCCACTATTAAACTACAAGGTGGCTCCAAGGCCACCGCAATCCAAAGTTCAAGAATTACATTTAACCACCGCAGCTCGCTCTTGGTTAAGACAATTACCCGAACATTCTATCAGCAGCTAGAACGACCAGGAGGACAAGTTTATCAGAAATTTTAGTGCCACCTTCGTTTAATTGCATCTCGAACAATTACGAGCTTGTAAACAAAAGCCAAGAGAATTAATACAAGCTTTCATTCAGCGTGGATCATTATCAAAACTCAGTTGAAACCATATCCGATGAAAGAGCAATTGATGCTTTCAACGACGGACTTCGTCGGCAAGAGTTCATTGAGGAACTGGGACAAATCAAACCAAAGACAATTTCGCAGGTGATGGACATAGCCAATCGCTGGGCCAATGGAGAAGATTCACTACACAATAAAAGAGCTCGCTCACCCGAAGAAGACAGGGACAAAGCATAATGATGTAAGGCAACGAAACAACGCTGGTACAACACGCTGTTATGTCGTAGACGGTTTTTCTGGAGGGGACAACCAACGAAGCGATGACTACAACAATGGGTACCGTGGTAGCAGGGACGATAATGGCGAAAGCCAGCCGCAACAACGGTACTAGCCAAAATGTAGGGACCCACCAATGTCAGCAGGACAAGTGTTGGAAGGACCATGTAACATGCACTTCTATGTCGACCCGACAGGCAAGAGGCGATCCAACCACCTCTTAAAGGATTGCCGAACGTTCTTAAAAATGCAAGAACTATGCAACGCAAGAGCAAATCAAGAAACAAACCTAGGCTACGCCACTACACCTAGCTCTTTGTTATCGGTGCACCACCACCACCGGACAATTGTGGGCCTTGGTAGTCCTTAGGATGGTTAACAAGATGGTTCAAGTGCATTTCAAAATGCACATAGTTTGATAAAAGGAGGCATTCAAAAGGTGATGTTGAAACTGCTTTCTAGACTTGGTCAAAATTTGGCTGCTTTGAGGATTTTGACTAGAGTAAGGGAGGAAGGTTCTTGAGGGGTTGCTAGGTCTCAGAGCACTAAAAGTGGATGAGATGGAAGAGTAGAGTGGGTAGCAGTAGATCATTGCTTGCTATTGGTCTTCATGGACTTGGAAACATCTAGAATGGAAACTCGTAATTGATCCGTTAAGGGTTTTAGATGATCACCTAGTGGCTAGGATCTTATCTAGGATTGTATTCTTGCTTAGGGACTGATGATTTGAAACAACTTGATCCTAGTGATGAGCCCTAGGGTGGCTCATACTACTTCCTAAGCAAATAAGTCAAACAAAGATATCAAAACAACTCATCGACAAGAGATCAAGGCACCTCATCTTATAGCAAATCAATCATTAGGGTTACCATCAAGCTTAGCTTGAGGTAAGGTTGGGGCATTTTGAAGAGGTTGAGTTTTGAATAAGGTGAGAGTCCTTGGTATCCCTACCAAGAGTAGAATTCAAATACTTGGAGAAGGTGTTTTGGGAAAATAGAGATAAGATTAGTTGAGTGTTCTGCCTTGAAAACATAAGGAGATTATATTATATATCTCTCCATAGTTTTGTCAATAGAAGCTACCAAAATAGTTTTGGTTACATAGGCATCTTGGCTCATGTTTGGAATGCCGTAACGCTTGAGAATATGTAAAATGAGCTGTGGTAGTTTTGGTAGATAGCCTTGTCAATCGGGAGGTAAGGGTTATCATAAGATACCTCATAAGCATAAGTGTAGACAAACAATAAGTAAGCACTGCACTAATGCACAAGAAAAAGTTTTGTTCCCCATTTTTGCACTAGGGACAACTAATCGTTGCTGAAATTGGGATGTTACATGGTGTGGCCACTGGCCCACCTCCCAAGACGCCTTCCAGGTATATATTCCCTCATAAACCTAAACTTCAGGGAGAAACCATCGAAGATTCCGCCACCGCAGGGCGGAAACTACAGAGAGAGAAAGAGTTTTCGCAGGCGTAAATCTGCCGAGGAAGTTCCTTCCCGAGAGGGGAGATCGCTGCCATCAACACCGCCATCAAGCTAGACTTCATCGATCATCATCATCATCATCTCCACCATCATCTCCACCAAAGACCATCACCACCACTCCATACCGCTGTAACAATTGGGTTGAATCTTGCATAGTTCTTAGGGGAAACTTTCCCAGTGTTGATTACTTGTTGTAGTTGATGCTATTGAGTGGAACCATTGAATTATTGTTCATGTTCAGATTGTTACTTATCATTATTTCATCTCTGATCTTGATCCATATGATGTCTCATGAGTAGTTCGTTTAGTTTTTGAGGACATGGGCCATGTTGTTAGTAGTGGAATTGTGTTGAGAAATATTTAATGGTTTGATATTTAAGTTGTGGTGCTATTCTTCTAGTGGTGTCATGTGAACGTCGACTATATGATACTTCACCTTTATGGGCCTAGGGGAATGCATTGTGTATTTGGCTACTAATCATGGGGTTACCGGAGTGACAGAAACCTAAACCCCCATTAGGAAACCTTTGCATAAGGGAGTGTAGGATCTCAAAGTTTAAGGTTGTGGATAGGTTTTTATCTTAATTATTTTCTTGTAGTTGCGGATGCTTGCAAGGGATATAATCACAAGTATGTATTAGTCCTAGTAAGGTTAGTACATTAGCATAGGTTCACCCACACAACACTTATCCAACCAAAGAAGATTAATCAACTATATGAAGCAAAAGCACTTGACAATATTCCCATGTGTCCTCGAGAACCTTTGGTCATCTTAAGTAATACAACCAGCTTGTCCTTTTAAAGAAAGGATTGGGCCACTTGTTGCAATTATTATTATTGTATTTTATTTACTCGCACTTTATTTATCTACATTATCAAAAAAAAACCTAAAAATCCGTTTGCTAAGTATTTACAGAGAATTACTGATCCAAACCACTTGTCAACACCTTCTGCTCCTCGTTCGGTTAGACACTCTTATTTATCAAAAGTGCTACAATGCACCCCCTATACTTGTGGGTCGTCAGCCACAAAGCCTAAGCCCAAGTGTTTAGGGGCAGCCGCGGGATTCACCCTGGGGGCGACCACTTGCACGGTAGCGGGAGGGGCCTCGGCGGTTTGGGATGCATCATGAGGAGTGGCTACCATGGGGTTAGGCTTGAGGGATTGCAAGAGGGTCATCATTTCCTCAAACTTGGTCATCATGGATGTCTCTTATCGATTGAGGTCATCCATGGAGGCCAAGTTCTGGTGGTGGCACCTCAGACTTCTTCGTCGCCATTGTCTCAGGGCTAAGCTCAAGTAAGAGCCGAGGCTCATACCAATTGAAAGGCCCAACTTTGGTCGATTAGAGATGGGTGAATAGGAGACTACCAATTTTATTCTTTTCTTGCAATTTTAGGCTTTGCACATAGTAAAGTTCACTAGAGATGCAACTAGATGGACAACCTATATGGCAAACAATACAACAGGTAAACAAGACAGTAATTGCAAGAATTAAAGGAGAGGAATGGATAAACCGGTGAGGGGGCACGAAGATGTAATTCCTGAGTTCACTTCCAAGGAAGCTACGTTGTGTTGGAGATGTGTCGGGGCCACACAAGGTCACCCGAGAGCCACAAAGGCCTCACCTTCTTCTCCTAGTGAGCACCACCACAAAGGCGACCATTAATTCACTAACCGCCACCTTGAAGGCGCCTAACCTAAACATTTACAACAAGGTTGAGGGAGACTCCACAACTCAATTGGAGACCTCAACGACACCAATAAGCTTCACAATAATTGACATAGCCCGAGGATGCCCACACTGCCTAGGGTTCCAAGAACCCAAGAGAACAAGATCCACAAAGGATGGGTGGGGAAATCACCATTCCTTTGGTGGAAGTGTGGATCTAGGTCACCTCCCCAATCCTCAAAAAGATCAAGAGGTTTGAGTGGGTAGGAGAGATCTAGGCAAGTGAAGCTCTTGTATTAATGGAGGAGAGAGAAAACGAAGAGATAAATGGAGAGGAGGAAGAAGAGGCATTAAATAGGCCTCTTCAAAACGGGTAGATTTTGTCCTTCCACAACACCACCGCATTATCGGTGGTGGGCCAGAGGTCCAACGAAATGTACTCAACGGTCCGAAGACGCCCATGGAATGGTCGGATTGACTATTCAGCGGGCCACATGACCTGATTGAACTATTAACCCAAGTTCATCCAACTACCAATAAATAATGACTTTGATATAAAGAAGTATCTGAACTAAAATCATAGTTATCGAACTTGGAGAACCGATCAGAACTATCGGGTCACTAGGAGCTGATCGGTACTACTAGGCGGAGCGTACTACCTCAAAGGTACTGGGCTGGTCAATACCGGAAGTTCCAATCAAATGGACTAAAATTCTAGCCGTATTACCTGCTTGCTTCGCACTAATTCCATCAAATAGGCACTTCGATATAGAAGTATTCCTGAACCGATTTTATGTTTACTGAAATTAGAGTCGAACAACAAAAGTACCGCCGATCAGCCCTGAAAAACCTTTGACAGTATTACCGGCGCTAAATACTACCGGTCAGGTGTAAACCACTCAAACTCCTCAGGATATCTCTCTCTCGCGTAAAACTGGAAGGTCAGGATGTGTTGATATGGTCTATGCATGAAAGCATGATTTACCACAACCTTCCAAGGTAGACCCTCTTGATAGTACGGTAGCCTATAACAACGATAAGAGAAAGTGCAAATAATAGCCACCATCTTCAAGCTTCTTCAAGAGAAGAGTCCACCAACTAAAACCATCCATAGATAAAACCTACAACATAGGCACATGGTTAAACCAAAAATGGAGTTGTCATCAACACCAAAATACAAGGATAAATCAATATCCTTTCATCAAGGAACTACCCAAACTTGTCGAGGACTAGAAGATGTCGTATGGTCGGGCAGCTACCCAGAATGCCCTTACCATGGTGAAGATAAACATAGGAATATGGAGATCTAGTAGGTGACCAAGGGTTTTTTGAGTGTTGATGAAGACAATAATGAACAAAATGTCAGAGCCATTTGGGAGTCTTGTGCTGGATATGTTAGGAGTCTAGAGGCTCACATTCCGCCTTATATTTGTAATCCAGTATCCGGCTTAGAGCTAGTTGTATGTGTCACTGTAATTGTTGTAAGTGTGGAACCACATACTTGTATCTAGCTCTAGCCAGTTTGTCCTTAGTCGTTTGAGGTTGGGAGGGAAACCCACTACCGAGACTAATTTGTAAGTCATAAGATGACAATGTTTCACATGTCATGAGTATGGAGATGCTATCCGCCTTGCATTGGCTAGTCGGAAGAGGTACAATAGCCAAACAAATCAAAAGGTTAGTAGGACGTGAGCACACCGTCATACGATACGACTAACACAATGGAATCCTTAGACCCGAGGGGATCGCACAATCCGAGTTGTGGAAAAGCCGACTTTGATTCCATCTAACGCTCACCATAACTGGGAGTCATAAGGTTGGTCTTGGGCCGACTTCGAAGGAAGCTGCGCGACATGGATCATCCAAGACAGAATTTTCCCCTCCATCTCGGAGAGATATTCTCTGGGACCTCTCATGTGATATGATTCAGAAGCATGGCCATGCGCTACTCGATCAAGTGTTGATCGAGATAGTCCGACTTAGTGAAGCTAGAGGGGAACAGTTATCACTGCAACGAGAAGAGAGTTAAACCGTCACTTGGAAGATGGAATCTCCCCTGCAGTTTATCACCAATATCGTGAGGCAAAGGGACTCGCATGCATCATCACATTGAGGGCACTTCGTAACCGGAGTCGATAAGTCTTGCTAGAGGCCGCTATCGACATCAGCTCTAGTCGAAAGTCACTAAGCTACCGCTCACTGAATGATTATCGAGTTGTGTCCGCTTATCGTAGCCATGGGATCACACACTTAAGAGAGTGGGACTAGGCGATGTTGATCTGACTATCACAAGCAAGTTGTACTTGTTCTACAGAGACATGTCAATGGGTTGGACCCACTTTGACTAGGGTTAGTGACATATGTGTGATTAATTGGGTGCCTATGATTTGGCACCGCTTGCATAAAGGCTTACAACCCATCAAGAGTCAAGAGAAAGGTCCAAGAGAGCAACCACAAAGGTTATAATTGTATTAGAAAGAGAAACAAACACCAACATCGAGTTGGTGTTGTAATCATGTAACCTATCCGATACAATTTTGAGATCTGACCTATTATATAGGACGGAGAAGTTTAGGAAAGGCAATCAACAATCCCCAAGCGATTTGTAATAGAGCAATTCTCCAAATATTCAAAGCGACTTTGATCCCATTGTTTTCCTGACATCCGATGAAATCCCCAGCATTCTCTTTTCCGCAAAACCCTAAGTCCTTCTTCATGACATTGCCGAGGTTACCCCTCGTTAATTGGTGCCGTCTTTGGGAAACTTGAACGCTAGAAACATGGATTTGGGGAAATCTCTTCCTCCAAGAAGCAACCCAACAAAAGCGGAACCATGCCCGCCCACCCCCAGTGACAGTACCCCGCTAGATTCACGGCGGATCCGATCTAATCATTGGAAGCTTACCCAAGTAGAAGACCCCGATGTTCACGCACTTCTATTCTTGTAGACAGCTTGTTGGGCCTCCAAGTGCGTAGGTTTGTAGAACAAACAGCAAGTTTTCCTCAAGTGGATTACCCAAGGTTTATCGAACTCAGGGAGGAAGTGGTCAAAGGTATCCCCTCTCAAGCAACCCTGCAATCAAGATACAAGAAGTCTCTTGTGTCCCCAACACACTCAATACACTTGTCAGGTGTATATGTGCACTAGTTCGGCGAAGAGATAGTGAAATACAAGTGGTATGGATAATTATAAGTGGTAACGGTGATAGAAAATAGCTTGATGGCATGGAAGAAACTAAAGGCAAACTGAAATAAAGATGGCAACAAGCAAACATGTAACAGATCTAATTGCAAACGGTGTATCAATGCTTAGAAACAAGGCCTAGGGACCATACTTTCTCTAGTGAACACTCTCATATAAATATTTTCTCTTCATGATACTACTCTTAACTACTCTCCGGTTGAACACTCTAATCGATGGTAGGGCTATAACAAAGACACCTCAAAGTAAGCCTTTCCCATCTAAAAACCCCACACTCACCTTGAGTACTAGATGGTTCCAACAAACACCACAATTTCATAAAGACATCCAACTCCAAATATAACTCATAACAAGTATTTGAGAACTCTAGCCTAAGTGCCACCATGGTGAGCACACTATCAACTTCACACACATGGGGAAAGCAGAGATCTATTAAAGCACTTGAGTAGCAAGGTAGATCTATAGATTACAAGCTCATGATCTCAATAAGATCATGCATAGAGAGAGAGAGATGAACACATAGCTACCGGTAGAACCCTTAGCCTCGAGAGAGAACTACTCCCTCCTCATCATGGGAACCAGCAATTGGGATGGAGATGGCGGTGGAGATCGATGGAGATGGCTCCAGGGGCACTTCCCCGTCCCGCCAGGGTGCCGGAACAGAGACTTTCTGTCCCCCGAATCTCCCCTTTGGTGGCGACGGCGCCACGGGACTTTTTCGTGGCTGGAGGCGGACGATTAGGGTTTTGGCCCGGAGGCTTCTTATAGGCCGTAGGGCAAGGTCGGTGGAGTGCTGGGGCCCACATCACCGGTGGCGCGGGTAGGGATACGCGCTTAGGGGGTGTGGCTAGGCCCCGCCCTCCTCTGCCTCGCAGATTCGCTCGTGAGTCTTCCCAAAATAGGAACTTTGGCTTTGTCCCGCCCAATTATGAGAATATTCATTTTCACTTCCAACCAAAAACAGCGTAAAACAGGCAACCGCACTATGGCATCTTGTTAATAGGTTAGTCTAAGAAATCATATGAAAAGTACTCCAAAGTTGGAACAAAACACAAGAAAGTAGATAAAACCAAGCATGGAACATCAAAATTATAGATACATTTGCAATGTATCAACCCCAAGAGTCACACCTTTGGCCCTCGATTACATCAAACCGCTTGTGGAACAAACCGGGCTTATGGCGTATTCCAGCATCGCTCTGGATCCTCCATGGAAGTCACGTAGAAACCGAAGCACCAGAAGAAATCAAGCAAGATGAGAAGGATCTGGGGGACCTTGATGGTCTTTACGACAATCTCTCCATTAGGTCAGATTCCCCACTAACTCCACCACGTGGAACAAGCCCTGCAATCTCCGAACCCGAGGAAAGCAAATAAAGCATCGACTTTGGAATAAGGATGGCAGAAATCTACCCAGAACAGAAATTAACGGACTTCACTGATCTACCCGACAGTGTCTCCCCCAATTCATATGACGATGGCACAAGTCCAGAGTATTACCCAGTACCAAGTATGCATAATCATTGGAGATGCATCGACTCAACAAGACTCCAATGGTAATCCTATTTTTAACTCTGATGATATTCTATCAAGCGATAATGTAAGAAGCCGCAGAAACAGGGAAGACCCAGCAAACGACCGCGTAAACCCAGGAGGAGGAGAACCACGCGGGGGCGAGAGGCAAACTCTCCGACTGCCAGCAGAAGCATGGCAAAAAGCAAGAGAAGCAATTTTGGGTGCGGTCCCCATGATGTATGACGCCACGCGTGAAGACCTACTGGCATATCAATACTTGCTTCATCATAAAAAGGAGACCTACCAAGGATGCAGAGGCAGCTTGATGAAAGGAAAAGGCTTGCCAACAAATCCAGCCTGCGGCGGCCCAGCTGAGCTCCACCAAAGGACCAAGGAGCATCACGCGAGGAGTACCACCAAGAAGGGGAACATCTCGATTGCAGAATATCCTTGAAACAAAGAAGTTTAATTTAATCCGAGACCCGACCTATCGTTCATGTCAATATATCAAGAAGGAAATATCAAGGCAAAAATGGCTCAAGCAGCAATTTTGGCCGCACAAAGATATCTGATAACAACTCAACCCTCACCCGACGATCCTTGCGGAACCCATCACCATTCCGCCCTGATGAACCTCGACATGGTAGGAGAATCTCTCGCATAGGAAGAGCAAGGAATCACACAGCAACCCGACATATCCCCACGCCGTTGCAGCAACCCGCGGCAAGTAGGTCACAGCCAACGATCACGATCTCCACACCGGGTCCACTTCTTAGGATCAGAGCCGTGGAACGATGCAAGAAACAATATCACACATAGAGGATCCACGATCCAGTGGAAGAGCGAAGGTGAAGGTACTATGACGATGAAAGCGAGGAGGAGCAAGAACTATGCGGGCCGCTTGCCTTTACCCGATGGGTTTGCAATATTCCAAAGACCCAAAGACTTCAAACTACCTCACGATCGCCGTAATTACGATGGCCCCAAAGCTACCAAGCTTGGTCGACAGATTATCCGCCACTAATAAACTACAAGGTGGCTCCAAGGCCACCGCAATCCAAAGCTCAAGAATTACATTTAACCACCGCACTTCTTGGTTAATACAATTACCAACATTCTATCAAATAGAACGACCAGGAGGACAAGTTTATCAGAAATTTCAGTGCCACCTTCACGCGACCCGCATCTCTAGAACAGCTACGAGCGTGTAAACAAAAGCCACGAGAATTAATACAAGCTTTCATTCAGCGGTGGATCATTATCAAAAACTCAGTTGAAACCATATCCGATGAAAGAGCAATTGATGCTTTCAACGACGGACTTCGTCGGCAAGAGTTCATTGAGGAACTGGGACAAATCAAACCAAAGACAATTTCGCAGGTGATGGACATAGCCAATCGCTGGGCCAATGGAGAAGATTCACTACACAATAAAAGAGCTCGCCACCAAGAAGACAGGACAAAGCATAATGATGTATGCAACGAAACAACGCGGGTACAACACGTCAAGTTATGTCATAGACGGTTTTTCTGGAGGGGACAACCAACGAAGCGATGACTACAACAATGGTTACCGTGGTAGCAGGGACGATAATGGCGAAAGCCAGCCGCAACAACGGTACTAGCCAAAATGTAGGGACGCACCAATGTCCGCAGGACAAATGTTGAAGGACCATGTAACATGCACTTCTATGTCGCACAAGCAAGAGGCGATCCAACCACCTTTAAAGGATTGCCGAACGTTCTTAAAAATGCAAGAACTATGCAACGTAAGAGCAAATCAAGAAACAAACCTAGGCTACGCCACTACACCTAGCTCTTTTGCTATCGGTGCACCACCACCACCGGGACAATTGTGGGCCTTGGTAGTCCTTAGGATGGTTAACAAGATGGTTCAAGTGCATTTCCAAAAATGCACATAGTTTGATAAAAGGAGGCATTCAAAAAGGTGATGTTGAAACTGTTTCTAGACTTGGTCAAAATTTGGCCGTTTTGAGGATTTTGACTAGAGTAAGGGAAGGAAGGTTCTTGGAGGGGTTGCTAGGTCTCAGAGCACTAAAAAGTGGATGAGATGGAAGAGTAGAGTGGTAGCGTAGATCATTGCTTGCTATTGGTCTTCATGGACTTGGAAACATTTAGAATGGAAATCCTCGATTGATCTCGTTAAGGGTTTTAGATGATCACCTAGTGGCTAGGGATCTTATCTAGGATTGTATTCTTGCTTAGGGACTGATGATTTGAAACAACTGATCCTAGTGATGAGCTCCTAGGTGGCTCATACTACTCCCTAAGCAAATAAGTCAACAAAGATATCAAAACAACTCATCGACAAGAGATCAAGGCACCTCATCTTATAGCAAATCAATTCATTTAGGGTTACCATCAAGCTTAGCTTGAGGTAAGGTTGGGGCATTTTGAAGAGGTTGAGTTTTGAATAAGGTGAGAGTCCTTGGTATCCCTACCAAGAGTAGAATTCAAATACTTGGAGAAGGTGTTTTGGGGAAAATAGAGATAAGATTAGTTGAGTGTTCTGTCTTGAAAACATAAGGAGATTATATTATATATCTCTCCATAGTTTTGTCAATAGAAGATACCAAAATAGTTTTTGTTACATAGGCATCTTGGCTCATGTTTTGAAATGCCGTAACGCTTGAGAATATGTAAAATGAGCCAGGTAGTTTTGGTAGATAGCCTTGTCAACCGGAGTGGGGTAAGGGTTATCATAAGATACACTCTCATAAGCATAAGTGTAGACAAACAATAAGTAAGCACTACACCAATGCACAAGAAAAGTTTTTGTTCCCTGATTTTTGCACTAGGGACAACTAATCAGGTTGTGAAATTGATGTTACATGGTGTGGCCACCGCCCACCTCCCAGACGCTTCTTCGTGTATATATTCCCTCATAAACCTAAAGTTCAGGGAGAAACCACTGAAGATTCCGCCACCGCGTAGGCGGAAACTACAGAGAGAGAAAGAGCTCTTCAGAGGCGAAATCTGCCGAGGAAGTTCCTTCCCGAGAGGGAGATCGCTGCCATCAACACCATCATCAAGCTAGACTTCATCGGGATAATCATCATCATCTCCACCAGCACCATCACCACCACTCCATACCGCTGTAACAATTGGGTTGAATCTTGCATAGTTCTTAGGGGAAACTTTCCCAGTGTTGATTACTTGTTGTAGTTGATGCTATTGAGTGGAACCATTGAATTATTGTTCATGTTCAGATTGTTACTTATCATTATTTCATCTCTGATCTTGATCCATATGATGTCTCATGAGTAGTTCGTTTAGTTTTTGAGGACATGGGCGAAGTCATGTTGTTAGTAGTGGAATTGTGTTGAGAAAGATTTAATGGTTTGATATTTAAGTTGTGGTGCTATTCTTCTAGTGGTGTCATGTGAACGCCGAATTATATGATACTTCACCTTTATGGGCCTAGGGGAATGCATTGTGTATTTGGCTACTAATCATGGGGTTACCGGAGTGACAGAAACCTAAACCCCCATTAGGAAACCTTTGCATAAGGGAGTGTAGGATCTCAAAGTTTAAGGTTGTGGATAGGTTTTTATCTTAATTATTTTCTTGTAGTTGCGGATGCTTGCAAGGGATATAATCACAAGTATGTATTAGTCCTAGTAAGGTTAGTACATTAGCATAGGTTCACCCACACAACACTTATCCAACCAAAGAAGATTAATCAACTATATGAAGCAAAAGCACTTGACAATATTCCATGTGTCCTCGAGAACCTTTGGTCATCTTAAGTAATACAACCAGCTTGTCCTTTTAAAGAAAGGATTGGGCCACTTGTTGCAATTATTATTATTGTATTTTATTTACTCGCACTTTATTTATCTACATTATCAAAAAAAACCTAAAAATCCGTTTGCTAAGTATTTACAGAGAATTACTGATCCAAACCACTTGTCAACACCTTCTGCTCCTCGTTCGGTTAGACACTCTTATTTATCAAAAGTACTACAATGCACCCCCTATACTTGTGGGTCAAATCGACCCACAAAGCCTAAGCCCAAGTGTTTAGGGCGCATGATTCACCAGGCGACCACTTGCACTAGAGCTTGAGGGGCCTCGGCGGTTTGGGATGCATCATGAGGAGTGGCTACCATGGTGTTAGGCTTGAGGGATTGCAAGAGGGTCATCATTCCCTCAAACTTGGTCATCATGGATGTCTCTTATCGATTGAGGTCATCCATGGAGGCCAAGTTCAATGGTGGTGGCACCCGCACTCCTCTTCGCTTACCATTGTCTCTTAGCGTTAAGCTCAAGTAAGAGCCGAGGCTCTGATACCAATTGAAAGGCCCAACTTTGGTCGATCAGAGATGGGTGAATAGGAGACTACCAATTTTATTCTTTTCTTGCAATTTTAGGCTTTGCACATAGTAAAATTCACTAGAGATGCAACTAGATGGACAACCTATATGGCAAACAATACAATGTAAACAAGACAGTAATTGCAAGAATTAAAGGAGAGGAATGGATAAACCGGTGAGGGGGCACGAAGATGTAATTCCCGTAGTTCACTTCCAAGGAAGCTACGTCTGTGTTGGAGATGTGTCGGGGCCACACAAGGTCACCCGAGAGCCACAAAGGCCTCACCTTCTTCTCCGGTGAGCACCACCACAAAGACGACCTCACAATACACTAACCTGCGACCTTGAAGGAGCGAAATGAAACAATTACAACAAGGTTGAGGGGAGACTCCACAACTCAATTGCAGAACCTCAACGACACCACGAAGCTTCACAATAATTGACATAGCTCGAGGATGCCTACACTGCCTAGGGTTCCAAGAACCCAAGAGAACAAGATCCACAAAGGATGGGTGGGGGAAATCACGATTCCTTTGGTGGAAGTGTGGATCTAGGTCACCTCCCCCAATCCTCAAAAGATCAAGAGGTTTGAGTGGGTAGGGAGAGAGATCTAGGCAAGTGAAGCTCTTGTATTAATGGAGGAGAGAGAAAACGAAGAGATAAATGGAGAGGAGGAAGAAGAGGGCATTAAATAGGCCTCTTCAAAACGGGTAGATTTTGTCCCTCCACAACACCACCGGTACTATCGGTGGTGGGCCAGTAGGTCCAACGAGCTGTACTCAACGGTCCAAGACGCCCATGGAATGGTCGGATTGACTATTCAGCGGGCCACATGACCTGATTGGAACTACCACTCCAAGTTCCGATCCAACTACCAATAAATAATGACTTTGATATAAAGAAGTATCTGAACTAAAATCATAGTTACTGGAACTTGGAGCAGAACTGGGATCAGAACTACTGGGTCACTAGGAGCTGATCGGTACTACTAGGCGGGAGCGGTACTACCTCTCAAAGGTACTGGGGCTGGTCAGCGCTGGCTGGAAGTTCCAGTCAAAATGGACCAAAAATTCTAGCCGGTACTACCGGTGCTTGTTCTGGCACTAATTCCATCAAATAGGCACTTCGATATAGAAGTATTCCTGAACCGATTTTATGTTTACTGAAATTAGAGTCGGAACAACGATGAAAAGTACCGCTCGATCAGCCCTGAAAAACCCTTTGGCGGTACTACCGGCGCTTGGCCGATACTACCGGTCAGGGCAGAAACCACTCAAACTCCTCAGGGGATATCTCTCTCGCAGAAAAACTGGGAAGGCTGTGGATGTGCTGATATGGTCTATGCATGAAAGCATGATTTACCACAACCTTCCAAGGTAGACCCCCTCTTGATAGTACGGTAGCCTATAACAACGATAAGAGAAAGTGCAAATAATAGCCACCATCTTCAAGCTTCTTCAAGAGAAGAGTCCACCAACTAAAACCATCCATAGATAAAACCTACAACTTAGGCACATGGTTAAACCAAAAATGGAGTTGTCATCAACACCAAAATACAAGGATAAATCAATATCCTTTCATCAAGGAACTACCAAAACTTGTCGAGGACTAGAAGATGTCGTATGCTCGGGCAGCTACCCAGAATGCCCTTACCATGGTGAAGATAAACATAGGAATATGGAGATCTAGTAGGTGACCAAGGGTTTTTTGAGAGTTGATGAAGACAATAATGAACAAAATGTCAGAGCCATTTGGGAGTCTTGTGCTGGATATGTTAGGAGTCTAGAGGCTCACATTCCGCCTTATATTTGTAATCCAGTATCCGGCTTAGAGCTAGTTGTATGTGTCACTGTAATTGTTGTAAGTGTGGAACCACATACTTGTATCTAGCTCTAGCCAGTTTGTCCTTAGTCGTTTGAGGTTGGGAGGGAAACCCACTACCGAGACTAATTTGTAAGTCATAAGATGACAATGTTTCACATGTCATGTGTATGGAGATGCTATCCGCCTTGCATTGGCTAGTCGGAAGAGGTACAATAGCCAAACAAATCAAAAGGTTAGTAGGACGTGAGCACACCGTCATACGATACGACTAACACAATGGAATCCTTAGACCCGAGGGGATCGCACAATCCGAGTTGTGGAAAAGCCGACTTTGATTCCATCTAACGCTCATCATAACTGGGAGTCATAAGGTTGGTCTTGGGCCGACTTCGAAGGAAGCTGCGCGACATGGATCATCCAAGACAAAATTTTCCCCTCCATCTCGGAGAGATATTCTCTGGGACCTCTCGTGTGATATGATTCAGAAGCATGGCCATGCGCTACTCGATCAAGTGTTGATCGAGATAGTCCGACTTAGTGAAGCTAGAGGGGAACAGTTATCACTGCAACGAGAAGAGAGTTAAACAGCCACTTGGAAGATGGAATCTCCCCTGCAGTTTATCACCAATATCGTGAGGCAAAGGGACTCAGACAGATCATCACATTGAGGGCACTTGCGTAAACTGGGAGTCGACAAGTCTTGCTAGAGGCCGCTATCGATTATCAGCTCTAGTCAGAAAGTCACTAAGCTACTGCTCTGACTGAATGATTACTGAGTTGTGTCCGGCTTATCGTAAGCCTATGGGATCACACACTTAAGAGAGTGGGACTAGGCGGATGTTGATCTGACTATCACAAGCCGGCAAGTTGTACTTGTTCGGACAGAGACACATGTCAATGGGTTGGACCCACTTTGACTAGGGTTAGTGACATATGTGTGATTAATTGGGTGCCTATGATTTGGTACCCGGGCTTGCAGAAAGGCTTACAACCCATCAAGAGTCAAGAGAAAGGTCCAAGAGAGCAACCACAAAGGTTATAATTGTATTAGGAAAGAGAAACAAACACCAACATCGAGTTGGTGTTGTAATCATGTAACCTATCCGTATACAATTTTGAGATCCGACCTATTATATATAGGACGGGAGAAGCCTAGGAAAGGCACCGAACAATCCCCAAGCGATTTGTAATAGAGCAATTCTCCAAATATTCAGGCGACTTTGATCCCATTGTTTTCCTGACATCCGATGAAATCCCCAGCATTCTCTTTTCCGCAAAACCCTAAGTCCTTCTTCATGACATTGCCGAGGTTACCCCTCGTTAATTGGTGCCGTCTTTGGGAAACTTGAACGCTAGAAACATGGATTTGGGGAAATCTCTTCCTCCAAGAAGCAACCCAACAAAAGCGGAACCATGCCCACCCCAGTGACAGTACCCGCTAGATTCAACGGCGGATCCGATCTAATCATTGGAAGCTTTCACTTCCAAGTAGAAGACCCCTGATGTCTACGCACTTCTATTCTTGTAGACAGTTGTTGGGCCTCCAAGTGCAGAGGTTTGTAGAACAGCAGCAAGTTTTCCCTGAAGTGGATTACCCAAGGTTTATCGAACTCAGGGAGGAAGTGGTCAAAGGTATCCCCTCTCAAGCAACCCTGCAATCAAGATACAAGAAGTCTCTTGTGTCCCCAACACACTCAATACACTTGTCAGGTGTATATGTGCACTAGTTCGGCGAAGAGATAGTGAAATACAAGTGGTATGGATAATTATAAGTGGTAACGGTGATAGAAAATAGCTTGATGGCATGGAAGAAACTAAAGGCAAACTGAAATAAAGATGGCAACAAGCAAACATGTAACAGATCTAATTGCAAACGGTGTATCAATGCTTAGAAACAAGGCCTAGGGACCATACTTTCGCTAGTGAACACTCTCATATAAATATTTTCTCTTCATGATACTACTCTTAACTACTCTCCGGTTGAACACTCTAATCGATGGTAGGGCTATAACAGCACACCTCAAAGTAAGCCTTTCCCATCTAAAAAACCCCACACTGTCACCTTGAGTACTAGATGGTTCCAACAAACACCACAATTTCATAAAGACATCCAACTCCAAATATAACTCATAACAAGTATTTGAGAACTCTAGCCTAAGTGCCACCATGGTGAGCACACTATCAACTTCACACACATGGGGAAAGCAGAGATCTATTAAAGCACTTGAGTAGCAAGGTAGATCTATAGATTACAAGCTCATGATCTCAATAAGATCATGCATAGAGAGAGAGAGATGAACACATAGCTACCGGTAGAACCCTTAGCCTCAAGAGAGAACTACTCCCTCCTCATCATGGGAACCAGCAATTGGGATGGAGATGGCGGTAGAGATCGATGGAGATGGCTCCAGGGGCACTTCCCCGTCCGCTGAGGTCTTGAACAGAGACTTTGTCCCCAAATCTCCCTTTGGTGGCGGCAGGCTCTGGGACTTTTCGCTGGAGGCGGACGATTTAGGGTTTTGGCTCCGGGAGGATTCTTATAGGCCAGAGGGCAAGGTCGGTGGAGTGCCAGGGGCCCACATCACCTGGTGGCGCGGGTAGGGCTAGCCCGCGCCTAGGGGGTGTGTGGCTAGGCCCTGGCCCTCCTCTGTCTCGTATTCTGGCTCTGTGAGTCTTCCGGTAAAATAGGAACTTTGGCTTTTGTCCCGTCCAATTCTGAGAATATTCATTTTCTGACTTCCTGGAACCAAAAACAGCAGAAAACAGGCAACTGGCACTGTGGCATCTTGTTAATAGGTTAGTCTAAGAAATCATATGAAAAGTACTCCAAAGTTGGAACAAAACACAAGAAAGTAGATAAAACCAAGCATGGAACATCAAAAATTATAGATACATTTGCAATGTATCAACCCCCAAGAGTCACACCCTTTGGCCCTGATTACATCAAAACCGTCGGTGGAACAAACTGGGCTTATGGCGATTCCAAGACGTGTTGGATCCTCCATGGAAGTCACGGTGAAACCGAGCACCAAGAAATCAAGCAAGATGAGAAGGATCTGGGGGACCTTGATGGTCTTTACGACAATCTCTCCATTAGGTCAGATTCCCCACTAACTCCACCACGTGGAACAAGCCCTGCAATCTCCGAACCTGAGGAAAGCAGCGAAAGCATCGACTTTGGAATAAGGATGGCAGAAATCTACCCAGAACAGAAATTAACGGACTTCACTGATCTACCCGACAGTGTCTCCCCCAATTCATATGACGATGGCACAAGTCTGTATATTACCCACACCAAGTATGCATAATCATTGGAGATGCATCGACTCAACAAGACTCAATGGTAATCCTATTTTTAACTCGATGATATTCTATCAAGCGATAATGTAAGAAGCAGTAACAGGGAAGACCCGACAAGCGACCGCGTAAACCCGGAGGAGGAGAACCACTTGAGAGCAGCGAGGCAAACTCTCCGGCCAGCGAAGCATGGCAAAAGCAAGAGAAGCAATTTTGAGTGCGGTCCCCATGACGAGATGGCGCCAGCGTGAAGACCTCTTGGCATATCAATACTTGCTTCATCATAAAAAGGAGACCTACCAAGGATGCGAGGCAATGATGAAAGGAAAAGGCTTGCCAACAAATCCAACTTCGGCGGCCAACCGAAGCTCCACCAAAGGACCAAGGGCATCACGCGAGGAGTACCACCAAGAAGGGGAACATCTCGATTGCAGAATATCCTTGAAACAGAAAGAAGCGACCTAATCCGAGACCTGGACCTATCGTTCATGTCAATATATCAAGAAGGAAATATCAAGGCAAAAATGGCTCAAGCAGCAATTTTGGCGCTTTAAAAATATCGATAACAACTCAACCCTCACCCGATCCTTGCGGAACCCATCACCATTCCGCCCTGATGAACCTCGACATGGTAGGAGAATCTCTCGCATAGGAAGAGCAAGGAATCACACAGCAACCCGACATATCCCCACGCCGTTGCAGCAACCCGCGGCAAGTAGGTCACAGCCAAGCGATCACGATCTCCACACGGGTCCACTTCTTAGGATCGAGCCGTGGAGCGATGCAAGAAACAATATCACACATAGAGGATCGGTCGATCGAGGAAGGCGTGTGGCGAAGGTACTATGACGATGAAAGCGAGGAGGAGCAAGAACTATGCGGGGCCAGTTGCCTTACCCGATGGGTTTGCAATATTCTAGTACCCAAAGACTTCAAACTACCTCAAGATCGTCAGAATTACGATGGCCTCAAAGCGCCCGTGGCTTGGCGACAGTTATCGGCCTGCGGTCGAACTACAAGGTGGCTCCAAGGCCACGCAATCAAAAGCCCATAACTACATTTAACCACATGGCTAAGCTCTTGGTTAAGACAATTACCTAAACATTCTATCAGCAGCTAGAACGACCAGGAGGACAAATTTATCAGAAATTTCAGTGCCACCTTCAAGCGACCCGCATCTCTAGAACAATTACGAGCTTGTAAACAAAAGCCAAGAGAATTAATACAAGCTTTCATTCAGCGGTGGATCATTATCAAAAACTTCAGTTGAAACCATATCCGATGAAAGAGCAATTGATGCTTTCAGCAGCGGACTTAAATCGGCAAGAGTTCATTGAGGAGCTGGGACAAATCAAACCAAAGACAATTTACGCGGTGATGGACATAGCCAATTGGGCCAATGGAGAAGATTCACTACACAATAAAAAGCTCGCTCACCGAAGAAGGCGAGGGACAGGCGCAATAATGACGAAGGCAGCGAAACAACGCGGGTACAACACGTCAAGTTATGTAAATGAAGCGGTTTTGGAGGGACAACCAACGACGATGACTACAACAATGGGTACCGTGGTGGCGGGGCGATAATAAGGCAAGCCCAACAATGGTACTAGCCAAAATGTAGGGACCCACCAATGTCAGCGGGACAAATGTTGGAAGGACCATGTAACATGCACTTCTATATCGACCCGGCGAACAAGAGGCGATCAACCACCTCTTAAAGGATTGCGAGCGTTCTTAAAAAATGCAAAGAACTATGCAGCAAGAGCAATAGAAGAAACAAACCTAAACTCACTACACCTAACTCTTTTGCTATCGCACCACCACCACCAGGACAATTGTGGGCCTTGGTAGTCCTTAGGATGGTTAACAAGATGGTTCAAGTGCATTTCCAAAAATGCACATAGTTTGATAAAAGGAGGCATTCAAAAGGTGATGTTGAAGCTGTTTCTAGACTTGGTCAAAATTTGGCGTTTGAGGATTTTGACTAGAGTAAGGGAGGAAGGTTCTTGGAGGGGTTGCTAGGTCTCAGAGCACTAAAAAGTGGATGAGATGGAAGAGTAGAGTGGTGTGAGAGATCATTGCTTGCTATTGGTCTTCATGGACTTGGAAACATCTAGAATGGAAATCCTCGAATTGATCTGGTTAAGGGTTTTAGATGATCACCTAGTGGCTAGGATCTTATCTAGGATTGTATTCTTGCTTAGGGACTGATGATTTGGAAACAACTTGATCCTAGTGATGAGCTCCTAGGGTGGCTCATACTACTTCCTAAACAAATAAGTCAAGCGACATATCAAAACAACTCATCGACCCAGTAGATCAAGGCACCTCATCTTATAGAAAATCAACTACTCTAGGGTTACCATCAAGCTTAGCTTGAGGTAAGGTTGAGCATTTTGAAGAGGTTGAGTTTTGAATAAGGTGAAGTCATAATATCCCTACCAAGAGTAAATTCAAATACTTGGAGAAGGTGTTTTGGGGAAAATAGAGATAAGATTAGTTGAGTGTTCTGTCTTGAAAACATAAGGAGATTATATTATATATCTCTCCATAGTTTTGTCAATAGAAGCTACCAAAATAGTTTTGGTTACATAGGCATCTTGGCTCATGTTTTGAAATGCCAGAACGTTTGAGAATATGTAAAATGAGCCAGGGTAGTTTTGGTAGATAGCCTTGTCAACTGGGAGTGGGGTAAGGGTTATCATAAGATACACTCTCATAAGCATAAGTGTAGACAAACAATAAGTAAGCACTGCACCAATGCACAAGAAAAAGTTTTTGTTCCCCCTGATTTTTGCACTAGGGACAACTAATCAGGGTTGCTGAAATTGGGATGTTACATGGTGTGGCCACCCTGGCCCACCTCCCATCGCATATACGTATATATTCCCCTCATAAACCTAAAGTTCAGGGAGAAACCACTGAAAGATTCCGCCACCTCTGCAGGGCGGAAACTACAGAGAGAGAAAGAGCTCTTCGGTAGGCAGAAATCTGCCGAGGAAGTTCCTTCCCTGAGAGGGGAGATCGTTGCCATCAACACCGTCATCAAGCTAGACTTCATCGGGATCATCATCATCATCTCCACCATCATCTCCACCAGCACCATCACCACCACTCCATACCGCTGTAACAATTGGGTTGAATCTTGCATAGTTCTTAGGGGAAACTTTCCCAGTGTTGATTACTTGTTGTAGTTGATGCTATTGAGTGGAACCATTGAATTATTGTTCATGTTCAGATTGTTACTTATCATTATTTCATCTCTGATCTTGATCCATATGATGTCTCATGAGTAGTTCGTTTAGTTTTTGAGGACATGGGAGAAGTCATGTTGTTAGTAGTGGAATTGTGTTGAGAAAGATTTAATGGTTTGATATTTAAGTTGTGGTGCTATTCTTCTAGTGGTGTCATGTGAACGTCGACTATATGATACTTCACCTTTATGGGCCTAGGGAATGCATTGTGTATTTGGCTACTAATCATGGGGTTACGGAGGATGAAACCTAAACCCCATTAGGAAACCTTTGCATAAGGGAGTGTAGGATCTCAAAGTTTAAGGTTGTGGATAGGTTTTATCTTAATTATTTTCTTGTAGTTGCGGATGCTTGCAAGGGATATAATAACAAGTATGTATTAGTCCTAGTAAAGGTTAGTACATTAGCATGGGTTCACCCACAACACTTATCCAACCAAAGAAGATTAATCAACTATATGAAGCAAAAGCACTTGACAATATTCCATGTGTCCTCGAACCTTTGGTCATCTTAAGTAATACAACCAGCTTGTCCTTTGCTAAAGAAAGAATTGGGCCACTTGTTGCAATTATTATTATTGTATTTTATTTACTACTTTATTTATCTACATTATCAAAAAACCTAAAAATCCGTTTGCTAAGTATTTCTGAGAATTGCTGATCCAAACCACTTGTCAACACCTTCACTCCTCGTTAGGTTAGACACTCTTATTTATCAAAAGTACTACAATGCACCCCCTATACTTGTGGGTGCATTCCCACAAAGCCTAAGCCAAGTGTTTAGGGGCAGCCATGGATTCACCACAGGCGACCACTTGCCTGTAGCGGGAGGGCCTCGGCGGTTTAGGATGCATCATGAGGAGTGGCTACCATGGGGTTGAGCTTGAGGGATTGCAAGAGGTCATCATTCCTCAAACTTGGTCATCATGGATGTCTCTTATCGATTGAGGTCATCCATGGAGGCCAAGTTCTTGATGATGGCACTCTCCCTCTTAAATTGGCCATTGTCTCTTAGGCGGTTAAGCCCGAAGTAAGAGCAGAGGCTCTGATACCAATTGAAAGGCCTTTGGTCGATTAGAGATGGGTGAATAGGAGACTACCAATTTTATTCTTTTCTTGCAATTTTAGGCTTTGCATAGTAAAGTTCACTAGAGATGCAACTAGATGGACAACCTATATGGCAAACAATACAGCAGTAAACAAGACAGTAATTGCAAGAATTAAAGGAGAGAATGGATAAACGGTGAGGGGCACGAAGATGTAATTCCGTAGTTCACTTCAAGGAAGCTAAATGCATGTTGGAGAGGTGTCGAGGCCACACAAGGTCACCGAGAGCCACAAAGGCCTCACCTTCTTCTCCGGTGAGCACCACCACAAAGCGACCTCACAATCCACTAACGGCGACCTTGAAGGCATGAAACATTACAACAAGGTTGAGGGAGACTCCACAACTCAATTGGAGACCCTCAGCGACACCACGAGCTTCACAATAATTGACATAGCTCAGGGATGCCCTACAGTCTAGGGTTCCAAGAACCCAAGAGAACAAGATCCACAAAGGATGGGTGGGGAAATCACGATTCCTTTGGTGGAAGTGTGGATCTAGGTCACCTCCCCAATCCTCAAAAGATCAAGAGGTTTGAGTGGGTAGGGAGAGAGATCTGAGCAAGTGAAGCTCTTGTATTAATGGAGGAGAGAAAGCGAAGAGATAAATGGAGAGGAGGAAGAAGAGGGCATTAAATAGGCCTCTTCAAAGCGGGTAGAATTTTGTCCCTCCACAACACCACGGTACTATCGGTGGTGGGCGATGGAGTCCAACTGTACTCAGCGGTCAGAAGGCGCTCCATGCAATGGTCGGATTGACTATTCAGCGGGCCACATGACCTGATTGGAACTACCACTCCAAGTTCATCCAACTACCAATAAATAATGACTTTGATATAAAGAAGTATCTGAACTAAAATCATAATTCTTGGAACTTGGGCGGGCGGGATCGAACTCTTGGGTCACTAGGAGCTGATCGGTACTACTAGGCGGGGCAGTACTACCTCTCAAAGGTCTTTGGGGCTGGTCAGGCTGGAAGTTCCAGTCAAAATGGACCAAAAATTCTAGCCAGTACTACGGTGCTTGTTCAGCACTAATTCCATCAAATAGGCGCCGATATAGAAGTATTCTGAACCGATTTTATGTTTACTGAAATTAGAGTCGGAACAACGAAAATAGCTCGATCATACTGAAAAACCCTTTGGCGGTACTAAAACAGTGGCCGACTCTCTGGGGTCGGCGAAACCCTCAAACTCCTCGGGGATATCTCTCTCATGAGAAAAAGCTGGGAAGAAATTTGTGGATGTGCTGATATGGTCTATGCATGAAAGCATGATTTACCACAACCTTCCAGGTGAACCCCTCTTGATAATCGGTAGCCTATAACAGCGATAAGAGAAAGTGCAAATAATAGCCACCATCTTCAAACTTCTTCAAGAGAAGAGTCCACCAACTAAAACCATCCATAGATAAAACCTACAACATAGGCACATGGTTAAACCAAAATGGAGTTGTCATCAACACCAAAATACAAGGATAAATCAATATCCTTTCATCAAGGAACTACCCAAACTTGTCAAGGACTAGAAGATGTCGTATGGTGGGCTGACTACAGAATGCCCTTACCATGGTGAAGATAAACATAGGAATATGGAATCTAGTAGGTGACCAAGGGTTTTTTGAGTGTTGATGAAGACAATAATGAACAAAATGTGAGCCATTTGGGAGTCTTGTGCTTTGGATATGTTAGGAGTCTAGAGGCTCACATTAGCCTTATATTTGTAATCGATATCCGGCTTAGAGCTAGTTGTATGTGTCAACTTTGTAATTGTTGTAAGTGTGGAACCACATACTTGTATCTAGCTCTAGCAGATTTGTCCTTAATCGTTTGAGGTTGGGAGGAAACCCACTGAGAGACTAATTTATAAGTCATAAGATGACAATGTTTCACATGTCATGTGTATGGAATCTTATCAGCCTTGCATTGGCTAGTCGGAAGAGGTACAATAGCCAAACAAATCAAAAGGTTAGTAGGGCGTGAGCACAGGTCATGCGATCTGACTAACACAATGGAATCCTTAGACCCGAGGATCGCAATCTGAGTTGTGGAAAAGCCGACTTTGATTCCATCTAACGCTCACCATATTTGGAGTCATAAGGTTGGTCTTGGGCCGACTTGAAGGAAGCTGTGACATGGATCATCAAGACAGAATTTTCCCTCCATCTCGGAGAGATATTCTGGGACCTCTCGTGTGATATGATTGAAGCATGGCCATGCGCTACTCGATCAAGTGTTGATCGAGATAGTCAAACTTAGTGAAGCTAGAGAGCGATTATCCTTTACAGCGAGAAGAGAGTTAAACGACCACTTGGAAGATGGAATCTCCCTGCGGTTTATCACCAATATGGTGAGGCAAAGGGACTCGAGCGAGATCATCACATTGAGGAACTTGCGTGGCAGAAGTCGACAAGTCTTGCTAGAGGCTATCGATTATCGGCTCTAGTCGAAAGTCACTAAGCTCTTGCTGAATGATTCTTGAGTTGTGTCAAAACATCGTAAGCCTATGGGATCACACACTTAAGAGAGTGGGACTAAGCGGATGTTGATCCGACTATCACAAGCCGCAAGTTGTACTTTTTAGACGAGACACATGTCAATGGGTTGGACCCACTTTGACTAGGGTTAGTGACATATGTGTGATTAATTGGGTGCCTATGATTTGGTACCGGGCTTGCGAAAGGCTTCTGACCCATCAAGAGTCGAGAAAGGTCCAGAGAGCAACCACAAAGGTTATAATTGTATTAGGAAGAGAAACAAACACCAACATTGAGTTGGTGTTGTAATCATATAACCTATCCATTATACAATTTTGAGATCCGACCTATTATATATAGAGGAGAAGCCTAGGAAAGACAGAACAATCCCCAAGCGATTTGTAATAGAGCAATTCTCCAAATATTGATGACTTTGATCCCATTGTTTTCCGACATCCGATGAAATCCCAGCATTCTCTTTTCCATAAAACCCTAAGTCCTTCTTCATGACATTGCCGAGGTTACCCTCGTTAATTAGTCTTGATCTTTGGGAAACTTGAGCGCTAGAAACATGGATTTGGAAATCTCTTCCTCCAAGAAGCAACCCAACAAAAGCGGAACCATGCCCTTGATGCCCACCCATTTGGATTCAAATGGCGGATCCGATCTAATCATTGGAAGCTTTCACTTCCAAGTAGAAGACCCCTGATGTCTACGCACTTCTATTCTTGTAGACAGTTGTTGGGCCTCCAAGTGTAGAGGTTTGTAGAACAGCAGCAAGTTTTTCCAAGTGGATTACCCAAGGTTTATCGAACTCGGGGAGGAAGTAGTCAAAGGTATCCCCTCTCAAGCAACCACGCAATCAAGATACAAGAAGTCTCTTGTGTCCCCAACACACTCAATACACTTGTCGGTGTATATGTACTAGTTCGGCGAAGAGATAGTGAAATACAAGTGGTATGGATAATTATAAGTAGTAGCAGGTGATAGAAAATAGCTTGATGGCATGGAAGAAACTAAAGGCAAACTGAAATAAAGATGGCAACAAGCAAACATGTAACAGATCTAATTGCAAACGGTGTATCAATGCTTAGAAACAAGGCCTAGGGACCATACTTTCGCTAGTGAACACTCTCATATAAATATTTTCTCTTCATGATACTACTCTTAACTACTCTCGGTTGAACACTCTAATCGATGGTAGGGCTATAGACACACCTCAAAGTAAGCCTTTCCCATCTAAAAACCCCACCTGTCACCTTGAGTACTAGATGGTTCCAACAAACACCACAATTTCATAAGACATCCAACTCCAAATATAACTCATAACAAGTATTTGAGAACTCTAGCCTAAGTGCCACCATGGTGAGCACACTATCAACTTCACACACATGGGGAAAGCAGAGATCTATTAAAGCACTTGAGTAGCAAGGTAGATCTATAGATTACAAACTCATGATCTCAATAAGATCATGCATAGAGAAGAGAGATGAACACATAGCTACCGGTAGAACCCTTAGCCTCGAGAGAACTTCTCCCTCCTCATCATGAGAACCAGCAATTGGGATGGAGATGGCGGTGGAGATCGATGGAGATGGCTCGAGGCACTTCCCGTCCACTTGAGTCTTAGACAGAGACTTCTGTCCCCGAATCTCCCCTTTGGTGGCGGAGCGCTCTGGGACTTTTCGTGGCTGGAGGCGGGGACGATTTAGGGTTTTGGCTCGGAGGCTTCTTATAGGCGGAGGGCAAGGTCGGTGGAGTGCAGGGCCCGCATCACACAGTGGCGCGGGTGGGGCTTGCCAGCGCCTAGGGGGGTGTGGCTGAGCCCTGACCCTCATCTCGTGATACAGCTCTGTAGTCTTCCGGTAAAATAGGAACTTTGGCTTTTGTCCGTCAATTCTGAGAATATTCATTTTAAACTTCAGAACCAAAAACAGCGAAAAGCGAAAGCTTTATGGCATCTTGTTAATAAGTTAGTCTGAAATCATATGAAAAGTACTCCAAAGTTGGAACAAAACACAAGAAAGTAGATAAAACCAAGCATGGAACATCAAAAATTATAGATACATTTGCACTGTATCAACCCCAAAGTCACACCCTTTGGCCGATTACATCAAAACCGTCGATTGGAACAAAAATTGGGCTTATGGCGATTCCGGCATCGTCTGTTGGATCCTCCATGGAAGTCACGGTAGAAACGAGCACCGGAAGAAATCAAGCAAGATGAGAAGGATCTGGGGGACCTTGATGGTCTTCTGACAATCTCTCCATTAGGTCAATTCCCCACTAACTCCACCACGTGGAACAAGCCACAATCTCGAACACGAGAAGCAGCGAAAGCATCGACTTTGGAATAAGGATGGCAGAAATCTGCCGAGCAGAATTAACGGACTTCAGATCTACCGGTGTCTCCCCAATTCATATAGCGATGGCACAAATGCATATATTACCCAGCACCAAGTATGCATAATCATTGGAGATGCATCGACTCAACAAGACTCCAATGGTAATCCTATTTTTAACTCTGATGATATTCTATCAAGCGATAATGTAAGAAGCCATGAGGAAGACCCGACAAGCGACGCGTAAACCCGGGAGGAGAGAACCACGCGGCGAGAGCAAACTTTCCGGTTGCATGAAACATGGCAAAAAGCAAGAGAAGCAATTTTGGGTGCGGTCCCCATGAGATGGCATGCAGCGTGAAGACCTACTGGCATATCAATACTTGCTTCATCATAAAAAGGAGACCTACCAAGGATGCAGAGGCAGCTTGATGAAAGGAAAAGGCTTGCCAACAAATCCAGCCTGCGGCGGCCCAACTGAGCTCCACCAAAGGACCAAGGAGCATCAGAGGAGTACCACCAAGAAGGGAACATCTCGATTGCGAGAATATCCTTGAAAGCGAAAAGAAGCGACCTAATCGAGACCTGGACCTATCGTTCATGTCAATATATCAAGAAGGAAATATCAAGGCAAAAATGGCTCAAGCGGCAATTTGGCGCACAAATATCGATAACAACTCAACCCTCACCGACGATCATACGGAACCCATCACCATTCCATACGATGAACCTCGACATGGTAGGAGAATCTCTACATAGGAAGAGCAAGGAATCACACAGCAACCGACATATCCCCCGCCGTTACAGCAACCCATGACAAGTAGGTCACGACCAGCGATCACGATCTCCACACGGGTCCACTTCTTAGGATCGAGCCGTAGACGATGCAGAAACAATATCACACATAGAGGATCGGTCGATCCAGGGAAGAGCGTAGCAGGCGAAGGTACTATGACGATGAAAGCGAGGAGGAGCAAGAACTATGCGGGGCCAGTTGCCTTACCCGATGGGTTTGCAATCTTCCAGTACCCAAAGACTTCAAACTACCTCAAGATCGTCAGAATTACGATGGCCTCAAAGCGCCGTAGCTTGGGCGTGATTATCATGCAGTCGAACTACAAGGTGGCTCCAAAGGCCCTGCAATCAAAGCCATAACTACATTTAACCACCGCAGCTCGCTATTGGTTAAGAAAATTACCCGAACATTCTATCAGCAGCTAGAACGACCAGGAGGACAAGTTTATCAGAAATTTCAGTGCCACCTTCAAGCGACCGCATCTCTAAACGATTCTGAGCTTGTAAACAAAAGCCAAGAATTAATACAAGCTTTCATTTAGCGGTGGATCATTATCAAAAACTCGATTGAAACCATCTCCGATGAAAGAGCAATTGATGCTTTCAACGACGGACTTCGTCGGCAAGAGTTCATTGAGGAACTGGGACAAATCAAACCAAAGACAATTTCGCAGGTGATGGACATAGCCAATCGCTGGGCCAATGGAGAAGATTCACTACACAATAAAAGAGCTACGCTCACCGAAGAAAACGAGGGACGCGCAATAATGGCGAAGGCAACGAAACAACGCGTGCAACCGTCAAGTTATGTAAATGAGCGGTTTTTACGGAGGGACAACCAAGCGATGACTACAACAATGGGTACCGTGGTAGCGAGGGGCGATAATGGCGAAAGCCACGCAACAACGGTACTAGCCAAAATGTAGGGACCCACCAATGTCGGGACAAATGTTGGAAGGACCATGTAACATGCACTTCTATATGGGCCAGACAAGGCGATCAACCACCTCTTAAAAGGATTGCCGAGCGTTCTTAAAAATGCAAGAACTATACAGCAAAACAACCGAAGAAACAAACCTAGGCTACGCCACAACACCTAGCTCTTTTGCTATCGGTGCACCACCACCAGGGACAATTGTGGGCCTTGGTAGTCCTTAGGATGGTTAACAAGATGGTTCAAGTGCATTTCCAAAATGCACATAGTTTGATAAAGGAGGCATTCAAAAGGTGATGTTGAAGCTGTTTCTAGACTTGGTCAAAATTTGGCGTTTGAGGATTTGACTAGAGTAAGGAGGGAAGGTTCTTGGAGGGGTTGCTAGGTCTCGGAGCACTAAAAGTGGATGAGATGGAAGAGTAGAGTGGTAGCAGAGATCATTGCTTGATATTGGTCTTCATGGACTTGGAAACATCTAGAATGGAAATCCTCAGAATTGATCTGGTTAAGGGTTTTAGATGATCACCTAGTGGCTAGGGATCTTATCTAGGATTGTATTCTTGCTTAGGGACTGATGATTTGGAAACAACTTGATCCTAGTGATGAGCTCTAGGGTGGCTCATACTACTTCCTAAGCAAATAAGTCAAGCGACATATCAAAACAACTCATCAGACGTAGATCAAGGCACCTCATCTTATAGCAAATCAACTACTCTAGGGGTTACCATCAAGCTTGGCTTGAGGTAAGGTTAAGGAGCATTTTGAAGAGGTTGAGTTTTGAATAAGGTGAGAGTCCTTGGTATCCTAAGAGTAGAATTCAAATACTTGGAGAAGGTGTTTTGGGGAAAATAGAGATAAGATTAGTTGAGTGTTACGTCTTGAAAACATAAGGAGATTATATTATATATCTCTCCATAGTTTGTCAATAGAAGCTACAAAATAGTTTTGGTTACATAGGCATCTTGGCTCATGTTTTGAAATGCCAGAACGTTTGAGAATATGTAAAATGAGCCAGGGTAGTTTTGGTAGATAGCCTTGTCAACTGGGAGTGGGGTAAGGGTTATCATAAGATACACTCTCATAAGCATAAGTGTAGACAAACAATAAGTAAGCACTGCACCAATGCACAAGAAAAAGTTTTTGTTCCCTTTTTGCACTAGGGACAACTAATCGGGGTTCTTTGAAAATGGGATGTTACATGGTGTGGCCACCTGGCCCACCTCCGACATCGCCCTTACGTATATATTCCCCTCATAAACCTAAAGTTCAGGGAGAAACCGAAAGATTAGCCACCTCTGCGGTGAAACTTCTGAGAGAGAAAGAGCTCTTGGTGGCAGAAATCTGGGAAGTTCCTTCCACTGAGAGGAGATCGTTGCCATCAACACCGTCATCAAGCTAGACTTCATCGGGATCATCATCATCATCTCCACCATCATCTCCAGCACCATCACCACCACTCCATACCGTAACAATTGGGTTGAATCTTGCATAGTTCTTAGGGGAAACTTTCCCAGTGTTGATTACTTGTTGTAGTTGATGCTATTTAGAGGAACCATTGAATTATTGTTCATGTTCAGATTGTTACTTATCATTATTTCATCTCTGATCTTGATCAAAATGATGTCTCAAGAGTAGTTCGTTTAGTTTTGAGGACATGGGAGAATCATGTTGTTAGTAGTGGAATTGTGTTGAGAAAGATTTAATGGTTTGATATTTAAGTTGTGGTGCTATTCTTCTAGTGGTGTCATGTGAGCGTCGACTATGATACTTCACCTTTATGGGCCTAGGGGAATGCATTGTGTATTTGGCTACTAATCATGGGGTTACCGGAGTGACAGAAACCTAAACCCCCATTAGGAAACCTTTGCATAAGGGAGTGTAGGATCTCAAAGTTTAAGGTTGTGGATAGGTTTTTATCTTAATTATTTTCTTGTAGTTGCGGATGCTTGCAAGGGATATAATAACAAGTATGTATTAGTCCTAGTAAGGTTAGTACATTAGCATAGGTTCACCCACACAACACTTATCCAACCAAAGAAGATTAATCAACTATATGAAGCAAAAGCACTTGACAATATTCCCATGTGTCCTCGAGAACCTTTGGTCATCTTAAGTAATACAACCAGCTTGTCCTTTGCTAAAGAAAGGATTGGGCCACTTGTTGCAATTATTATTATTGTATTTTATTTACTCGCACTTTATTTATCTACATTATCAAAAAAACCTAAAAATCCGTTTGCTAAGTATTTACAGAGAATTACTGATCCAAACCACTTGTCAACACCTTCTGCTCCTCGTTCGGTTAGACACTCTTATTTATCAAAAGTACTACAATGCACCCCCTATACTTGTGGGTCGTCAGCCACAAAGCCTAAGCCCAAGTGTTTAGGGGCAGCCGCGGGATTCACCCTGGGGGCGACCACTTGCACGGTAGCGGGAGGGGCCTCGGCGGTTTGGGATGCATCATGAGGAGTGGCTACCATGGGGTTAGGCTTGAGGGATTGCAAGAGGGTCATCATTTCCTCAAACTTGGTCATCATGGATGTCTCTTATCGATTGAGGTCATCCATGGAGGCCAAGTTCTTGGTGGTGGCACCCGCACTCCCCTCTTCGTCGGCCATTGTCTCTTAGGCGGTTAAGCCCGAAGTAAGAGCCGAGGCTCTGATACCAATTGAAAGGCCCAACTTTGGTCGATTAGAGATGGGTGAATAGGAGACTACCAATTTTATTCTTTTCTTGCAATTTTAGGCTTTGCACATAGTAAAGTTCAATAGAGATGCAACTAGATGGACAACCTATATGGCAAACAATACAACAGGTAAACAAGACAGTAATTGCAAGAATTAAAGGAGAGGAATGGATAAACCGGTGAGGGGGCACGAAGATGTAATTCCCGTAGTTCACTTCCAAGGAAGCTACGTCTGTGTTGGAGAGGTGTCGGGGCCACACAAGGTCACCCGAGAGCCACAAAGGCCTCACCTTCTTCTCCGGTGAGCACCACCACAAAGGCGACCTCACAATCCACTAACCGGCGACCTTGAAGGCGCCAACTGAAACATTTACAACAAGGTTGAGGGGAGACTCCACAACTCAATTGGATACCCTCAACGACACCACAAAGCTTCACAACAATTGACATAGCTCCGAGGATGCCCTACACCGTCTAGGGTTCCAAGAACCCAAGAGAACAAGATCCACAAAGGATGGGTGGGGGAAATCACGATTCCTTTGGTGGAAGTGTGGATCTAGGTCACCTTCCCCAATCCTCAAAAGATCAAGAGGTTTGAGTGGGTAGGGAGAGAGATCTAGGCAAGTGAAGCTCTTGTATTAATGGAGGAGAGAGAAAACGAAGAGATAAATGGAGAGGAGGAAGAAGAGGGCATTAAATAGGCCTCTTCAGCAGTGAATTTTGTCCCTCCACAACACCAGCAGTACTATCGGTGGTGGGCAGTGGACAACGAGCTGTACTCAGCAGTCCAGGCGCTCCATGGAATGGTCGGATTGACTATTCAGCGGGCCACATGACCTGATTGGAACTACCACTCCAAGTTCCGATCCAACTACCAATAAATAATGACTTTGATATAAAGAAGTATCTGAACTAAAATCATAGTTACTAGAACTCGGAGCAGGCGGGATCGAGAACTCTTTGGGTGACTAGGAGCTGATCGGTACTACTAGGCGGGAGCGGTACTACCTCTCAAAGGTACTGGGGCTGGTCAGCGCTGGCCGGAAGTTCCAGTCAAAATGGACCAAAAATTCTAGCTGGTACTACCGGTGCTTGTTCTGGCACTAATTCCATCAAATAGGAACTTCGATATAGAAGTATTCCTGAACCGATTTTATGTTTACTGAAATTAGAGTCGGAACAACAGTCGAAAGTACCGCTCGATCAGCCCTGAAAAACCCTTTGGTGGTACTACCGCTTGCAGCGATACTACCGGCGGGAAACCACTCAAACTCCTCGGGGATATCTCTCATGAGAAAAAGCTGGGAAGGCGTGGATGTGCTGATATGGTCTATGCATGAAAGCATGATTTACCACAACCTTCAAGGTGAACCCACCTCTTGATACGGTAGCCTATAACAACGATAAGAGAAAGTGCAAATAATAGCCACCATCTTCAAGCTTCTTCAAGAGAAGAGTCCACCAACTAAAACCATCCATAGATAAAACCTACAACTTAGGCACATGGTTAAACCAAAAATGGAGTTGTCATCAACACCAAAATACAAGGATAAATCAATATCCTTTCATCAAGGAACTACCAAAACTTGTCGAGGACTAGAAGATGTCGTGCTAACAGGCTACCAGAATGCCCTTACCATGGTGAAGATAAACATAGGAATATGGAGATCTAGTAGGTGACCAAGGGTTTTTTGAGTGTTGAGGAAGACAATAATGAACAAAATGTCAGAGCCATTTGGGAGTCTTGTGCTGGATATGTTAGGAGTCTAGAGGCTCACATTAGCCTTATATTTGTAATCCGATATCCGGCTTAGAGATAGTTGTATGTGTCCTTGTAATTGTTGTAAGTGTGGAACCACATACTTGTATCTAGCTCTAGAGTTTGTCATAGTCGTTTGAGGTTGGGAGGAAACCCACTCTGAGAGACTAATTTGTAAGTCATAAGATGACAATGTTTCACATGTCATGAGTATGGAGATGCTATCGCCTTGCATTGGCTAGTCGGAAGAGGTACAATAGCGAACAAATCAAAAGGTTAGTAGGGCGTGAGCACACCGTCATGCGATATGACTAACACAATGGAATCCTTAGACCGAGGGATGCACAATCCGAGTTGTGGAAAAGCCGACTTTGATTCCATCTAACGCTCACCATAGCGGGAGTCATAAGGTTGGTCTTGGGCCGACTTGAAGGAAGGCTAGCGACATGGATCATCAAGACAGAATTTTCCCTCCATCTCGGAGAGATATTCTCTGGGACCTCTCGTGTGATATGATTGAAGCATGGCCATGCGCTACTCGATCAAGTGTTGATCGAGATAGTCGACTTAGTGAAGCTAGAGGAGCGATTATCGCAGCGAAGAAGAGTTAAACCACCACTTGGAAGATGGAATCTCCCCTTTAGTTTATCACCAATATCGTGAGGCAAAGGGACTCAGACAGATCATCACATTGAGGGCACTTGCGTAAACTGGGAGTCGACAAGTCTTGCTAGAGGCCGCTATCGATTATCAGCTCTAGTCGAGAAAGTCACTAAGCTCTTTCTGGTGAATGATTCTTGAGTTGTGTCCGACTTATCGTAAGCCTATGGGATCACACACTTAAGAGAGTGGGACTAGGCGGATGTTGATCGACTATCACAAGCAAGCAAGTTGTACTTTTTAGGACGGAGACACATGTCAATGGGTTGGACCCACTTTGACTAGGGTTAGTGACATATGTGTGATTAATTGGGTGCCTATGATTTGGTACCGGGCTTACCGAAAGGCACAACCCATCAAGAGTCAAGAGAAAGGTCCAAGAGAGCAACCACAAAGGTTATAATTGTATTAGGAAAGAGAAACAAACACCAACATCGAGTTGGTGTTGTAATCATGTAACCTATCCGTATACAATTTTGAGATCCGACCTATTATATATAGAGCGGAGAAGCCTAGGAAAGACACGAACAATCCCCAGCGATTTGTAATAGAGCAATTCTCCAAATATTGATGACTTTGATCCCATTGTTTTCCGACATCCGATGAAATCTGACATTCTCTTTTCCATAAAACCCTAAGTCCTTCTTCATGACATTGCGAGGTTACCCTCGTTAATTGGTGCCGTCTTTGGGAAACTTGAGCGCTAGAAACATGGATTTGGGAAATCTCTTCCTCAAAGCAACCCAACAAAAGCGGAACCATGCCCACCCGTGTGATGCCATTTGGATTCAGCGGCGGATCGATCTAATCATTGGAAGCTTTCACTTCCAAGTAGAAGATCCACGATGTCTCGCACTTCTATTCTTGTAGGCGGTTGTTGGGCCTCAAGTGCGAGAGGTTTGTAGAACAGCGACAAGTTTTCCCTGAAGTGGATTACCCAAGGTTTATCGAACTCGGGGAGGAAGTCAAGTTATCCCCTCTCAAGCAACCCTGCAATCAAGATACAAGAAGTCTCTTGTGTCCCCGACACCTCAATACACTTGTCGGTGTATATGTGCACTAGTTATTGAAGAGATAGTGAAATACAAGTGGTATGGATAATTATAAGTGGTAGCGGTGATAGAAAATAGCTTGATGGCATGGAAGAAACTAAAGGCAAACTGAAATAAAGATGGCAACAAGCAAACATATAACAGATCTAATTGCAAGCGGTGTATCAATGCTTAGAAACAAGGACTAGGGACCATACTTTACTAGTGAACACTCTCATATAAATATTTTCTCTTCATGATACTACTCTTAACTACTCTCGGTTGAACACTCTAATCGATGGTAGGGCTATAACACACCTCAAAGTAATCCTTTCCCATCTAGAAAACCCCACCTTTGTGACCTTGAGTACTAGATGGTTCCAACAAACACCACAATTTCATAAAGACATCCAACTCCAAATATAACTCATAACAAGTATTTGAGAACTCTAGCCTAAGTGCCACCATGGTGAGCACACTGTCAACTTCACACACATGGGGAAAGCAGAGATCTATTAAAGCACTTGAGTAGCAAGGTAGATCTATAGATTACAAGCTCATGATCTCAATATGATCATGCATAGAGAGAGAGATGAACACATAGCTACGGTGAGAACCCTTAGCCTCGAGAGAACTACTCCCTCCTCATCATGGGAACCAGCAATTGGGATGGAGATGGCGGTGGAGATCGATGGAGATGGCTCGAGGCACTTCCCGTCCTTGAGGTCTTGGAACAGAGACTTTCTGTCCCCCGAATCTCCCCTTTGGTGGCGATGGTGCTGCGGGACTTTTCGTGGCTGGAGGCAGGACGATTTAGGGTTTTGGCTCCGGGAGGCTTCTTATAGGCCAGAGGGCAAGGTCGGTGGAGTGCCAGGGGGCCCACATCACCTGGTGGCGCTTGGTGGCTAGCCAGCGCTGAGGGGTGTGGACAGCCCTGCCCTCCTACTGTCTCGTACAGCTTTGTGAGTCTTCCGGTAAAATAGGAACTTTGGCTTTTGTCCCGTCCAATTAAAGAATATTCATTTCGACTTCCTGGAACCAAAAACAGCAGAAAACAGGCAACTAGCACTGTGGCATCTTGTTAATAGGTTAGTCTAAGAAATCATATGAAAAGTACTCCAAAGTTGGAACAAAACACAAGAAAGTAGATAAAACCAAGCATGGAACGTCAAAAATTATAGATACATTTGCAATGTATCAACCCCCAAGAGTCACACCCTTTGGCCCTGATTACATCAGAACCGTCGGTGGAACAAACTAGACTTATGGCGATTCTAGCATCGTCTGTTGGATCCTCCATGGAAGTCACGGTAGAAACCGAAGCACCAGAAGAAATCAAGCAAGATGAGAAGGATCTGGGGACCTTGATGGTCTTTACGACAATCTCTCCATTAGGTCAGATTCCCCACTAACTCCACCACGTGGAACAAGCCCAGCAATCTCCGAACCTGAGGAATGCAGCAAAAGCATCGACTTTGGAATAAGGATGGCAGAAATCTACCCAGAACAGAAATTAACGGACTTCACTGATCTACCCGACAGTGTCTCCCCCAATTCATATGACAATGGCACAAGTCCGTATATTACCCATCACCAAGTATGCATATTCATTGGAGATGCATCGACTCAACAAGACTCCAATGGTAATCCTATTTTTAACTCTGATGATATTCTATCAAGCGATAATGTAGGAAGCCGTAGAAACAGGGAAGACCCAGCAAACGACCGCGTAAACCCAGGAGGAGGAGAACCACGCGGGGGCGAGAGGCAAACTCTCCGACTACCAGCAGAAGCATGGCAAAAAGCAAGAGCAGCAATTTCGGGTGCGGTCCCCATGACAGATGACGCCACGCGTGAAGAACTACTGGCATATCAATACTTGCTTCATCATAAAAAGGAGACCTACGAAGGATCGAGGCGCTTGATGAAAGGAAAAGGCGCCAACAAATCCAGCTGCGGCGTAGCGTGAGCTCCACCAAAGGACCAAGGAGCATCACGCGAGGAGTACCACCAAGAAGGGGAACATCTCGATTGCAGAATATCCTTGAAACAGAAAGAAGCGACCTAATCCGAGACCTGGACCTATCGTTCATGTCAATAGATCAAGAAGGAAATATCAAGGCAAAAATGGCTCAAGCAGCAATTTTGGCCGCACAAAGATATCTGATCACAACTCAACCCTCACCCGACGATCCTTGCGGAACCCTTCACCATTCATACGATGAACCTCGACATGGTAGGAGAATCTCTCGCATAGTAAGAGCGAGGACTCACAGCCCGACATATCCCCACGCCCGTTGCAGCAACCCGCAAGTAGGTCACAACGATCACGATCTCCACACGGGTCCACTTCTTAGGATCGAGCCGTGGAGCGATGCAGAAACAATATCACACGGTGGAGGATCGGCGATCCGGGGAAGAGGCGGTGAAGGTACTATGACGATGAAAGCGAGGAGGAGCAAGAACTATGCGGGCGGTTTCCTTACCCGATGGGTTTGCAATATTCAGTAAAGACTTCAAACTACCTCACGATCGTCGTCGAATTACGATGGCCTCAAGCGCCCGAAGCTTGGGCTGATTATCATGCAGTCAAACTACAAAGGTGGCTCCAAGGCCACTGCAATCCAAAGCCATAGCTGCATTTAACCACCGCAGCTCGCTCTTGGTTAAGACAATTACCCGAACATTCTATCAGCAGCTAGAACGACCAGGAGGACAAGTTTATCAGAAATTTCAGTGCCACCTTCAAGCGACCCGCATCTCTGGAACAGTTACGAGCTTGTAAACAAAAGCCAAGAGAATTAATACAAGCTTTCATTCAGCGGTGGATCATTATCAAAAACTCAGTTGAAACCATATCCGATGAAAGAGCAATTGATGCTTTCAACGATGGACTTAAGTCGACTTGATTCATTGAGGCGGGACAAATCAAACCAAAGACAATTTCGCAGGTGATGGACATAGCCAATCGCTGGGCCAATGGAGAAGATTCACTACACAATAAAAGAGCTCGCTCACCCGAAGAAGACAGGGATAGGTGCAATAATGACAGAAGGCAACGAAACAACGCGGGTACAACACGTCAAGTTATGTCGTAGCCGGTTTTTCTGGAGGGGACAACCAACGAAGCGATGACTACAACAATGGGTACCGTGGTAGCAGGGACGATAATGGCGAAAGCCAGCCGCAACAACGGTACTAGCCAAAATGTAGGGACCCACCAATGTCAGCAGGACAAATGTTGGAAGGACCATGTAACATGCACTTCTATGTCGACCCGACAGGCAAGAGGCGATCCAACCACCTCTTAAAGGATTGCCGAACGTTCTTAAAAATGCAAGAACTATGCAACACAAGAGCAACCGAAGAAACAAACCTAGTCTACGCCACTACACCTAGCTCTTTTGCTATCGGTGCACCACCACCACCGGGACATCCGCTAGCGGGACAACCGCAAAACACAACAAACCAAGAAGATGAATACCCTAGATCAAAGGGAGCAATGTCCATGATCCAGAAGGGATGACCCTCTAATAGAACACAGAAGCTGATCACCAGACAAGTGGACATGGCGGAAACAACACCACCCCCTACATTGGAGTATCTTCATTGGTCAGAAGAAGAAATAACTTTCAACAGAGCTGACCACCCACTTCGGGTCCCACGACCTAGTCAATCAGCACTAATAGTGAAGGCACAAATCGGCGGGTTCGACATGGGTAAAGTTTTCTTGGATGCAGGAAGCAGCATCATCCTCATCTATGCCAAAACTCTACGGGCGATGAATTGGTCCCTAACAAATTTAGCACCAACAGATACAACTTTCCACAGATTAGTTCTAAGCAAAGCGAAACTCCTCTGGACAAAGTATACCTCGACGTAGTCTTTGGGTCAAAAAGAAACTTCAGGCGTGAAAAACTGGAGTTTGAAGTCATGGACTGGCCATCACAATACCACACGATCCTGGGACGACCAACTTTCGCTCGATTCATGGCAGTACCTCACTATACATACTTGGTACTGAAAATGCTAGCCCCCAATGGGGTCATAACAATAAAAGGAAGCTTCAGCCGCTCGGATAGCTGCGATCATCAATTCAACAAAATATCAGAATCCTTCAAGATGGAGACGCAATTTGGCCAGCTGAAAATAGCGGATGAAGAACTACTACATGAAACACGCAGCAAGCAAAATCCAGGAAATCAGGAGCACCACGTGCCTGCAAAAGCTACTTATTTGGCCTCCACCTTCGGTCCCGCATTGGAGGATGCACTCGACATTTTCCCAAGTACAAGCGACCTAGAAAATCAACTACTTTTCTCTCTGGTCCGCCGTACAGACACGACGCCTCCAGTTGAAAAAATTAAACCTACCACAAAGAAGCATGATGGAGCACCTCAAGGCAGAAGCCATAGTTTTAGGAAAATTCATTACTCTTATATTCAATAAGGCCAAAGACCAGGCGATTACATCCATGCAATGTATCCATTTATATTTATCAATGAATAAAGAAAGTACTTCTCGGCATAAAAATTTCTAAGGCACATACATGAAGTTGTGCAAAGAGACATCAGTTTATCAGGTCCTCAATGAAAGAATACAATATACAATCAAAATATCGTACAAAGCATACAACCTTTTTGACAAGTATAAAGAAACTCTACACATTGTTTCTTCTATAAAGTACAAAGCTACACAATAGGAGCAGAAGTAGTCAGATAGCAAAGTTCATAAAAACTCTTAAATGCGCCTCTAGGAACCTTCGAACAATAAGACCACCATCAGCAGGAGAAGGCAGCCCCGACGATATAGCGTCCAAATCGAGCGTCGTATGATGCACATGCACCCACGACAGCACAAGCTTGGCACCCGCCACAAGTTGAAGCTTCACAAAATGATGAATCCGCTCACCCTGTCGAAACCTCGCCATCAAATCAGTCAAAGTATGAGGCTGGGGATCCCGAGGAAACATAGCATTATAGACAACAGCCAATGATCTACGACAACACTCGACAAACTGCTCCACTTTGGATACATGGTCCTGAAGCAGGGCCACAACGTAAGAGCGGCGATGATCAATCCAGAAGTCTGTCCCGAAATTTTGAGAAGCAGACACGAGAGCCTAAATTCGGTTGCGCAGACATTGGGTTTCTTCCCTCTCGCACAATCGAATGCCTACAAGGAAAAAATAAAGGGAGAGAGAAATTGGCATCCCGCAAAAAGAAGAGCGACAGGAAACAAAAATCTTAAGGACTTACACAACATCTTTTCACTCGCCCTGGAAATCTCCTCCAGGAAGTACGCCTCACGGTCAAGGGCCTGAAGTGTCTTCAACTGGGCAACATCCACCATTGATTGAACAACCTGAAGTCTTCCCTCGAGCTTCTTCACCAGTTCAATTTTTTCAGCATATAACAACGGGTCTACTGTATGGACAATGGTAGTTTCAGTTGCACCCATCCCAAACGAGGATGGGGTCACATCCGACATCTGCGCAGGTGCAGGGGGAGCAGTCGAATCATTCAAAATCTAGGAAGGAACACAAAAGATAGATGTTGGGGATGTAACCCCAGGTACCCTAGAGTTGAGGCATAAAGTGATACAGAAGAGTAAAAAGTATTGTTACAAGAGAAGCAAGTAGAGAAAGATAATTATCTACGAAGATATGAAGGAAAAAGAGAATAGAATAAAGAAAAGAGGAAGGAAATAGTTCCAGGCCGAATTATCTTGAATTCGGCCTGCACAGTACTTCCCTAGGCCGGATTAGGCTCAAAACCCAGCTGGGCCAAAGCATTCTCCCCCGGGTGGGCCGACATCAGCCAAAGTCGGCCCACCACGGGCCTCCTCCCCCCTTGGCGCAAGCTCCCGCCAGAGTCTCCTCCCACCGAACCACCTCGCCTACGCTCGCCTGATCCCCTTCAACGCTACCCCGACATCGCTCGGGTGGGCCAGCAAGGAGACAGCGCGGCCCACCACGGGACCTCTTCCGTGTCACCAGAAGCTGCCAGGGTAACCCGGGTGGGCCGACGCCGCAGCCCACCCCGGGATAGCCTCATACCCCGGATTCTCTCCCAGTGGGTCGGGACAACAAGAGCCTCGGTTGGGCTACCGACCCCAGGCCAAATCAACCTCAAGCCTCGGCTGGGCCTCGGCAAATACCCCGGATGGACCTCACCAAATATCCCGGCTAGGCCAGATTAAGCTATAATTCGGCTGGGTTGTCCCTTAACTCAGCCAGGGGTACTATTCATCGCCAGGTTGGGCCCCATTTCACCCCGGTCCGAGTTATTTCTCCACATGGCCGAATTTCACTTCCCCGGGCCGAATTACTTCGTCCCAAACGTCATTTCTCTCGTACCTGAACCCACCAGCAACCTCTACATCGACACGCTACCGAGTAAAGTCAAGCCTACGTCAGGTGCCAGTCTTAGGGCGCCTGGCTCGGGCCCAGCCCCTTTGGTCCAAGATGCTAAGGAATATGCTGGGCATCTTGGGAGATGCTAGGGAATATGCCAAGCATCTCCTAAAGATGCTAAGGAATATGCCAAAGGGATAAGACCAATGACTCAACAAAGGACAAGCTGACTAGGCAAGCCCCACTAGACAGCTCATAGGGGTACTTTAGATGACATACCTTGTCCCCTGGGCTCCCCTTTATAAGGAGCACCAGGGGTAACGTTACATGCGAGAGGCCCCCTGGAGGGCTCCTCTCCCTCTGCTCACTAGGAGCATGGTTTCTTCTTCCTCTGCTCTCTATGAGAGGCATAAGAGTACAGCTCAAGGAGCACCATTGTAGCCACAAGCATGGCAAGATATATGAGATTATATGCAGGAGTAGAGGTGTTATCTCACTAGGAGAGCCTCGAACCTGGGTATATCGTGTCTCTCTGAGTTCTTCCGTATGAGGTCATCACTTCATCATCCCTCCCCGGATTCCTCCATCGTCCATTCGGCCCCAACTTTAGCCTATACCAGGCATCTGCCGTGACACCACCACGACAGTTGGCGCCCACCGTGGGGCTGATAAGTGGCGCTGGTTGGGTTACCATCCGGACGGGAACGTCTTCATCAAGCTCTGCTTCACCATCGATCAAAGTTCTCTACATCCTCTTCCTCAACGTACAGAGAGCAGGGGAGTTGGCATACGAGCCTCCCTTGTTGAGGTGTCTCAACCTCCTCCTCAACCTCTTCACCAACAGTACAGTAAGTTGTAGTTGACCCTTTGGGAGTGACTCAACTAGATAACTCAACCAACATACACATGAGATACCCTGGATGTCACTCGGGGACAATCACCTAGTTGTTCACCCCAGGGATGAGATAACTCAACCCGGGGGCTAACATGCATGCCTTTTTGAATCAACTAAGGGTAGAAAAAGTAGCTCGGGGACTCAGTGTCACCGTGCATAGAACAATAACTCAGAAAAGACTTAAGATATGCCATGATCTCATATATGTCCACTGCTTTGTGTCTTCAAGTTGTCTTGGACTAAAAAGGAGCTCACCAAGTCATTTTTAACTCGGATTTAACTTGACTCACCAAGTTGCATAGTAACTAGAGTTATACTTCATCTTGCCAAGTTGCCTCGTAACTCAGATTTGACTCAGTCAACCAGATTACCTGGTAACTCGGTTTTAACTCGGATTGCTGTTTTCAGCATGCCAGGTCATCTGTAACTCGGATTGGTGTGTGCTTCACCATGCCAGGTTACCAGATAACTCGGATTTTACTTCAATTTGCCTAACTACAGGTTTCCAGGTTACATGATAACCTGGATTTTACCTCGGTTTACCTAGTTACATGGTAACCCGGATTTTACCTCGGTTTACCTAGTTACATGGTAACTCGGATTTTACTTCGGTTTTCCTAGTTACATGGTAACTCGGATTTTACTTCAATTTGCCTAACTACATGTTTCCTAGTTATATGGTAACTCGGATTTTACTTCAGTTTGCCTAACTACAGAGGTAATTCGGATTCGTTTCAGTTTCCTAATTCTGAGGTAACTCGGATTTTAACCCAGCTTACCAGGTTATCTTATACCTCAAATCAGTTTGTTCCATATCTTGGATAGCATGTGCCAGCATATCATTCATTCATCATATCAAATCTCGGATCTATATCTCGGATCCATATCAATGGAAATATGCCACGATATCATGAAGTCATATCATAACTCCAAATCATATCTCAGATCAATATCTCGGATCCAAATATTTGGCGGTTTGCCAATCATAAAACCATATCATATCTCAAACAAATAACTCGGATCTAAGACTTATGTCAGATTCGAGTCAAGCAACTCAAACTCCCATCAGGTAACTCGGATTTGAGTCATGAGACTCGGATTGGAATCTTGTAACTCGAATTTTGGGTCAAGTAACTCAAAACAAAGACTCGTGTCAATTTTGAGTCATATAACTCAGCAATTATATCTCGGATGGGATGGCTCGGATTACAATTCATAAGGCGAGGCGAATCAGGCCGAAGCCAAAGACTTACCCAAAGGGTTAAGGCGAGCCAAATCAGGCTAGAAGCCAAAGACTTACCCAAAAGGGTTAAGGCGAGGCGAATTAGGCGGAAGCCAAAAGACTTACCCAAAAGGGTTAAGGCTAGAGCCGAATCAGGCCAGAAGCCAAATGACTTACCCAAAAGGGTTAAGGACAGAGCCAAATCCGGCCAGAAGCCAAAAGACTTACCCAAAAGGGTTAAGGCCAGAGCCCAATTCGGCTAGAAGCCAAAAGACTTACCAAAAAGGGTTAAGGCCAGAGCCGTATCAGACCTGAAATCATAAATTTACCCAAGGGGGTTAAGACTAGAGCCGAAGAAGGCCAGAAGTTAGGGATATATGAAACGGACTACATGTCGGTAACAACTCTGGAGATTTTTTATTTTGAAGCCTATGCGCGATTCTACAAATCCCACATAGCCTCGGGGACTAATGTTGGGGATGTAACCCCAGGTACCCCAGAGTTGAGGCATAAAGTGATACATCAGAGTAAAAAGTATTGTTACAAGAGAAGCAAGTAGAGAAAGATAATTATCTATGAAGATATGAAGGAAAAAAGAGAATAGAATAAAGAAAAGAGGAAGGAAATAGTTCCAGGCCGAATTATCTTGAATTCGGCCTTCACAGTACTTCCCTAGACCGGATTAGGCTCAAAACCCGGCTGGGCCAAAGCATTCTCCCCCGGGTGGGCCGACATCAGCCAAAGTCGGCCCACCACGGGCCTCCTCCCTCCTTGGCGCAAGCTCCCGCCAGTGTCTCCTCCCACCGAACCACCTCGCCGACGCTCGCCCGATCCCCTTCAACGCTACCCCGACATCGCTCGGGTGGGCCGGCAAGGAGCCAGCGCAGCCCACCACGGGACCTCCTCCGTGTCACCAGAAGCTGCCAGGGTAACCCAGGTGGGCCGACACCGCAGCCCACCCTGGATAGCCTCATACCCCGGATTCTCTCCCAATGGGCCGGGACAACAAGAGCCTCGGCTGGGATACCGACCCCAGGCCGAATGAACCTCAAGCCCCGGCTGGGCCTCGGCAAATACCCCGGCTAGACCTCAGCAAATATCCTGGCTGGGCCAATTTCACCTCCCTAGGCCGGATTAAGCCGTAATCCGGCTGGGCTGTCCCTTAACTCGGCCAGGGGTACTATTCATCGCCAGGTTGGGCCCCATTTCACCCAGGTCCAAGTTATTTCTCCACAGGGCCGAATTTCACTTCCTTGGGTCGAATTACTTCGTCCCGGACGTCATTTCTCTTGTACCTGAACCCACCAGCAACCTCTACATCGACACACTACTGAGTAAAGTCAAGCCTACGTCAGGTGCCAGTCTTGGGAAGCCTGGCTCGGGCCAGCCCCCTTTCCAAGATGCTAAGGAATATGCTGGGCATCTTGGGAGATGCTAGGGAATATGCCAAGCATCTCCTAAAGATGCTAAGGAATATTCTAAAGGGATAAGACCAATGACTCAACAAAGGACAAGCTGACTAGGCAAGCCCCACTAGACAGCTCATAGGAGTACTTTAGATGACATACCTTGTCCCCTGGGCCCCCCTTTATACATATATACAAACATACTCGTCCCATCAAAAGGAGGCACTTCAGAGACAGGATAATTTAATAGTCATTATAGTAGCAACAGGAGAAACACAGGAAACTACAAAACAAAGCTATGGAGCTAATTTCTCCAAAGACAAAGTTGTGCTGACAGAAGGAGCACTAGCTATACTAGGGGAAGCAGGCAAAGAAGGATCTCTAGTTGAAGAAGGAGAAGTTGACCCCTTTGGATCTGACTTTATACCCAAGAGAAGCCGAGAAAATTTCTTGGCCCTCTTAACAAAAGGCCCCAAATTAACCGGCTGGCCTTTGGAGTTGACTGGGATAGAGGAGCTAACCTTCTCGTAGTCGATCTTCTCGCCATGCGCCATTGCCAACGCCATTGAAGTTTCTGCACCGCTTTTCGACTGAGTCATGCTGTATCCAACAAGCGGAATCTGGTCGGCGCCAAAAATAGCGACAATGTCATTAAGGTCGGCATGTACTTCCTTCGATGGAAAAACTTCAGCGTGTAAGCCCTTGAAGGTGCGGCGTGATCGGACAAGGAGGTTGCGCACATGAACACTATTAGCCTCCAACGTGCTACCAACATCCGATAAGGGATCAACCTTCTTATCTTCATCGAGTAGCAAATTTTGGCTTGAAAGCTCTGCACGTATCAAAAAAGGAAGGAGGATGATAAGGACAGAGAAGCAATACAAATGAGAGAAGAAACCTCCTTCTTTTTTGACAAACAAAGACTTATGAGTCATGGAATGATTAAGGGTCTCCAAGCGCTTCCGAAGATTTTCATCCTGGACAGCGGCTTGTCTAGCTCTCTCCTCAGCATCTGTGCTGGCCTTCTGTTTGGCATCTTCTAAAGATTTTTTAGTAACTGGAAGTTTTGCCTCTAGATCATCGGCACGCTTCAATGCCTCATCCCAGATATCTTCGGATTCCTTGGCAGTAGCTGAAGAAAGCACAAAAGCAGTACCAAATGGTTAGTAAAATAGGAGGAAGTACAAGAAAATAGCGGGAAGATGAAAACACACCTTTGAGGCCCTCGATTTCATTCTGAATCTTGATGAAATGAGAGGCCATATCAACCATCTCATGCATCAGAGGCTGCAAAGAAGGACATCAGGAAAAGACAAGCAAAGGAGAATCCATAGTCAAATTTAAAAACACGGATGTACTTACATCTTGCATATCCACCTCGACAAGGCTCTCAGATATCATCATGCCATTGCCAGTCGATTTTCTTTTCTTCTGCGGTGGTGGCTTCGGCAAAGCAGCAACATCCTTATGGATAATGGGATCCGCAGAACACGCGAGCAAATCTTTTGGGTCCTTGGTAGAAGGAGCAAAAGAAGTTCCAAGAGGAGACAAGGGCGGGTCTTCCGCATCATCACCACTACAAGAGCAAAAACAAAGAATAAGAAAGCATCAGCAGCTGAGTCACCTGACAAAAAGTAAAGAGGAGACAAGTGCTTACGAACATACATCCTGTGCAAAGCGGAATAGATTCTTCTTGGAAGGAGCCGACGATAATGGAACGGCACCCAAAGGTTTCAAGGCCATAGAATCATCTGAGTCTTCATCATTTCCATGGCATCTGGATGTTTCCGTTTTTCGCCAACAAGTGTAACGCGGAAATCCTCGGAACAAGCCGACAGAAGCGACATCATCCTTGATGAAGATTCTGCGGTAGATGTCTCTATCTCCTCATCAGCGACAGTCCCGGTCAGAGGAAGATTGTCGAAAGCAGAAGGACTAGCGGAGCTGACCGCTCTCAGGAAGAGGAGGAAGGCAGGATAGATGATCATGATCCTGCATAAACAAGAAAACCAACAATGACAAAGGGGAACAATTACAAAAGATAGATGAGCAAGGAGCAATAGAGAAAATGAATTTACCTCTGGCAGACGGTTTTTCTTGCCAAAGGGCTCAACACGACAATCGAAAGGAACCACACTTTTTGCTGCAAGGGTCGTGAAATTATGAACCCTTTTTCCATAAACCTTGTGGGATAGATCATCCCGAGAAATCATCATGGGATCCTTCTTGCCGATATACGCCCACATACCAGAGAGACGGGCCTGTAGGGGCTGCACGTGGATCCGCAAGAAGTATGCTAAAATTTGAAGACCCGAAAATTCCTTGCCAACTTCATGCCGAAGATTTGAAATATGGTCAAGAAAGGGTTGGATCTCCGTTCTTGACGGTATGGCGCTGATCCCACGAGTCAAGTTTGCGGAAAGTTTTCTTCGGGTCAAAAGGGGCTAACCCAAAAGACTAACCCTCGACTGATTGGTCCTTGATGTAAAACGACTTGGTTTTCCACCCTTGGACAGAATTAGCAGGCTTGAAGTCAAAGTAGTCTACGTCGGAGCGAACTGAGAAAATGGCGCCACCAACAGCATGGACGATGGTGTTGGTGGCATTGCGGCGAACATAAAAGAAATACTTCCACAGGCCCCAATGGGGATGAATCCTGAGAAAGCATTTACATAGAGTGACAAAACAAGCAACATGGAGGATTGAGTTTGTGTGAGCTGATACAGCTGCACGCCATAGAAGAAATGGATACCACGAAGAAATTCGTGGATAGGAAGAGAAAGGCCACGAAAAAGAAAGGATAGAAACATTACCCTCCAGCCCGATTTGGGGATTGGAGCAACTTCCTCCCCAGGGAGCTTGAAGGAACCCTCCATCATATGGTCGGAGTTCCACACCTCGCGCAGCTCTTGTGCCGTGCACTTGGAAGGGGCCCATCTAATAGCCCTCTTCCTGGTGGCCTTGGCGGCCGTCGAAGATGTTCCCACCTTGCTTTTACCCATGGTGGTGAAGGAGCGACGTGAGCGCAAAGCACGAGTTCGCAAGAAGGATGGAGGAAGGCAAGGGCGCAAGGAGGAAGATGAAGTTAGCAAGACCAAGGTTAAAAGGGGTAAAATAAATCCCATTCCCCTTATAAAGAGCAAAGCTACATGGCTTGGACTGTTCGATGTAAAATCAAATCGTCCAAAGGACACACGATGATGACACGTGTCCATAGATTCTGTAAAGGAAAATATCTCAAGAAGTTATTACTGTGGTAAAAATGGAGAACACCGCATGTCGCCTCGATCTTTGTGCAAAAAAGAGGGACGTGCAGTCTGAAAACTCCACTGAATATGCCACCACGCATCATCATTACTCCAACATGGGCCCACGCTCGAGACGTCTCGTTAGAAGCATATCTTTCAAGAATAAAGCAACGTAAAATTCGTCATCAATGACATCACAGCAAAAATCTATTTAGTGGAAAGGATACACACCCGACGAAAAATAGGGAGTCAAAGTAAATTCCTCCATGAAAAAGATTGAGACTATAGTCGAAAATGAAAAGTTCGACTGTAGCCTCGGGGGCTACTCCTATCAGGAGAGTTGGTCGCGCACCCGATAAATATTTGAGGAAGCATTGACATCATATTAAAAGATTTTCGAGCCTATGTCCTGATCCGAACATAGCCTCGGGGGGGCTACACCTATCAGGAGCGCTGATGCGCACCTGATAAAGGAAAAACAAAAACCTCCTATCAGGAGGGTGAATATAAAGCAAAAATCAAGCAGCCGACAAACAATAATCTCGGATCACAACCAAACGTGATAAAAATCCGAATGCCATGTTCAAAAACATGAAGGTAAGACCTTAGGATTCGTTCTGTGTGGTATGGTAATTGCACAAGAATGCGCTCTGTCAGTAAGTATATCTGTATCTACGATACGATGAAAAATCCCGACGAACGCGTTGGGTACCCGATAAAATAAGAACTGGAATTCAGTATTCGATAAGATCTCAGCGGACCAAACTGAATTACACCAGTAATAAATTCCGAGTTTAGGCCTGGGGACTTGAATTTGATGTAGGATAATCTAGCTTTTGCCTAGAAGCAATTAACTGATTCCCGATCCGTCAGATGCATCAGGCTTGTTGTCCCAAATCCCTATAAAAAAACTTAAAAATAGCAAAAACAAAGGAAAAGAACTAAACATATTATTGAGACTCAACCTAAATCTATGGTTTAGGTAGAGTCTCGGGGGTACTGACATAGGTATGATTACTCAGGTGCCTATGATTTGCTACCGGGGCTTGCAGAAAGTCTTACGACCCATGAAGAGTCAAGACAAAGGTCCAAGAGAGCAACCGACAAACGTTATAATTCCATTAGGAAAGATACAGGAGAAGCCTAAGAAATGCACCGAACAATCCCCAAACAATTTGTAATATAGTGATTCTCCAAATATTCAGACGACTTTGATCCCATTGTTTTCTTGACATCTGACGAAATCCCCAACATTCTCTTTTCCGCAAAACCCTAAGTCCTTCTTCATGGACATTGCCGAGGTTACCCCTCGTCATTTAGGGACTAGGACCGAGGGACAAAACTGTTGTGTGCCCTCACCTACTTGTCTATATAAAGGAAGGTGGGTGGCTGCGGACAAATCAATCCAATCTAGTGCTGCTTCCTAGGGTTTTGCTAGACTTGGCAATTCCACCTTCCTATCCTGTGGCGGCAAGAATGATACTAGCATCTCACTTGCTACTGTTCCACCTTGTACATGTGTGAGACAGCACATGCACCAAATATGCGATGCTCGTTGGCAGCGTTAGGCGGCGAAGTCGGAGGCGGAAGGAGAAGGAGCAAGCCAACGACGAGGTGGTCCCAAGATCAAGCAGTTCACCGAAGCCGGACGAGACGATGGGAACATCTGGCCATCATAACATGCTTCCTCAGCTTCCGCACCTGCACATCGAGAGGTACAAGATATTGCCTTTGACCTTGGATGGATCTTGGGGTGGCTCGCTGGAGACCCAGAGCAAAAAAGGTATTTGTTTTTAACCTGGCTCTGCGTGTTTCCCAACAGGATACGCTTGTCACATGGCCGAGATGACCGAGCTACTCCAAGCCACTCTTTTAGTCCATCGTTGTGCTGCCAAGCCCCCTGCTAAAGAAACCAATGTCTTTGACGACAACGAAAAGACTAAGTCTGACATTGCTGCCTCGGATAAGGATCAGTGTGACGCGAATGCTGACACTAGTGCACCGACAAGATCTCTGACTCCACCACCTTTAGCATAGAGTCGAACAAAAAACTATGCATTATTTTGAACAAGTGGTATTATTTTGAACAAGTGCTATAAGAACTTATGCATTTACTCTATCACTTTGTTGATTTTGCTCTGCTTGAAAATTACTTAAGCATTTTTTGTTCATACTTATCGGTTATCTGGATTTCTGCCTCGTCCTTTCGTGAGTCGGCCAACCTTTAGCACGAAAACACTGCCGACCAACATAGCTCAATTGCTAAACTAGTTTAAATTTGGAAATGGAGGCGGCTTCTAGTACCAACAATTCACTACTTAGAAAACATCCGCGTCTAAGAAATCAGATAAAAACCAAAGTCTAAATAGAAAATGAGACTTACACCCGAAGTTAATTTTTTATATAATTGGAAATCTAACAAGAACGAACATGAGCATAAAGTACTTCCAAGCATTCAAGAATTTTCAAGTTTTGGCATGATCATTCGAAAATAAGATGGTGCTTTAAAACATCTAATAAAAACATTGAGGGAACCAAAACTTTATTTTACTTTGAACATGTACATACGTATGATTACAAGAAAATAAAACTTAAGAATAGAAGGGACGTAGCTGAGCAATGTTCAATGGACGATCTAACTCATCCAGATTTGTACTACCGCCAGCTCTCTTTCTCTTATGAGTATCATGTCTTTCCTTGATTGGTCTCATATCGAATAAATAGTATGACCCATTGTGCAGTACTCTGCTAATCCTAAAGGGTCCTTCGCAATTCGGGGAAAGTTTGTGCTTTATTTGTTGCACAAGTCAGAGGACTAGATCGCCTTTTCTAAAGGAACAATTAACACTCTGACTATGATACTTGCATAACTTTTACTGATAGGCTATAGATCTATGTTCATAAATGGCACGAACTTCCTCGAGTATATCGAGGTCATTGATGCGTCCAAAATTGAAGCATATTTACCCTTTGTTTTTGCATAAATAGAGTAGCAATTTTTGTATTTCACTATGCCTATGTGCGCTATTTCGTTCTTGTATCAATAGGATCTCAAATCACGGAGTCATATATGAACATATCAGTTAGAGCTGTCATATTGTGTAATTATATGATATTTCTAAGTGATAAAAGTCATTTTATGAATCTACCTTCGCACTTGGAAGAATACCAATCGAGGAGGAGGCACCAGTACCGATAACAACCACTGGTATGGGTGGAGCCCTCCCGTACCTAGCGCCATCATGACCGCCTTATCAAATACATCTCTCTGGCGAAGACAAGAGGAAGCTCTGACATTCATAGCCACCAAAAACCATGAAACACCACATCCGAGAGGGATCTGAAGGAGGAACCTGGCTGGGGTAAAATCCCTACTGATCCACGAATCATTGGAGGACAACACATCATCCCCTTCATCATCAGCCGCTGCTTCTTCATCACCACCATTACTCCATCTTTCATCTATTAGATATCTTTGTAATTCTAGATCCAATTGTGGTTTGCATTAGATGTATCTCCGTACTTTAATCCATTCATTTGATTATGATGATCTTGTTGATTGCTTCCATGAGTGAGTAGTTCCTTTGTTCTTGGATAGATGGAGAAACCCTAGCACAATTATGAACTTGTAATAAAGATGATCTATTCTTGTGTCTGTATGACTTGCTTGTCTATGATATAATTATAATTTGTGTTTTATCTCTAACTCTTTAGATGGTATGCATAGTCGGCCGCATTATCATTTGCCTTCGTGACTAAAGGGAGGGAGAAATCCTTTGGACATGTCTTGGAAGCGTACCAGGAATGCCCCGTGATATATTGGCGTTGGCTCGTAACCTACATGGTCAAAGGGGGATTAAATAGGGACTCCCTAAGCTAATTACGATATCCATGGGGAAACCCTTAATTGTGGTTGTTTGTATGGGTGATTGCTCTCAGACATCGCAATGGTTATTTAGAGGTGACCTCACACTTGGCTCAACAAAGTGGCTTCCTACGAGCCTTGTCGTGAACACCTTATTATGGTGCTCTCTCCACACATATGATGACACAAGGAGTATATTATCTTGATTACATATGAAAATAATACTATGCTAGTGGTGTAACCTACATCCCCGAGAATGTTTTAGCCCTATTGAGTTCAACCACACTTTCACATAAACTTGTTACTTGTTTTCCTTTACTTAGTTTTAATTACTTTTCTGCAAACAACCATAAACCATTCAAACACTCTTTACTTGAGATCAAAGGCAACTTACAAGTATACTTTGGTAGAGAGTAACGAGGGGCATAAAGACCTTTACCAATAGCTCTATGTGGGTTCGATATCTTTACTTCGAAACTAGCTACAATTGATCTGTGCACTTGTAGTCATCAGTCATCTTGTCAGGAAGTTTCGACATCCTCTGTGACATATGTAGTGACTCGGAGAAGTATGAATTAGGTCACTAGGAAGGATTGCCTATGCATCGTAGAACAAGAAAAAAATGAATATATCCGGTTGACCTGTTTGGAGTAGTTCGCAAGCTCCATATAACAGATGTTAATTCATCCGGCCAAGCCCCCGCAACATGGTGAAGTGGTGCTTCGAGGAAAGGTCAGGGGCCCTATAAAATAAGACGGTTAGCCCTTTCGACTTGTCCATTGGCATGTGGGTGTGCGACTAATGCAATATTGAGTCAGACCCTTTACTCTTCGCAAAATTCCATGAGTTCTCCCATTGAGAAGTTGCTCCCGTTGTATGTGATAATGTTGTGCAGATAGCCGAATCAAATAACGACATCCTCAACGAATTTTCTAGATGTGGATCCATCGCAACTTGTTAAGGGTTTAGCCTCGATCCATTTGGTAAATTTGTCCATCATCACTAGTAGGTTGGTAAATCCACTTGGTGCCCTTTTAAACGATCCTACCATGTCAATCCCCTAGACCGCAAAGGGACATGTAATCGGAATTTTTTGTAGCTGATCAGCCGGAACGTGGGCTTGTTTGGCATATTTTTGGCAGCCTTTGCATGCCTTGACCAGTTTCTTGGCATCTACCTTAGCTGTAAGCCACAAAAATCCATGTCGAAAAGCTTTTGCCACTAAGGATTTAGTTGCGGTGTGATAGTCGCATTCGCCTTCGTGGATTTCCCTTAAGATTTCCACGCCTTCTTCCGGATACACAGCGCTAAAAGACCCCAGACACACTCCATTTATTCAGCTCACTATTGATTATCGTATAGGATTTTGCTCGTCGGACGATCTGCTGGCTCAAAACCTCATCTTCAGGTAGTTTTCCATCTACCAAGAAATCGAGGTAGGGTTTTGTCCAGCTTGGAATAACAGCTAGAACTGCTATAAGTGGGGAGTCAGATTTGGTCAGGTACTTCCCATCAACTCCTGTGATAGAGGGAACTTTGAGGTGCTCCAGAAAAGCACCGTCTGGGGCCTGTTTTCATATAGAGGATAATCTTGACAGTGCATCTTCTTCCTTGTTTTCTGCTCTAGGGATGTGTTGAACCTCAAACCCTTCGAATGATTTTGATAATTTATCCATGACGTCTCAATAGGATGACATGTTCTTGTTGGCCCTATAGTGATCAGATACTTGTTGAGCAAATAAATCTGAGTCTCCATAGCACATGTTTGGTGAACACCGATTTCTTTAGCAATCCGAAGTCCGTGTAATAGTGCTTCATATTCGGCAACATTATGGGACATTGTGAAGTGAATCTATTACACATAGAACAACTTATCTCCCTGGGGTGATTTGAGCAGCATGCCAACCCCCATGCCACCGCACCCTTTCAACCCATCAAAGTGGAGGGTCCAATATTCTGACTCTGGGGTACCAGTGTTTTTTCTGTTCCTGTCCAATCAGCAACAAAGTTAGCATGTATCTAGGATTTGATTATTGTTTGTGTCTTGTACTCAATATCGAACGCTGCTAGCTCGATTTCCCACTTATCAAGACTTTTTGTGGTGTCGCTGTTGTTGATTATATCTATCATGGGAGTTGTGATCACCACTGTAATTTTGTGCTCTTGAAAATAGTGTTGTAGCTTTTTGGTGGCAATAAATATGCCACGGGCTAACTTTAGATAATATGGATATCTTTGTTTTGATTCTGTCAAGACCTTGCTAAGATAGTAAGTCAGACGCTGCACCAAGTGCTCCTATTTTTCCTCTTTTCGTTCAACCATAGCGACGATGCTGACGTCTCTATTTGTCGTAGCAATGTAAAGAAACATGGGTTCTGAGGTTCAATGCTACAATAATAGGGCAAATGAGTACCAATTTCAGGTCTTGGAGGTAGCTTCAGCTTTTTCGGGCCAAACAAACTTTTTGGTTTTCTTCTAGAGCTTGTATAATGGTGCAGCTCTTTCGCCGAGCCAACTGACAAACTGACTCACAGCTGCTATGCAACTAGTGAGACAATATACATCCTTTAGGCAAGTAGGCCTAGTAATGTTGAGTACAACCGTTATCTTATCATGGTTCACTTCTATGCTTCTTTGAGACACAATAAATCTTAACAATTTTCCGGCTGGGATCCCGAAGAAACACTTTTTTGGGTTAAGCATTATGTTGTATTTTCGTAGATTAGCGAATGTTTCCTCCAAGTAATAAATTAATGTTTCCCTATTTTTGGTCATTACCGCTATGTCATCCACATATGCATGTACATTGCATCCGATTTGATCGTGGAGGCAACGCTGCATAGTGCGCTGGTATGTGGCTACTATGTTTTTGAGGCCGAAGGGCATTGTGATGTATAAGAAGGTTCCAAATGGTGTGATGAATGAAGTCTTCAGTTTATCCGACTCCTTCATTTGTATTTGGTGATAGCTGGAATATGCATCAAGAAAGCAGACGAGTTCTAAGCCCGTCGATAAGTTGGTCGATTCTAGGAAAAGTGAACGGATCTGGGACAAGCCTTGTTCAAGGCAGTGTAATCAACGCACATCCTTAAATAAATAGTGTCCTTTTTAGGGACCATTACAGGGTTAGGCTCCCACTCAGTGTGGATGACTTCTTTGGCTATAGCTTTGTGCTTTTCATCACCGAAACATCATAAGGACTGTTTGACGGGTCTAGCATCAGGGTATACATTAATAGAGTGCTCGGCAAGTTCCCTAGGTACTCCGGTCATGTGAGAAGGTTGCCACGCAAATATATCTTTATTAGCTTTTAGGAACTCGATGAGCGTGCTTTCCTATGTGTGAGCTAAGCCTATGCCTTGGAGGGGTCATCATCCTTCAACGACGTCATCTTTGTTTCTTCAGATGCCTTGAATTCTTGAGTCAGCTTTAGCACCTCCTTCTTCGTAGCTGGCATCTCGGATAGGTCAGTGATTTTCTTGATCTCCTATTACTCCTAGGCATGTAGCATGGCTTCGGTAGAGGCGACAGCTCCATCTTTCCACTCTCACGCTTTCTTCGGGTTTCCCCGAATTGTGATGATGCCACAAGGACCTGGAAACTTCATCATGTTGTAGATGTAATAGGGGAAAGCCGTGAATTTCGATGGGATGGGCCTTCGAGCGGCATGGTATGTGCTCTTGAATGGTACCACTTCAAAAGACAGTGGTTCAGTCTGATAGTTTTCCGGTGTTCAGAAAGTAACATCAAGTGTAATCTCACCTAGAGAGTCGCCTGTCTCCCCGGGACTATGCCATGGAAAACCACACTATTATAGTTCAGTTGGATTTTTGATATCTTCATGTGGTGTAGCATTTCGATGTAGATGATGTTGATGCTGCTGCCACCGTCCATGAGTGTTTTGTAGAACTCATACCTGTCAATAAGTGGATTGGAGACCAAAGCATACTTTCCTGCTTTGTGAGGTTTAGGCGGATGATCACTTTGGTCAAAAGTGATTTTACTTGACCAGTCCACATATTCGGGGACAACTAGAATAGTTGTGTTGAGCTCATGCATAACTGCTTTCTTGACATTAGCGGGGAGACCCGAGGGAGCAAATAGAAGTGTCTTTCTTGGTTGGGCAAGTTTTCTTACCATCCGACTTAAGGTTAGTAGTATCTGTCTCTTTTGTGTCAGAATCTTCCATGGTCTCCTTTTCCTTGTCATGGTTTTTATTTTCTTTCCTTCGCTTGGCCCTATATCCAGCGGTTTCATCTTTTTGATGTCGTCATTGAAACGACATTTAACATTTGTGTGGGAAGAGCCCCTGTTTGCGTCTAGGTGATGTACACATGGATTATTGGCAATGTTAGCCCATGAGTAGGTCTTACCAGGCTGATGATTGGCTCTGCCCTGGACCCAGGAAGCTCCACGGCCTCGTCCCTAGCCGTCTCCGCGCCCTCCATGACCTCCAGACCCGAACATTGTGTTAACAACTGCATTTTTCTGGGTTGGGTTTATCCTCATAGGTGTTCTTGCACTTATGAGACTATTGTATCTTTGGATGCTTTGACGAGTTTGGCATAGTCAAGCAGTTCATGAGCCTTGTGAATCATCCGCAACATCAACATATTTGCTTGACGTCTTAATCATCTTGTCCAAATCGGTAACCTTGTCGCGCTTCAGCTGGTGGCGCAACAATCTGACTGGGAACCCTGCGATGAAAGCTTCAATCACGGTTTGGTCATTCACTCCCTCGTAGGAGCTCTCCATGTTGATCCATCATCCGATGTAGTCCCGACAGGTTTCTCTGGGATGTTGGACGCAATGCTGCAAGTATCTGATTGTGTAGGGCCTCCTGTAAGTACCCTCAAAATTCCAAAAGAATGCACTTTGCATATCATACCAGTTGTGGATGGTGTTTACTGGAAGCTCATTTACCCATGATCGAGCTGTCTTTCATAACATCAGTGGGAGATGCTGGACTATAACCAAGCTGTTTCCTCCTTTGGTGATGCGGCAAGCCTGGAAAAAATCCTGGAGCCAAGTATCTGGCTGAGCCATGCTGGCGTAAGGTTGAATGTGCCTTGAAATAACGAAGCCCTCTGGAAAGTCTATCTTGTGGATCCGTGGCCCAAAGCACTTCAAGCTCATGTATATGTCATTTGACTCATAGCGCAACGCCTCTATGTTTGAGTTAATCTAGTTCCCGGCGTCACCTGGTGACAGTGAGCGTTGTCTTAGACGTGCGTCATGCCTGTGGGGATGCGAAGTTGGATCTCTGCTTCTCCTGCCACCTCCTCTGTCGCAACACCTCCACGGCTTCCTTGGGAGCTGTTACAGTCACTACCTAGTGGGGCGGAGGTTCTGGTGGGTTATTTCCGGCTAAAAGCCAACCTCCCCGGAGCACCATGATGTCAGCTCCGAGGTAGGTCTTCGTGATGACGACCACCATGATGGCTTGGGTCGGCGTGGTTATCATCGTCCCTTCGTCCAGCATTGTTGTTATTGCGATGAGGTTCAGCTTGACGGCTTGTGTGCCTTGGAGGTGGCATTTGCTGTCTGTCCCATTCCCGGTGTCATGTTTCTTCATCTCCGTGGATGTTAGATTGCCGACAGGGTGGATGTCGAGAGCCAACGCTGCAACAACATCCGTGGCATGCCTTGAACAATGTTGCTCCAATATCCGCGATTACATGCCGCCTGAAGAGCCAATTCTTGAATGAGTATCCTCTCGAGAGTCGGAATAGTGGTGTTCCGGTTCCCGCCGGGGCCTTGATTTATGTTGCCATTCCACATTGGTGCGGCATTGTGCGGTGACCCAACATACCACTTCATGATGTAGTACACTATAGTCGTTAACATAACACTCACAAAACACCGTTCCACAAATATTACATGCCTCAGAGTGGTACAATAGAAACAAAGTAGGTCCACATACATACATTTTTATTACAAAAAGAAATTTCATGACTACTTCGAGATCCTCTTAGGTCCATAGAGGTATCCCGATGACTCAGAGCTAAACTATAATGACTTGAGAACAAGATAAAGAAGAAAACTAAACCTTATTATATATGAGATTAATAGATAGAGGATAGAGGTCTATACTACTAGTGTCAACTAATTATTTCTGACACATCCACGCTTCAGATTCTTCGGCCTCCATTCCATAGATGCTTCCATAGTTGTTTCCTTCAACGCTTCTAAATATTCCTGACCCCTCATAGATGAGTTCTGTTTGGTCTTCAACTGAATAGAGTGTTTCATCCTCTTGGTATTCAATGTCTTAGGAATCTAAAAAGGGTTAGGAAGGTACGGTTAAGTACGAGTGTACTCAACAAGTTCACTAAAAAGGAGTGTTCGATGCACTAACTACAACCACAGACCATAAATCATAGGCTATGCAAATTTTTGTAAACATTTCTTCAAAGGTTTCTTTTATTCTGAAAAGCTATGTCCATCAGTTTTCACAGGTTGATTAGAACTTCGTGGAGTTCCTTTCCTGCAACATTCATAGCTCCTTCCCGGAACCGGGACTAACATGTCACAGTTTTACACACTCTATAGAGGTGCATTGCTTTACCCATAAGATACCTTAGCCTTGTTACACATCCAAGTCATGAGCTTGTCCACACTTCCTTGTTATGGGGCCCAATCTAAGATCCAAGACATTCGATGTCTTTCTCCACGACCCCACATGACAACATGACCCTCCAAGCAAGAATACCTCTGTTAACACCCATGTAGGCATATATAACTCTAGTAACCCGTTGAAGACTCTGTAAGCAGATTATGTCCCTGGTAGCCCCCACTAACGTGGGAGACCTACCTCAGACAACCCCTCACAAAAATCTAGACACCAATATTGCGGGGCACTAAGGGGTCCCACCCTTGTTCTGGATTCTCGTAGGGAATCTACATTTCACGATAAGGTCATTCGTTGGCACACGGAAGGAAGAAGATCCAAATGACTTTCCTATTCCATTCCAAATATTATGGTTAACACATATTATACGAGGCAAGAATCACTGGCGACATTGGTTGTTAAGTCCTAGATGATACATTCCCGTGCAATGGTGATTCCATTGCTAGTCATAATAGATTAACTAATCACACTGGATCAGTAACCCATAGTTCAAGTCAATTATGAAAATAGTGTTTTCTATTATCCTTATTGAAATGTAGGTGATAACAATAGTAGATTGCAAATACTTGATAGAAACTAACCAGAGGACATGAGCAAGTGTGAGCTAACCTTGATATAGCGAAATATTGTAGTCGAGTGCTTCGACTTGACCATGGACCTCGGGTTCTACAAAATACCATCATTTCCTGGTAAGGACAATGTTTAAATAAGCAATATTTTGTTATGCATAAGTAATGAGATCCATGTTGTAAAACCCCTGAAGTAATTCCGCAACTTTATAAGTAAGTTGAACTTAGGTGATTTCTTTAAGATTTGATTTATTTTGAAGTTTACTTCACAAGCAAGTATAATTAAAAAGACTTTAAGATTAACATACAAGGCATAAAAGTAAAGTACAAATTATCTTGAGTTATAATACTTCTAATTTATTGTATATTAGACCAACGTTAACTATAAAAATATAAATGGACTTAACACATAATATGTATGGCATTACCAAATTCTAGGGTTTCCTAAGAATGATCAAAGATGTGATATTATCCTCTTCCAAGGTAAGCGAATCGTAAGTGCAAGACTTGGTTTGTTATAATAATCCAAGAGACAAGATTTAACTTGTGGATGATATCATAAATAGATGACCTCAATTATTTGTTATGGTTTGAAATACTTAGACAAACTATAGTATTAATTCTAGTGTTTAAAGAAATAACTTTATAGGAGTTATATATGTTTAAGCTTTGAAGATTTACATTCTATGTTTCAATAAATCCCAAGTAGTTAATTAAAGCTAACAAGAATTTATTTATATTTATAAAGGATAAGAGAGAGTATAACTCTTTTATTTTAATAGAAGAAACCGACTTATAAATCCAATTATAACCCTTACTTTATAAATCCTAAAATGACTTGGATTCTTATAATTAACATTTTTTGATAATAATAGTTTTTTCTTAGACACAAAAGTGATTTTTATTTGTTTTTAGAATTTTTCCTTATTTTGTTAATTTTCATGGAAGACCTTATGGTTTTAAAATTTTGTTGAATTTTATTTAACCTAAACAAGTGATGTTATATTTTTCTTAGGTAGATAGGATTTTTGTGAACATTTTGTTATGTCAAATGTATCTTTAGGATTTTTCTACATTTTTCTAGGTCTTAAACGTTATTAGGGGTATTTTTGTAATTAAATTTTTTATTTAACATTTAGCCTTTCTTTATTTAGCTGGACTGGTCCCATGGGCTATGTGAGCCCATACTATTTGTCCCATCACGTCCCACTCTAGTCAACTAGGTTGGTTGACCAACCACACGCCCCTTCTCTATCTCTCTTGCCTCGTCTCCTTCTCTTCCACACGATGTTGCGGTGTTGCCACCGTCACCGCCCGTATCTGGCATGCTCCGGCATCCTCGGCCGCCGCCACTAGTAATGTTTGACATGCCTCACTATGATCTAGCAACGGGTCCAGCTAGATTTTGAAATCCCGCCCTCTCTTGGTTGCTCCCTTCCTCACTGGGTGCTAGGGTTTCGGCCCTTCTCCACCCCCGCCTTCCGACACCGGTGGGACGACATCCCCTGCAACCCCGGCACAACTAGAGCTTGCTGGACTCCCCCACAACTAGTTGATCGGTGATGGTGTGGTTTGGTGACGGCGAAGACGTCCACATGCACACGCCACCACAGTAGCACGTGCCCTACCTCTCCACACTGCGGTGGTTGCGACATGGGCTTCAGGTACACGCCCTACTCCCTACTCTCTTCTCTTCTTAGCATGATCTCTCTCTGGCTTTACTTCTGTTTCAGTGACCAACCCTATTAGAATTTTTACTCGATTCTAAATGTTGCATGAATATGTGGCTTGCTGGTGTGGAGGTTGTCCATGATGTACTTCTCTGCCAAAACTTCTCTATTCTCTAAAGCTGATGTCTGTACTCTGACTTGGCCTAATGTTTTCTTTCTTTGATTGGGAACTGTGAGGCAAAAAACCCAACATATTATTATTAATAAAATAAACAAAGAGACAATCTCCAGGAGCTCTACAAAAAGTGAGAGAGAACAAAAGAAGCTACAAAAGTAAAAGCAGGAACACCAGTAAGTCAAGGTTTCTATCACTACAAGAATCTAGAAATCCGTGACGCTTTTTATGACGCGACCTAAAAACATCGCGGATTCCTCATGTTCTAGAATGTTTCGTCATAACGAGCTCCAAGCCCCTCCAGCCCGGTTATCCATGACATTCCTTGTTTTTGTCGTGGCAAATTCATCGCAGATTTTGTCCCAGGCCCCGAAGCCTAGTTTGCTATTTTGTCTGGTGCAAAATTCGTCATGGCACATATTCGACACTTTTTTCGCATCGACCGTCTCCTCCGTGCTTCAACCCCACTTGTTAGCTCGCTGTTGATGTTATGTACAAAGTGTATCTCACGGTAGTGTTGGGTTTGACGCGGCTCCGTGACGTTTTCCGCGGGCCCCAGCTGTCAGTGTGTTTGATAGAAATTAAATGACAGAAAAAATTCGTGTAGGCAGACGGAATTAAACCGTCAACCAATCTTTTGCAGAACTAACTTGCAACCGATGCATCTGTCCATTAGTTTTGTGCTGATCTACAACTTTATTCTGTATATTACATACCAGCTCTCAATCATAGGAAAGGAACAACATGAACACAATGAACCAAAATATATACATAGCATATGGAGATAATATTACTTAGCATGTAGAGCACCAGGTTTACAACAAGTTCCTTACCACTACAAGTTCACTGACAACATGTTATGTTAATGGTTCATCCAACACCATAGCATAAACAAGCAGATACATTTTGGCCTCACTACAGAACATTAACACAACCCATGAAGCCATGTAGCCCCTCATTTAAAAAGATGAAGATGAACACATCCCCCTCCCTTATTCCAGCGAGTTCGAGAACATTAGACAAGCCTCTTGTCATCTAGGCAGCATCATTCATGCCTTGGAACAGGTTAACATGCTCAAAAGTGGTCTTGTAGGAGCATGCGAGTGGTAACACCTTTGGGAGATAGCGGTTGAGGTGTGCACGGCTGTAGCTATCTGAATAATACTGTAGGAGAATAATAATATTAGTTGTTGGCTAGAGTTCACTCTGCATAATAAAATTTAACTATTGAAATGTCAAATTTTAACCATTTTGGCCTTCCCACGGATGACATTTGACTTGTTCATATTGCACACATAGTATGGTATAGATGGCTTGTGTCGTTTAACTAACACTTTGAGGGAAGCAACTTGGTTAGAAGTCAATTCCAAATTGTTTCCAAACACGCAGTGCTCACCGAATTCCTCAACCCCATCATACTTGGACCTAGAAAGAAAATATTAGAAAGTAATAATCTATATCTTCATATATATAAATGTAGCAAAACATGTATATAATGCCACACCTCTAGGAATAAGGATCCTCGTTTTCTCGACTACTCTAAATCTTTTCATATAAGCTTTAGCTCTTTGCCTTGCTATCTTAGCTTTCATCTTGCAAAAAACTACAGTTACAGGTTTCTTCACATCATCATCAGATGATACATCAATGACGACATCATCCTTCGTAGCCTAAATTAGACATTGCACTAAGTAGAATGTTTAGTTTTTATGCCATATACAGTAGTAGTGCAGTGACATCAATTTTAGAACCTGCTCATGTATCTCTGGCCTTCATCGTACCTGCCCCAAAGAGTAAATATAAGAATTAAGTTAGAATACAATTCTAATTAGTCAATTATTACGAGAATCAAATTCAGTGAGTAAACTAAAGGGGGCTTTAGTGAACTAGATTGAGCCTTGTCGTAAGCTGCAATGTCGATGCACGGAGCACTAGATTGTGAGTACATACGTGCTGCCATAGAACAAGGAAGCGATGCATCGAACTAGAACTAATTAAACAACAACATCGATGCGGTGTCCTAGAACAACAAGGCGATGCGTCGAACTAGAACGAGGAGACCACATCGCTGGTCGGTTAATGTCAATTTGCATCCTCCACTGCCACCGTCGTCGCTAGGATTTGGTCATCGTGGGGAGGGGAGAGGGTTTTCTCTAGCGCGGATTTGGGGGAAGTGGTGTGGGATTTGGGAGTGGCATGGAGGGGAGAGGGTTTTTTCTACCTGCTATGACAGGTGGGTCCCATGCGTGAGCGGTTTTGGTTCACAGTGACATCGTCTGGTAGGCTGATGAATGGGTCCCACGCGGACTGAATAACAACACAATTTTTCTACCAGAAAATGAGCTTTTGTTTAGCCAAGTTTGACAGACAAAATAATAGCACAATGTTGTGGCTAATTTTCCAAATGAATAACTATTAATTCCATGAACTAAAGGACAATCATATTGATCAGTTCAAAGGCATGCACACAACCATTAGTTCAACACAAACCATGCAACATAGGCATGCGCACAACCATTAGCATGCACCACAAAGCATGCACACAATCATCAGTTTAACACATGCATGCACACATCCATCAGTTCAAGCATGCAACACAAATCATCCAACACTCCACCACCATAAGCTGGAACTACTCTTCATACATATCATCTTGTACTTCATCTTCTTTGTCCTGCAGTACTCCTCAATGGTGTAAGTCTACTTCAGGCTCCTTCGACTTCCTCCTCTTCAACGACTTTCCTTTTGCCTCTGATAAGATCAAACCAAGCATCTATGATGCAGCCTCCATTGAATTCGATGTTTCTGAAAAGCGAGCCTCAGATAGAGTCTCATTGTCAGAGCCTACAAACTATTGGTATGCTACATCAGTATGCACCGCCTCCTCCTCCTCTCCTTCGGCAACATCAAACTTATGTCTTTGAACTATTTGTTGAACCACCCACCAGTTTTTGCCCTTGGTTGTGTCTGGCACGTAGAACACTTTTGTAGTCTAGGTTGCCAAGATGTAACTATCATCTTTGTACCAAAAATTGGTAATGTTGACACTCCGGAAGAGTTTATCATACACCATCTCAGTATCCTTGCGTCCCTCAAGCTAATACCAATCGTAGTGCAATAACGCAACTGATCATTGGTGTTCCAAATCAGAGTTAAAATACATCACCTTGATATCCTTTAGGACACCATAAAAATGGATATCCTTCTCCAAGTGACAACCTTCAGTCATTACTCCACTCTTTTGTGTTTTCTTGCCCTTCTCACGATCAGCGGTGAGGAACCAAACACCATCCACAATACAAGCTGAATATGTTCTTACTCGAATGGGCCACACGCCAATGCAAAAGCTCTTCATCCATCTTCTAGATTCCCCTATCGCTTTTTCATGATCTGTATGTACCACAACAAAAATACAATATGGTCAAATCATGCATTGAAATGCTATATATAAAGGACAGAGATAAATGCAAAAGGAAACTCACGTGGTCCTTGAACCATCTTTGAAATCCCTGCTCAAGCCTTCTTTCCACATTGGGCATCCCATCGTGCACCAGCTGTTCTCGGCGAAGACTGCAATCCAGAGAGTAACTCGAAATTAAAATCTTTAGGTGTATGGCAATATTGGATTCATAAGTATGGGAGATCAGAACATACATGATATATGGCTTAACCTCCTCGCAGTTGTTTAGGACATACCAAGTCATCTTGTGTAGCTCCCTTTGGAGGGTCAAATCAATATCATCGCTTCCTCCATAGCAGGTGACATGGCTTCCTCCAATCAAATTCACACCATGGCCAAACACATCACAAGTTGGTTCATCTTTGGTCACCAACTTTTCTTCTTTGGTCGATTGAATCTTGTCACAATATCATCAAGGTATCTAGCGAAAACATTCACGCACTCGGCATCCATGTAGGCCTCTGCCACTGAACCTTCTGGACGTGACATGTTCCTGACATATCTCTTTAGAGTACACAACAACCTCTCTATTGGATACATCCACCCATATTCACAGGGTCTCGGAGCATTGCCTCATCAGGTAAATGCACAGCCAGGTGGACCATCACATCAAAATGTCGGCGAGAAAGATGTGTTCAACTTTGCACAGAATTACTGGGATTTCATCTTTGAGCCTTTCCAACACCGACAGTTTCAAGTTTTTACTGCACAATTGCCTGAAAATCTTCCTAGCTCTCCAAGTGCCGTGTAGATATCGGGTTGCAAATACCCTCGCATGCCAGCAGCCAATATTCCCTACAACAGGATGTGGCAGTCATGGGTTTTAAGTCATGTGATCTTGCGTGTAGGAACATTGACACATTTGCCCATGTTTGAACAAAACCCATCAGGAAAAGTGCAATCCCACAAATATTGACAGAAACCCGTCTTTTGCTCCTTATTCAGGTAATACGGTGCATATGGACAGAGAAGGTCCTTCTCTATATATGGGTTGCACATGTAGATCTCGCCTAATGCCTAGGGCTTCACAATCATACCTAGCCTTCAAGGTGTCCTTATTCTTCCCGTCAAGTTAAAGTAGTGTGCCCATCAAGTTGTCGCAAATGTTTTTCTCGGTGTGCATCATGTCGAGATTGTGCCGAAGTTTCAACTATGCCCAGTAAGGAAAGTCCCAGAAACCATGCCGCCCGTTCTAATCAGTGAAGGATCTGTTCACTTCCTCTTTTTGCTCCTAGGATCACATCTAGTTCTTGGTTTAAGATGCCTAACCTTCTCCAGCTTAGCTTGTAACTCAACTGCAGTAAATTTGCCAGGCTTCGAGTGCTCATCATGAATGCCGGCAAGCTCCATGTCTCGCTGCAAGCGGTGGTGCTTCAGGAGGAAACAATGGTGCCCAATGTAGAATATTTTGCTCTTTATGGATTTGGACAGAGGATTTTTGTCACAATGCAGGCATGCATAATATCCTTTTGTTGTACGCCCAGACGTAGTGCTGCAAGCTAGGTAGTCATCGTACACCAAAAACATACTTCTCGAAGATCAAATATTTCATTTTGAAATGCATCATAAGAGTGCACACCCTTCCAAAGCTATTGCAAATCGTTCACCAGAGGCTTAATAAAGAGATCAAAGTCCTTTCTAAGACTTGATTTGCGAGATTAGAAACTAGCGCATGTAGTATGATGCATCCATACAATCCATGGTGGAAGGTTATGCGGAAGGGCAAATACATGCCACATCATGTAGCTCGTGCTCATGGTTCCATAAGGATTGAAGCCATCGGTGTGAGGCCGAGCCTTAGGTTTCTAGGGTCGGCTGAAAAGTCCTCCATGTTACATCAAATCCTTCCATGCTTCACCATCAACCGGATGACTGAGTGTACCATCTCTGGGCATTCTCCTTAACTTGTGCCATTGCATGTTCTCCGTTGTTTTCCTCGAAGATAACAATCTCTGCAGCCATGGCACTAAAGGAAAATTACACGGCACTTTGACAGCTGATGAACTTCTTTCCGGATATTTCCACCTTGAGGCGCCACCACGTGTCAGTTGTCCATCTTGTCATTGTCCTTCTAGAAGACCATGTAGTTGTTTTGCACACGTGTATGCTGTCATAGGAAAGTCTAAGCTCCTTCAGTTAAGTTTTTGCTTCATGGTATGATCTCAGTAGGGTATTGGGATCCGGCAGTGCATCAGCAAATAGCTTCATCCAATCTTCGAAAGTTGTGTTGGTGATCCGGTGATATGACTTGTGATGAATGATCTTCACAAAATATGCGAGCCTGGAGTGTTTACTTCCTGGGTAAATCTTGCGCTTTGCCTCTTCCATCAACTTTGCAAACAATTTCTCATGTTTACCGTTAATTGGGACATTAGCAGCAATATGGACTGCGGTTAATGCATCGCCTGCGTGCTTAAGGTCTTGCAACATTTCTGAAGCATTGTGACCTCCATCATCATCGCCTTCATCATCCATATACATATTGTCATTGTCATCACCAGCATGACCAGCATTGTTACCACCATTGGGTGGATCTTCAATAATAGCAAGATCAAGTGGCTCTCCATGTTGTATCCACCGAGTATACGTGTGCGACATGCCACTGATGAGTAAGTGATGATAAAGAGGGCCTACATGTACCGTTCTCCGGTTGAGGCACTTATAACAGGGGCATGGAACCTCAGCATTCTCGCCATATCCCTCCTTGACAAATCTGATAGATTGTTCCAGGCCAGCTTTTGGAGGGTTCGAAAAAGCGCCATGAACAATCCAACTCCTATCCATCTGTTAAGAATTAAATAAACAAATCAAACTTTCAGAACTGGCTAGTGATTTTTTAGAACAGTTTTCTTTACAATGAACAAGCTAACTCATATCCATGTGTTGAACAATTAAAACAACAAATCTTATTTTTAGAACAGGCTAGTCATTTATCAGAACTATTTACTTTAGCATGCAACAAATCCAACTCCTATCAATCTGTTGGACAATTAAACAAACTAATCACATTTTCTGAGAAGAAAAATGCTTTTTAAGAAGATTTTTATGTAGATGAACAATCCAAGTGATACCCATGTGTTGAACAATTAAACAAACTATTTTTTACCTTGGCAGATGTCAACACCCGGATTTTTAATCCCAGATGCCTGTTATGCCATACTTCGCAATCCCGGGATTACCATTTTTGCGAGACATAACAAATTGGATATCACAGTACATCATCCATTACACAAATAAAGGATCTCATGATCCAGTCTTAATACAAACAAGCAGCGGAATAATAAGCGTAGTAGTGGGCTCCATCTTCAGTGTCACAGGCAATGCCGACGATTGGAGATGATCCTCGTTGTCGTAGCCGTCCTGTTGTCCATCTTCCTGATAGTCCTCCTCATAGTCTGGCCATGGGAATAGCCAGGGACAAAGCCATGAGTACTCTTTAAGTACTTGCAAACTATCACTAACAAGTAAGGTAGTTCTAGTACGAATCCTAAGCTCTAAGTTTATTTGCAAAAAGCTAGATTTATCTAAACTGAGTTCAGAAGTAAAGAAAACTAAGTAAGAGTTCTAAATCACTTTAAGTGGGGAAACTAGTTTTCATATTCACAACCCTGTTGTGGTCAAGTCAAAGTCATAGTTCATTTCACAAGTCATTTTGGAAAACATCTAATGACGGAACGGTGTGGCCCTCAGCATCCATGACTTGGATGCGTATTTGAATAGTTTGACACTGCGGTGGTACACTTTCACCACAAAATTCGATACATCCGTCCGGGATAACCCTCTTTGGTAGCGGTGCAGCGTCATACGTCGTCGTCATCGCCGTCGTCTGTCTCCTTGATTGGGTCGGCTATATTGCTGTGGCGGCTACTTTTTGCTGATCCGCTACCGCGATTGCTTTGACTTCTCTGTCCATTGTGCAGTCGGCCGGACGCGATCGATGCTTGGTTCTTGTTCGGTTGGGTTGGGACCATCCCTGACACTAGCCCCGGCGGCGTGTGGATTCCGCCCTTAAGCGAAATGTCTGCGCTCCTTCTTATTTTTGAATTTGTGCCCTGTGCTTGGCGGTTCGCTGCCGTGGCGTCGGTCTTTGACACAGCCAGCGCCGATGCCATCATTGCTCTGCGGCGGGCAGCGTAACGTCCCGTCGCACGTCGCCTCGGGAAACCGTTGTCCGGCGCTTTGGTTCCTGATCCGGGATCTTCTGCGCATCCTGCTTCGGCACATGGGATCTGGGCGGCGGTTTGGGGTGAGGGCCGTCCGGATGCGCGCCACGTGGCTCCGTTGACGGTTGCCCTTCCGGCCCTTTAAAGGAACGCCGCGGGGGAGGCAGTTCCTTTCGCCAGCTCCGCTGCGATCTCTTCTTCCCTCGGCGCCCTTCTCGCCCCGCTTCTGCGCCATAGCCCGCTGCTCTGCCCGCTCGTCGTCGGCGTCGCTATGGGCCACCGCCAATCTTCCGTCGCTGCTCCCCCTGCCAGCGGTGGAGATGGCAACCAACTTGATCACGGCTCCTCCATTACCGAGGACCACATCGCGAAGTACCACGCCACCCGCGTTCTTCCGCCGCCGGAGGAGGTGGCGGTGCGGTTGGCACCGGCAGGGGAGGTGTCGCCGCACCCGGCGAAGGGGGAGAGCGTCATCTTCCTCTCCCATTTGGAACGCGGGTTCGCCCTTCCGGTGCACCCGTTCTTCTTGACCTTCCTTGCCTTCTTCGATCTCCGTCTTCACCACCTCGGCGCCAACGCAATCGGGACGTTGGCGCACTTCATGGTGTTCTGCGAGAGCTACCTCGGATCGGCCGGATCTCGGGCTCTTCTGCCGGCTCTTAGAGTCCGGCCGCAGTCTGATACATGAAGGGCCGCTAAGTCGTCTGTGGCGGCGCCTCCATCTACTCCCACTTGCCAATCCGGCTACCCAAGTTCTTGCTTGAGACCAGTGCGGCTGTGGCAGCGATCGTACTTCTACGTCGAAGAACGTCCTGCGTCGATCGGATCAATCTTCCGGCTTTCCGGGATGTAGTCAAGCCGGCATAACTGGGGCTGAAGATCCATGGTGACAAAGCGGAGGCAGGCGATCTGTAGCGCATGCCCTCCTCGTCACCTGCCCGCTAAGCTGGACATCACCCTCATTTGGATGTCTCGGTGATGATGCGATCAGCGACGCACAAGATGTGCTATTACTTTGGCCGGCTGGACCCGACCGGTATCGGCGCGATCCTCGCTTCTTGAAGGAAATATGCCACGAGGCAATAATAAAGTTGTTATTCTGTATTCCTTATATATGATAGATGTTTATTTTACATGCTATAATTGTATTGATAGGAAACATCAATACATGTGTGTTTAATAAACAAAAAGTGTTCCTAGTCATGCCTCTCTTATAGACTAGCTTGTTGATTAACAGGATGATCAAGGTTTCACGATCATGGACATTGGATGTTGTTAATAACAAGGTCACACCATTGGTGGAATGATGTGATGAACATTCATCCGAAGTATAGCATTATGATCAAGTCATTGTGTTTATATTGCTATAACATCATACAGTAATCTTTATCCTTAGACCATGAGATCATGTTAATTGCTAACACGGAAGAGTATCTTGATAACATCAAGCGTCCTGCAAGTAACGGGTGACTATAAAGATGGTTTCAGTGCTATGAAGGTGTTATGTTGAGGCTCATGGATCAAGAGTGTAATTTGTCAATCCAGATGACGGATAGATATACTCTGGGCCCTATCGGTGATATCACATTAGGATAGCTTGCAAGCGAGTGATGTGATCACTAGAATGTTATATCAGGAGCGAAAAGAGTGCATGTCGCTAGCGAGATCAAACTAGGTATGGAATACCGATGATCGAATCTCGGACATGTAATATATCATGAGACAAAGGGATTTAGTTACAAGCGTTAAAGGTTCTCACGATCACAGGAGTCATCGTTGAATGTGTAGTAGTCAGTACGGATCTCCAGGTCCCGCTGCTGATTATTGATCGGAGAAGGGTCTCGATCATGCCTGCATTATTCGTGAACCATAGGGTGGCACACTTCAGAGTTATCGGACACCATTTTGGAGCACATATGTTTGAACGAAAGAATTGCAAAAGCGCGAGAATTGTTTCAATAGAAGCAGGAAATTGTTTTGGTGAAATTGCAGAAGGTGGTTCTGCATGTGATATTGAAATATTGCAAGGGGATATATGTGAATGTTTGTTAATTAAAGTAATTAACAAAATTCTGAATAAATTTAATAAAAGGGTTTTATTAAATGAGAGAGCATTAAATTTGGAGAAACTTAATGCATTTAAAGTGGAACTTTAAAGGGAATGTGAAGAAGGCATTTTAATGTGGAGGTTACCACCACATGAATGGGGAGGTGAGGATCACCCCATGGCCGACCATGGAGAGAGGAACCCCTCCTCCTATAAAAGACCACCATTCCCTCCCTCACACCTCCTTGTGAAGGATCTCTCTCCCCTCTAGAATTATTCCCCCATGGTCTCGGATTAGCGAGATACATGTTCCCAGTGGCATTTCGTGCGGAAGGAGTTGGTGCTTCATTTGGATCGCTAGGCGAGGAGGTGGAGGTTGTCCGGTGGCTTGAGCGTGTGTGCGAGTGCGGATCACTGCTGGGAGATCTTGGCCTTCCGGACTTCCTCACGATCTTGAGATCGGCAAGTGTCTGACTACATCAACCATGAGTTCCTACTAGTTAACAAAGCTCGTTGTCTCTGAGGTAAGTTCTCTATGGATGTATGTCCACCGTTTGCATTGTACCTAGTAGATAGATCTTGGCGTGTAGTTCACACCGTAGGAAATTTTTGTTTTCTATCTTTGCGGACCCAACGGTGGTATTAGAGCACGATCTGTCGTGGAGTGCTTTACCAGGTAGTACACATATGGTTGATATGTGGCGATGATGATAAAGTTATTGCATCTTCTATGTATTTTGGATATTGGTGGCATAGTGGGATGAAGCGGCCGGACCAACGACATGTCATTACATGAGACGGTTCAACGGCCGACATGCAACTTGTTTTGCATAAGTGGTACTGGCGGGTGTCTGTCTCTCCTACTATAGTCAATATCGATTTACAACGAGTTGCTAATAACTTGGTTATCCTCGTTGTGGTCCATGTTCATAGGTTGAGCAGGTTCTATCTCCGAAAGCCCTAAGCCACGTAAAACTTGCAATTGATAAATTAGAGGCATCTAGTTTAGATCGTTGCTGGGCTAGTGTTTTGATATGGTATTGTTGTAAGTAGATGTATGGTAGATACTCTTACAACTCACTTAACGTGTAATTTCCATAGACCTTGTCCTTACACACAAAGGAATGATAGAGATCATACCACGATGCAAATGATAGGGATCAAATGCATGGACCATATCATCTCACTTCACACATTAGATGTTAGCCCTTATACTGCTTGTTTGGCGTGTTTGATAGCATTATAAGATGATCCCTCATTTAGATATCAAGATAAAATGTGTTCTTCCTTAAGTATGCACCGTTTTGTGGATCGTGTTTTGAGGCATCACGTGATGATCGGGTGTTTTCAACTCTCGCTTTCATACAGCGGGTGTAAGACGATTTACACTGCATAAATACTAAGGTTCTTGACGAGCCTAGCATGTACAGACATGGCCTCGGAACACGGACCGAAAGGTTAAGCATGAGTCATATAGTTGATATGATGCCCATATAGATGCTCGCCTTTGAAGCTACACCGACTCACGTGATGATCGGACTTGGTGTAGTGGATTTGGTTCATGTAATCACCAAAAGGACACGAGGGATGTCGTTTTTGAGTGAGAGTTCATTAGTAATTTGGATTAGTTGAACTCAATCTATCATAAACTTAGTCTAAATATATTTTACAAATTTTGTTGTAGATGGCACCACCTTTTAATTTCAATGTGTTCATGGAGAAAGAGAAACTTGCTGCGAATGATAGCAACTTCACCAAGCTGGGCTATGAATTTGAGGATTCTCCTCCTTTCTTGCACAAAAGCAATATGTGCTAGATCGCCGCTAGGCCCCACCAGCTCGATGCCTGACGAGGAAAAGAGCGTCTATATAACTTCGTCGGAGGACCATAACAGTTCATTGCGGCATACGGTATGGGCTAAAGCGAACTTGACGTTTGAAAATGGCAATGCCTTTGATACCATGGGAGAATTGAAAATGATTTTCGATACCCATCTTTGCCGTAGAGAGTTATAATGCTTCTGAAAAGTTCTTTAGCTGCATGATGGAAAACAGCTCCGTTAATGAGCATTACTCAAAATGTCTGATGCCCGATAAGCTTTGTGTCCTTGGGAATAACGATTCCTATTGACTTGAGGCATACATCGTGTTCTCAATCTACGCCACCTAGCTACAAGAGCCGTGATGAACTATAATATGCAGGGCATGAAGAAGTCCCTTCGAGCTTACATCAATGCTTAAGACTGCAGAAGTGGAGATTAGGAAGAACATCAAGTGTTGATGATCAATAGGACCACCGGTTTCAAGAAGGACAAGAAAGGCAAGCACAAGGGAAAGAAGGGTGGCAAATGCTGTTGCGGCGCTGAAAAAGAACGAGCTGGCCCTAAGTCGACAACGAGTGCTACTATTGCAAGGGGACTGGCCATTGGGCATAAGCGCACCAAGTATTTGGCGGACAAGAAGGCCGACAAGGCAAACAAAGGTATATGTGATATACATGTTATTGATGTGTACTTGACTAGTACTGCATTCTTTTGGGTATTTGATACAAGATCGGTTGCTAATATATGTAACTTCGGTTCGAGGGCTGTGGAACAAGCGACAACTAGCAAGGGATGAGGTCACGATCTGGGTCGGTAATGGATCAGAGTTGATGTGATCTCCGTCGAACGCTGCCTCTCCATATGCCATCAGGATTAGTTATAAACCTAAATAATTTTATTTGGTGCCTGCGAGCATGAACATTGTATCCGGATGCGTGTTTGATACAAAGTGGTTATTCATTTAAGTCTGAAAACAATGGTTGTTCGATTTATATGAATAATATCTTTTATAGTCATGCACCTATGTTGAATGGTTTATTTCTATTGGATCTCGATATGGTATTACGCATATTCATAATGTTGATGCTAAAGGATTAAACTTGATAATGATATATCTACATATATGTGGCACTTGTCTAGGTCATATTGGCGTTAAGCATGAAGAAACTCCATTACGATGGACTTTTGGAATCACTTGATTTTGAATCATTTGATACATGTGAGCCATGCCTTATGGGCAAGATGACTGAAACGCCGTTTTCGGTTCAATGGAGCAGGCGACGGATCTATTGGAAATCATACATCTTGATGTGTGTGGACCAATGAGTGTGTCGTGAAGTGAATATCGTTATTTTGTTACTTTCACGGATGATTTGAGTAGATATGGGTATATCTATTTGATGAAACACAAGTCTGAAACTTTTGAAAAGTTCAAGGAATTTCAGAATGAAGTGGAAAATCATCATAACGGAAAGATCAAATTTCTGCGATGCGGCCAGTGGAGGAGAGTATCTTAGTTCTGAGTTTAGCACACATATGAAAGGCGTGGAATAGTTTCACAACTCACGCCTGCGAACACCTGGCGTAATGGTGTGTTGGGCGTAATGTCGTACCATATTGGATATGGATTCGATCTATGATGTCTCTGTGACTTACCTCTGTCATTTTGGGGTTATACCTTTGAAGCATTGCATTCACTTTAAATCGGGCACCATCTAAATCCGTTGAAAAGACACCGTATGAATTATGGTTTGAAACAAACCTAAGCTGTCATTTCTTAAGGTTTGGGGATGCGATGTTTATGTGAAGAAACTTCAACCGGATAAACTTTCGAACCCAAAGCGTAAAATGCATCTTCATAGGATACCCTAAGGAAACAATTGGGTATACCTTCTATCACGAATCTGAGGAGCAAGGTTTTGTTGCCAGAATGGATCCTTTCTTGAGAAGGAGTTTCTACGTGAAAGGTGTGAGTAATCGGAAGGTAGAACTTCGAAGAGGTTATTGAACCTTCTCTTCATGGAATGGCGAGTGGCGCAGCACGGAAGTTGTTTGGAGTTGACTTCACGATGAAGAGAGAGCTAATGATAATGATCATGAAAGTCAGAAGAGGACACTACCGAACCTCGCGAGTCAAGCGGGACCACGTGCATCTCCTGTCTGACAATCTGTTGAATTTCATGGTTGATGAAATGGATGACCTGCGATGTATGAAGAAGCGATGATGAGCCAGATTCCAACAAATGGCTAAGCCATGAAATCCGAGATGGAATCCATGTCACGAGAACCAAGTTTGGAACTTGGTGGACTTACCTCACCGAAAGGCCATTGAGAATAAATGGATTTTCAAAGGAAAGCGATCTTGATTGTAATGTGACCATCTATAAGGCTCGACTTGTCGCAAAGGGTTTCGACAAATTCAAGGAGTTGACTACGATGAGACATTCTCTCGTAGCGATGCTTAAGTCGGTTAGGATTATGTTAGCAATTGCTGCATATTTCGATTATGAAATATGGCGAGATGGATGTCAAAGCTGCGTTCCTCAATGGTAGACCGAAGAAGAGTTGTATATGATACAACCTAAAGGGTTTTATCGATCCTAAGGATGCTAACAAGGTGTGCAAACTTCAGCGATCCATCTATGGTGAAGCAAGCATCGGGAAGTTGGGATCTCCGCTTTGATGAGGTGATCAAAGAGTTTGGTTGTCCAAACTTATGGAGGCTTGTATTTACAAGAAAGTGAGTGGGAGCAATGTGGCATTTCTGATATTATATGTGGATGACATATTATTGATTGGAAATGATTTAGATCTTTTAAACAGTGTTAAAAGTTATCTAAACAGCAAATTTTCAATGAAGGACCTTGGTGAAGCTTCATATATATTAGGCATTAAAATCTATAGAGATAGATCAAGGCCTAATTGGGCTATCGAGTACATACATTGATAAGATATTAAAGAAGTTTAATATGAACGGAAGTAAGAAGGGTTCTTACCTATGTTGCAAGGCAAGACATTGAGTAAGACTCAAAGTCCGACTATGGCGGAAGAAAGAGATAATGGATAAGATCCCTATGCCTCGACCGGAGGCTCTATAATGTATGCCATGCTATGTACAAAGACGGATGTGGCACATGCTATTAGTTTGACTAGTAGGTACCAATCTGATCCAGTTGAAACTTTGGATATGGCGGTCAGAATATCCTTAAGTACTTGAGAAGAACTAAGGATATGTTTCTTATATCTGAGAGTGAAGAAGAGCTAATAGCTAAGTGTTATGTCGATGCTAGCTTTGACACGATCCGGATGACTCTAAGTCTCAATCCGGATACATATTTCTCTTGAACGGAGCAGTTAGTTGGAGGAGCTCCAAACAACTGTGGTTGCTAGATCGACAACGGAGGCGGAATATGTTCTTTGCTTGAAGAAGCCGCTTGGGAAGGCGATTTCGATGAAAGAGTTCATTATGGGCTGGGTGTGGTTCCTAGTCGTTGTACCCGATGGTGATCTATTGTGACAACAATGGAGCCATAGACAACAAAGGAACCAAGGTCTCTAAGAATTCCAAGCATATTAAGCGCCGGTTTCACTCCATCCATGAGCATGTCAAGGATGGAGATATAAGGTATAAAGTGCTACGGACCTGAATGTAGCAGATCCGTTGACTAAACTTCTCCCTAGGGCAACACATGATCAACACGAGAACTCCATAGGGTGTTAGATTTATCACTATGTGAACTAGATTATTGTCTCTAGTGCAAGTGGGAGAAGGAAATATACGAGAGGCAATAATAAAGTTGTTATTATGTATTCCTTATATATGATAGATGTTTATTTTACATGCTATAATTGTATTGATAGGAAACATCAATACATGTGTGTTTAATAAACAAAAAGGGTTCCTAGTCATGCCTCTCTTATAGACTAGCTTGTTGATTAACAGGATGATCAAGGTTTCTGATCATGGACATTGGATATTGTTAATAACAAGGTCACACCATTAGTGTAATGATGTGATGAACACTCACCGGAGTATAGCATTACGATCAAGTCATTGTGTTTATATTGCTATAACATCATACGAGTAATATTTATCCTTAGACCATGATATCATGTCAATTGCTAACACGGAAGAGTATCTTGATAACATCAAGCGTCACACGTAGAGTGACTATAAAGATGGGTTCATTGCTACAAAGGTGTTATGTTGAGGCTCATGGATCAAGGCGGAATTTGTCAATCCGGATAGCGGATAGATATACTCTAGGCCCTCTCGGTGATATCACATTAGGATAGCTTACAAGCAAGTGATGTGATCACTAGAATGTTATATCACGGGAGCGAGAAAAGTGCATGTCGATAGCAGATCAAACTACGTATGGAGATACCGATGATCGAATCTCAGACATGTAATATATCGAGAGACAAAGGGATTTAGTTACAAGCGTTAAAGGTTCTCACGATCAGGAGTCATCGTTGAATGTGTAGGAATCGATGCGGATCTCCGGTCCATTGCTGATTATTGATGGAGAAGGGTCTTGATCATATACGCATTATTCGCGAGCCGTAGGGTGGCACATAAGAGTTACGGACACCATTTTGGAGCACATATGTTTGAACGAAAAAGAATTGCAAAGCGCTGGAATTGTTTCAATAGAAGCAAATAAATTATTTTGGTGAAATTGCGAAGGTGGTTACGTATGTGATATTGAAATATTGCAAGGGCTATATGTGAATGTTTGTTAATTAAAGTAATTAACAAAATTCTGAATAAATTTAATAAAAGAGTTTTATTAAATGAGAGAGCATTAAATTTGGAGAAACTTAATGCATTTAAAGTGGAACTTTAAAGGGAATGTGAAGAGGCATTTTAATGGGAGGGTTACCACCACATGAATGGGGAGGTGAGGGTCACCCCCCCATGCGCCCGACCATGGAGAGAGGGGGAACCCCCTCCTCCTATAAAGGCCACCCATTCCTCCTTCTTCCTCACACCTCCTTGTGAAGGATCTCTCTCCCCTCTAGATTTATTCCCCATGGTCTCGGATTAGCGAGATACATGTTCCAGTGGCATTTAAATGCAGGAAGGAATTCTTTGCTTTGGATCGCTGGGCGAGGAGGTGGAGGTTGTCCAGTGGCAGAGCGTGTGTGCGAGTGCGGATCGCTGCTGAGTTCTTGGCGCTGGGACTTCACGATCTTGAGATCGGCAAGTGTGCGACTACATCAACCACGAGTTCCTACTCGTTAACAAGCTTCGTTGTCTCTGAGGGTAAGTTCTCTATGGATGTATGTCCACCCGTTTGCTTTGTACCTAGTAGATAGATCTTGGCGTGTAGTTCACACGTAGGAAAATTTTTGTTTTCTATCTGCGGACCCAACAACCACAGCAGAAGGAGTGGGTGTGGGCGATCCTGAGGAAGCGGCTGCGAGGCCCGGAAGTTCAATGCAGCTCCGTACAACAGGAGAACGCGTGCGGGTAAGTTCTTCTGGCCGGAAACTTCCTTTGTTCTTCCTGTATTTTCTTGTTTTGTCAAGCTGACTTCTTGTATTCAGCAGATCTTTTGCATCCTTACGTGAGGAGGTGAGGCTCCCCTTGAGGTTCAAGCCTGACTTTCCGAGCCACGCTCGGCGGTCTGGCGAAATCGGACAAGGGCAGCGATGCTTTTCCCAGCGGAATAGCGAGCCAGCTGCCGACCCTTAGCGGAGAGTGCGCGAGGAGGAGGCGCCGGCCGTGAATCAGTGACACGCTCCCAGACGAATGGCGAAGCCCGGCGGCCCGGCTCCGGCCGTTCGGCTCCCGGCCCGACGGAGCCGGCCCCAAGGAGCCGATCTAGCACCTGCCGCCCGGCCCGACTTGGCGGAAGAAGGGCCGCCCGGTTGTCTTGAGTCGTCCCTCTCCCCTTTTCCTTCTGTGTTTTACATGCTTCCCTTTTCCTTCTTTTTCGACTTTGGTTTATTTGCCTTTGCCTTCTCCTCCTTCTTCTTAGCCTGGTCTCTTTGAACCATGAGCCCGGCTTACGAACCAGCAGGTCGCCGCCCGTGCCCGGCTGCATGGCAGCGGCGCCTCTCCTTCTTCTGAGGCGCAGCCTCCGCCTCCCCCTCAAACTGAGCCGACTGCCTCCGCCCATCCGGAAGGTCCCCAGCCGGAAGCGGAGTCCTCCCAGCCAGATGGCTCCTCCACAGCGTCTGAGGGCTGCGGCAAGTAGCTCGTCGTTGTTGGCGACGACAACTCTGACGAGGAGCCCAGGAAAGAATGGCGAATGACGGTGGCCGCATCGAAGGATTCCTTGGCCATCAACACCGTGGGCTGACGGCCTTCTTCCGCCTGTGGCGGACCTAGCCGCCATGCTTTAGCTGGCGGTGAATGAGATCCGGCTGCTGGAGGCCACAGCCGGTGGGAACCGGTCCCTGGAGCAGAAGCTTGTTGCTGCCAATGGGACTTCCCAGAGTAAGTTAGCTTCATCCGTCTCTTTTTTTACTGATAGACGGTTGTACTATAGCCATCCTCGTGTGCACCCAACGCGAGATCGATCGCCTGAAGAAGGCGAACGACCCGGTGAAACAAGTCCAACACCACTCTGCGGTTGTAGAATAAGGATTGGCACACGAGGGTAGACGGTCTAGAGGCCACAATCAAGGAGCATGACGCCTCGCTCACCAGCCGGACTGACGCCTTCAATCTTCTCGAGGCCCAGAACAAGGACCAAGAGAAGGAGATAAAACGGCTGGCAACGAAGGAGAAGGCTCTGGTGGAGGAGCTGATGCTTGGAGTGACCCTGCGGCTAGGGTGAGTTCCTTTTACATCTTCTTTTCTTTACAGATCCGGTAGCGGATCGACTCTTTTCGACATCCTTTTACCCGGCATAGACCTGCTGGCCTACAACCGGCTCTGGGACAGGCCCGGTAGGAGCACGACCGGACCCGGGGACCAGGGCTACGTCGTCCTTCTTGGTGAAGAAGCTGCCAAGCTTCATCAGGTGGCGCGGGATATCTTCTCCTTCATGTGGCCGGAGGCTCGGTTCGGAGAGATGGCGCGGTGGCTGCGAAATTTGGGAGAAGGTGCCGGCTCGATCGGCCGCTGCAGGACTTGAGAAGCCTTGAGCGAGCGGAGATGGCTCTGGCCCTAATGCTCTCCTGGTACAAGGACGCCCGTGTCGAGAAGATCGACGGAGGCTTCCGTGCCGGCGCCGACCTCGCCGCCATCCGCCAAGCCCATCTGGAGCTCTGTGGGTCTGCCATCAAGATTGCCGACTACGTGGATCCCGACGAGGTGCTCACCGACTCGGAGTCCGTGGACACATCTGACGTGGAAGGCCCGATGCCGCCGCCCGAGGGCGTCGGAACCGGAACGAGTTGTGCGCCTCCTCCCCCGCCTGAAGCTTCTGCTGGTCAAGGCGCTCCTCACGGCAAGGCTCCTGCCGCCTAGTCACTGCCCCGGGATGCGGGGTGTATTTGTCTTGTCTTATATATTCATGAAACTTTATGCATGCACGGCTATCTTTGATGCGGGTAACTATAGAACCGTCTCCCTTTTACTGATAATGTTGAATTCTTGAGTCTCCCTTAACTTGTGCCTGAATTTTCTTTTGATATTTTGCGGCTCACTTCGCTCAAGCTAACCTCGTCCGACTACACACCTTTAGCGGACGAACTACACCTCCAGGTGGGGCGGCCTGCCATTGCTGAGTGTAACCAAGATTCGGTAGCGTGGTAGTCCTTGAATCTTCCTTATTCCCAAGTCTTCTAACTTTATTCAGTGGCCTCGTCCTAATCGGCTGCTTTGGCAGTGCTCGCCTTCACCCAGGGAACTAACATTGCAATGAAATGCGCACTGGCCCTTCTCCCCTAGATTGAGATGGCTGGCGTGGCAGTGCTTCGAATCTTCCTTGTCTTCTCTTGCTCCTGCCCTTTCCCTCACCTAGCCTCCGAACGGCCGGCTAAACTCCCTTAGCCGGTCAGGAACTACAAGATTCCTGAGGCGGCGCTTGGCCTCCGATGGGAGTCCGAGATTGGTGCTTGATGAAGCAAGGACTTGAATCTTCTTCCCTTTTCTGAATTCCGACTCAAGGTAGTCGGACATGAATGTACATATGCATACATACATCTTCATAGGTTAATAGGTTGAGTCATCAAATTGTGGCGGAAAATGGCTTGTTTTTTTGGCCTGTGCCTCTCAGACACTTAGTCACTTTCCGTGTGCTCTACCGTTTTTGCGTCCTTGCCGACGGCCAGGTTGCTGATCTGCAGGAATCGAAGGGCAGCAATTATACGATACATTGACTTAATGACTTAGTAGCGGATTGGTTTGAGCTAGTTGCAAGGCGGAGCGCCTGTCATCGCGTCTCCTCCTGTTTTTCGTGTGGGATGCCTCGGGCTTTTGCTCTTGCTAGCGGACAACGGGTTCTTGATGCATAGATGAGACAAAAGTGGGCCTCGACATCATCACACACTACTCAGCGGTTTGTTGACTTAGCGGCGGGTCAGCCGCGAGCCCCGGGTGGGGTTCGGGCCGGAAAATTTGAACCGGAAAATAGATGTACACACATTTCTAGCAAGGCCCCGAGATTTTTGAGGGGTCCGCATTTTCATTCATGGGGTGTTGGGATACATACCTTTGCTGGCGACTAGGTGTAAAGCAGGCAGCGGCAGCGTTCGAGGGCCTTCGGTCTCCTCGTCTGATTTGTCCATCTTGTTCTTGCACGGCTGTTGCGCGTCGATGAGGTAGTAGGAGTCATTGGGCAGCACCCGGCTGGTGATGAAGGGCCCTCGAGTGGCAAAAAGCTTATGCATGCCGCCGTGTCTTACCAGCGGAGAACTAGGTCGCCCTCGCGGAATCTGGCTGGCGGATCCGGCAGATAGTAGCGGCGTAGTCCTCTTTCTGATTGATCTGGATAGGGCCAGCTCGCGGGCTTCCTCGGAGGTCCACTCCGTCCTCCGCGCCTCATTGGCTTTTTTCGTTGTATAGGAGCTTGCGTGGGGAGTCGAACTCGATGTCGGCGGAGAGGACGGCTTCCGATCCGTAAAACAGGAAGGACGGCGTGTAGCCAGTTGACCTATTTGGCATGGTGCGGAGGATCCACAGCACAGCCGGAAGTTCTTCGATCCAACATCCGGGTGACCGCTCTAATGGCTCGATGAGGCGTGGCTTGATGGCGGATAGCACCAAGCTGTTTGCTCTTTTATCTTGCCCGTTGGATTGCGGGTGCGTGATGGAAGCAGGTCAGCGGATGCCTTGTTGCTGCAAAACCGGGCGAAGGCCCCTTGGCGAGATTCGTGCCGTTGTCGGTGATGATCTTTGTTGGGAGTAGCGGCGGTTGATGATGTCGGGAAGAAGGTAGCGGCTGTCGCCCATCCATCTTTAGGATAAACTTGGCCTCGACCCTTTGTGAACTTGTCCACGCTACCGGTAGGTGGGTCATGCGACCCGTGCGCTTGAAGGGGCCGACCATGTCGGCGCCAAAGCGAAGGGCGGGTGATGGTATGGTCTTGAGCACCAAGTTGGCATGTACTGAGCTGCCGAAGAGTTGGCACCCATTACCGCGGACCAACTGCTCAACATCCTCGAGGCGGTGGGCCAATAGAAACCATGGCGGAATGCCTTGGCGACTATCGCCCTTGACGAGCGTGATGCCGCTTTTCGCCCTGGTGGATATCCTGGTAGCGGTAGCCCGTGTCCACATCGACACATCTTTGGAAGATACGGATACGTTGCGCTTGTAAAGCTCGCCGTTTATGATGGTGTACGTGTGCGCGTGGCGACGGATTTGCCTGGCCTCCACCTCGTCATCCGTAAGTTCTTCATTGGCGATGTAGTTCATGAAGGGCTGTGCCCAGGATGGCACTTCTCGAATGGCGAGGGCGCTCCGTCCTCGGTTGGTGATGTCGGTCGTCCGGATGGTGTACCGGGGCGGCAAAGCGCCCAGCGAACGGCGGCCCGGGCCTTGTGGGCGGAGGAACTTTGCTTAATGGCCCAGATGCGGGTCTTCTTCTTCGGTGGTTGTGTCGGCTCCGCTTCTGCTGTTCTGCCAGCCGGAATGCTACCTGCCCAGACGATGGAGTCCGATTCTGGTGACGGGTTGATGGACGGCTTACGCAGGTGCTCCAAGGAGACCCCTGGTGGGATCGCTGCACAGTGGATCTGATCTTGGAGGCGAATCGGCTGCCTCGTTGTTGATCGAGGGCGTGGTGAAATTCGCACCCGTCGAAGGAGGCGTTGAGCTTCTAGATGTGGAACCGGTAGAGGGCCATGTTTGCATCTCTGGCGTCCCATTCTCCGTATACTTGCTGCACCACTAGATCCGAATCACCGAAGCATAGGATCCGGTTGACACCGATCTCCTTGGTCAGCCGGAGCCCGTGCGCCAGTGCCTCGTATTCAGCTACGTTGTTGGAGGCCTTGAAGTGGATATGCAACACGTACTCCAGTCGGTCCCCCTTGGGTGAGGTGAGCACGATACTGGCTCCCAAGCCTCCAAGCATCTTCGACCCGTCGAAGTGCATCTTCTAGTGGTCCAAATCCGGAACCGGTGGGAGATACTGGGTCTCCGCCCAGTCGACTAGGAAGTCTGCCAATGCCTGCGACTTGATCGTGAGCCGGGGTTCATACTGGATGGAGTAGGCAGCGAGCTCGATGGCCCATTTGGTGACTCGACCGGTGGCGTCTTTGTTGACGATAATTTCGAAAGGGTTGCATTGCACGACCTTAATCGGATGCTCCTGGAAGTAGTGCTTGAGCTTCTTGCATGCTAGGTACACGCCGTAGCACATCTTCTTGTAGTGGGGGTAGTTCTGCTTGGAGAGGGAGAGAACCTCGCTGAGGTAGTAGACGGGCCTCTGAACCAGCTGAGCCTTGCCTTCTGAGGCGCTCCACCACCGGGGCGGCCAGCGACCGGATGATGGCTGCTATCTAGAGTAACATCGGCTCCTTGCGAGCCGGCGTGGCTAGAACCGGTGCTTTGGATAGCATGCGCTTGAGGTCATGAAATGCGGTGTCGGCTTGCGCAGTCTAGGAGAACTTGTCCGTCTTCGTCATCAGCTGGTACAGCAGGTGCCTTCTCCCTAGCCGGTAAGCGGCCAGAAACGGGCATCGGTGAACTTGGACCCCAAGTAGGTTCTGGGCGGCTGCATCCTCTCGATGGCGCGATCTTCTCGGATTCGCCTCGATACCTCGTTGTGATCTGAGGAAACCGAAATGGTGACCGTATGGTACTCAAAAGGCGCACTTCTCTGGGTTGACTTCATCCGTACTGATGGAGTTGCGAATGTTTCTCCTAGATCCTCGAGGAGGTGCGCTTCCTTGGTCTTGATGACCACATCGTCCACATAAGCATGCGTTTGGCCTATCTGTGAGTGCAAGCATACGCATCTTGGCGGTAGGTAGGCCTGCATTCTTTAGGCTGAAAGGCATGGTTACGTGGCGAGAAAGCCCGTGAAGTGATAAATGATGTCTTAATCTGATCAGCGGGTTTAGCGGTTGATTATACCGGAATAGCAATCTAGAAAAGACAACAAATCACAGCCGGTATGGAATCGATGACTTGATCGATGTGGGGCAAAGCGAAAAGGTCTTTCGGGCATGCCTTGTTCAGGCTGGTGTAGTCGATACACATGCGACATGGTCTTATTCTTCTTGACACCAAGGCGGGTTACGTAACTAGTCCGGGTGGTACACTTCCATGATGAACCCGGCTGCGAGGAGCCGGGTGATCTAAATCACTGATTATCTTCCTCTTCTCCTCACGAGAATCGGCAGAGGTTGCTTGACCGGCTTGGCATCTGGACACATGAAGTGAGTGCTCGGTGAACTCCCTCGGCACACAGCATGTCCTTGGGGACCATGCGAAGATGTCCTGATTCTCACGGAGGAAGTCGGCGCCTTCTATTTGCTGTCAAGCCGGCACCAATGGTGACAAACTTAGTCGGATCGGAGGGTCGAGCACGATCCTCTTTGTCTCCTTTGCCAGCTAAAGCTCCTTCTCCGGCCGGTTTGCTGCTGGCGGAATGTCTGCTGAGCCATGGCCACGTGCGCATGATCACGCGCTTTTCTTCGGCTATGATGAGGCCTCTACCAGTTTGGAACCGGTGGCGCACTCCATCGACCGCTGAAGCGGCGGCGGTGATCATGCCGTGGGGTCTGGCATTTTCGTCTTGAATGCGCGCCAGTGGGGGCGGCCATGAACTTGGCGGTAGTGCGAGAGAGAGCATGATAGGAGCTCGTCAGGTTCACCACCTCAAACCAGATTGGTTCGTGGCGGAAGTTCTCCTCGGTCCGAAGATGGCGTCAACTAGATTTTCCCTAAGCGCATCTTGGCCAGTCTGCTGTGGAGCGTTGTGGTACGCGCAGGTCGCTTTCGTGAATGCCCAGCTTCTCCGGTGAGGGGTAGTAGAGGAGGTTGAGGCTTTGTCTCCGTCGATGAGGGCCTTGAGAATCGGCGGAATGCCTTAGCTGGAGGCGATGGGGGTTGAGCAACATGGCGTAGCCCGGTCGACAGCTGCTCAGCGGATCTGGCGGCTCAGGTGATTGGGGTTTCCGACCGGTTCAGTCTTGGGGACCGGAAGGCGATGGCATTGACCTCCTTGGGCGTCGCTTCTTGGCTGTGCTTGTCGTCTGCTCCGTCTCGAAGATGTGGTAGGCGTCGGTTGGGGCTAACCGTTGTTGTTGTTGCCGCTGTTGCCATCATTGTGGCTCCTCTAGCGGTGGTGGAGATCGCCGGAGGAGGCGGAGGCGAGGTTGGTTACCTGGTCCTTTAGTGGCGGGTCCGGCTGCGATTCGGGTGGTGTGTGTGGCCGCTTTGAAGGGACCGCTATGCCACTTGCACGGGCCATCAAACATCTGGTCGAAGGTGAGCCGCGTCTTCTGCCTTCTTGCCTCATAGGTCGGCGCATCGGGCGTGCCCTCCACAGCATTGACCTGCCGCGCGTGATAACGAGGCTTGTGCTGTCCGGCCTAGCGGTCCCCATGGAACCGGTTGTCGTTGCCGTGGCGTCGGGAGGATCCGGGTTCTCCTGTCAGATTGCTCGGTCGGTCGCGAGCCGGCTCCGTGGGGTCGGACACCCGTCGGCATTTACTCGGAGGGCTTCTTCTGGCGGCATCCGCCCGTGGCGTACTAGTCATAACCGTCATGAGCTCGCCATGGTTTTTTCGTCACCACGATGGCGATGGCGAAGCATGGTGCCTTCTCGGCAACCCTCGATGAAGAAACTGATGGCCTGGCTCTCCAGGATGCCCTCGCAAGTGTTGCGTAGCTCCATCCACTTGGCGAGGTACTCGCGGTCGTTCTCGCGGTCACCCTGGACGCACAAGGCCAGGTCGCGCGGGCGCCCCGGACGCTTGTACGTGCCGTTGAAGTTGCGGACTAACACCTTTTCGAAGTCAGGCCAGGCGTTGATGCTGTTGGGCGCAAGGCTATTGAGCCATGTCCTTGCCGACCCGGTTAGCATGAGGGACATAAGCGCGCGGCTATCGCTTGTTCCCAAGGGCAATGCCATTGCCGTGGCGTGGTCGGTCAACCAATCTTCGACTTCATCTTTGTTGTCTTGCAGGGTTGTCCACAGGAAGGAGAATTTATCCGAAGCGGCTCGTTCGGATGTAGGGTCCAAAACAAACCGGGCGGTAGAATCTTCCTCCTCCAGTGTGGCAGCGCTTGGCGAGGCTCGATCGCGATCCGCGGGCATCCGAATAATCCAGGTTAGGCGCTCCACCGGCCGAGAGCGGGATCTGGCTGGCTGAGTGCTCCGGTTGGTGGAGAGGCGGCGGAGTTCTTTGTTCACCGTCTGCTCTGGCGCGCGATTAGCCCCTGTTGCCCGAGCTACGGCGCTTCTTGTGGGCCCCTAACCGGCTGAGGGAGGGCGCTGGCTGGAGTGTCCTTGTGATACGCCCTGCTGTTGGCAGGCAGCTTGCTCCCTCTAGAGTAGTTGGGGTCCTCCTGCATCTACCGGTTGGCATCGGCCTACTCGTGCTTGCCTCCTTCTCCTCCAGGTTATCCCCGAGGTTAACCGGCGTCAGGAGCCGATCAATGGCATCCTCCAGTTCGATGTTGTGGAGGGGCAGAGGTTCGACCTCATCCACACCTCGCTCCCACGGCCCGGTGGGGATGAGGCTGGAGCCGACCATCATGACCTCCGCGCACCGCAGCAGCAGGCGCTACCGCTGGATGCGGCAGCTCACGCTGACGGAGGCGATTTCCCTGAGGAAGCGCTCTGAGCAGTGGCGGCGTAGGCAGTCGCCGAATAGTGGGGCCAATTACCGTTCGCCGGGAAGGAGGTTCCGGCGAGGAAGCATTGTCGATGGCGTAGTCCAACTTGCGGCGTGAGCTCCAGGCGGAGGCCACGCAGCTCACCGGCTGAAGTCACGCGGTCCCGTGCGGAACGTGACTCCGGCCGAAGCCATCTAGCCCCACGGTGGGCGCCAACTGTTGTTGTATAGGGAACGGTAGTACCTGAAGAGGTTAGATAGAGGTGTGGGGACTAGCAGGGAAGCTATCAACGGCGTCCATGAGGCGGGATTAGGTACAAGCGGCGTGGGCTGGACGAGGAAGTACCAGGTTTGGGGCCTCGTGATGAGGTAAAACCCTACTCTTGCGGATCGACTATATGGGATATCGAACTACAAGTGCTCCTTGAGCTGTATGCTCTAGCCTCTTCTGCCTTAAATGCTCTGAGACCAACCCTTTCTCTGAGGCCTTGCCTCCCCTTATATAGCGAGAGGCAGCGGTCTCAGCAGCCAACCGACTAGCGGGCCCCACATGCGGGTCCCAGTGGCTGGTCATCTGATGTCCATTATGGTATGTCTTATGTCGAATGTATGGCGGTATGGCTGTCATAGGCCTGATGGGCCTTCGTCTTGAGCTCCGTCGTACCAGACCCTTTGTTCTGTCATCCCGCAAAGTCTTGATATGGCGGGTGGTTACCAGATCTTGTCATAAATGCAGGCGTCTGGCAGATACGCTCCATAAGTCGTCTGTCTCAGCTGATTAGGTCCGGCTACGTCGCCGTGGGCTACTTCTTGCTGATCCGGATACATACGGTAGCTAGCTGACTTACCACATCCGGTTGTGCCTAGTCGGTAGGATCGCGATCATCCTTGATTCTTGTTCGGTTAGAATTTGCACAGGACCGTCCCCAGACACTCAGCGAAACAGAAGCATCTCTTACGCCCTAACGAATTGAGTTCGTCATGTGTTGGAGATCTGGGTCCAGCTCTCATTGGTACACGATTACGTGCCTTGAGATGGACCGACGTGTTACCTTCCTATTGGTCCACGTTTACCCTAAAGATCGGCCCGCAGCGTAAGCTGGCTAGCTTATTGCCATGAGAAAACGAAATTCGTGTCCACCAGCATGCCAAAATGGGAAGGATGACATAAGAAATGAAAGGATGATGTCAACCAGCGGCGCTAGCGAAATTAAACCATAGCGAAAAAAGCGTCGGGAAGTCGATGATGTAAATGAATGGCGAACATAGCGTTAGCAAATGTCGTGATGGCCACTGCGGTGCAATCACCACATAGCATCGGTCATGACAAAATAAAAACATCATGAAGGACGGGTGCAGGCGGTCGATCCGATTCAGACCGAGGTGGAGGAACATCACGGACCGGGCTGTGATGTTTTCAGACGAAAAAATGTCGCAGATTGAATTATGACATGAGGTCGTGACCTATTTTTATCCGCAGAATTCGTCGCGGATGGCCATCTATGATGTTTTGGCCCTCATCCACGATGATATCAAATCGTCATGAACTGCCCAGATTCTTGTAGTGTATCTAGTGTAGTAGATTTGATTTGAATTTTTCCTTGATTTTGTATTGTAGTAAAGTAATATCATGCACAAACTTGGCCTTCCACTTAGCAAATGTAGGTCTCTCCTGTTTGAAAATTTTCCCATTTCGACTTAGCCAAATATTCTAGTAAGCAGATATCAATACTTCCATGAAGAAAGGATGTCCAAAGTTCCTCTTAACTGTAGATCATCATGCAACTCGCACTCTATTTTAAGATAGTGCCAAATGTGTGCACTAAAATTGCATTTAAAAAATAGATGAATCCTATTTTCATATTTTCGACCAGGGAATAACTCATAGTGTGTATCGTCTATCACATGACAGTGTCTCCTTTGCAATAAATCACGAGTGTTGAGCCTATCTCTCAATAAAAATAGCGAACACCTTTGTTTTCTTATTTACTTATTTACTTATTTTGTGTGTGGCACTGATGTTGTTACTTCTGCAGTTACCTGGGCATGATAGAGTTGCTTTTTGCCGAATCCTAAATTTCATAGGATAATCACATATAGGATATGATTTGAGAAGTGATACTATACTTGGTTGATTGGATAGTATGGACCCTGGTTGTGGTGCTGTCCATTTGATAGTACCTAGTTGTGCTGCTTATCTATTCAAGTTCCTAAAGTTGTTTCTATTATATTTATAGGGGATTAATATACTTGTTACCTGCTAAGGTATATTAGCTCTAGCTTGATGCTCACCTGACATGATGGGATATAATTTCTTCGGGGTTTGAATCCAACTACTGTGAAACGTTTATGTGTTGTCAATATGACAGAGAGTAACTTTTAGTTGATTCCTAGTATTTTCTAGGAATATGATCTATTTAGAAATCCAATTAATAGATTTAGGGTTGTTGCTGTTCTTGTGCTTCTCTTTGTGGTGCCTCAATCTAGAGGGTGCACAATAATGGTCAAAGAAGCAGAATTTGCTACTCTGTTGGTGTGGATGTGAAGTTGTGCTAGGTGATAATTTACAATGGCCTTATTTGAAATGATTCCTAGTGACCTACACTATAGAAATGATTTAGTTAAGTGAATGTATTGCAAAATGGATTCCCTAAGCTGTTAGCTAGTCTCCATTATTATTACAAAATTTGTGGCTTTTGTATGGCTATCTTTGCTCTGGTACCTCCCTCGAGGATGCACAATAGCTTAGATTCTTCTTCATGATCTGCTGTAAAATATATGGATCTATTGTTGCTCTAGCCAGTGATGTAGAAACTGAGGCTCCTCTAAATTTTTAATAAGAGTAAGAACTTTGTATATATATAGGTCCATGAAGAGATCAAAAGTGCTCTGAGGGAGATCACCTGTATCAAATATGATTTACGATGGTATTACAGAACAAATGCTCTACTGATATTAGTAGATTCACTTCTAGCTTATAGAGGGTGTTGCTGCTCCAATATTTGGATGTTGGTAGCTGTTAGAGATTCTGATGTCAACCCTTGTGGATCAACTTTGCTTGTTCCAACTTGGCTGCGCTCCTCCTGCTCATTGGCTTGTCTTAGCTCCACTCCTGCACCTTTTGCTTGTACCTTGCTCTTCACTGGGAATAGTGGCTTGCACTTCTTCAAATTTCCATGACTAGATGCGTATGCTGGTTGGTATAGTGTGGTATGATGAACTGGTGAAATTAGTGGTGTTTTGAGAAGTGAATATGGATATGAACTTATAAAGGAAGTAATTAAGCACGAAGCTGATCTTTATACTGGATGGTTTTTGTCTAAGGCATCTTCTTACTATCGACTGCTGCTCGACTGTGGCATGCTTGCATGCTAGTGAGGTGAGCTACATAATGTGGTTGCGTCAATCGAATGGATCACGATCAATTGACTCCTATGATTTTACTATTATTTTCTACCCTTCTCTCTGCGGTGAAATTTTCCCCTGCCCAATGATCCTATGATGCATAGTTTTGACACAAGAACATGTACTATTTTTGGTGAAACTATCCTGATATGTATATATATGCTCAATGAATTGTGTCAACATGAGTGCGCAACAAATTATTACTACTGAAGAAATTCTTACAAACACTTACCCATTTTATTTTCCTTCATGTTTTCTTTATTTGATTGCATGTATAGGAGGTTACAAGTACATCTGAAGATACAAGCTTTAGTTTTAAGGAAAGTAGTATAGGTTTCCTTTTATTATTATTTTAATCATTTCTTTTTTATTCCTTTATTATAAAGGAACAATGTAATATTTGACTTAAGTAATAGAGTTAATCCTATCCTTATAATTACTGTTTATAATACTTGTATTTGGATTATTGTAATAATTGCTTAATCCAATTTCAGTATGGATTACAATAAAGAATACTATTTATTTTCATATTCAATTCCTTTATTTCAAATTTTACTTAATTGTAATATACTTTTATTATTATTGAATTTTACAAATTCAAGTTTGAAATTAAGAAAAAAGTTTAATTCTACCCTTCAAAACATAAAGAATCACGTGATACCTTGATCCTTGCCGAAAGTAATACTAAAAGGAAATAAAAGGGACAACGTCTACAAGACTTTGTTTTGTTACGTTTTGCAACCGTTTGCAGACGAATCTAGTTTACTTTATAATGGGTTACTTATGAATCAGCGGATGGAGATAGGCCGGGTTGAAGATCCACTGGCGCACATCATATGAATAAAAGATAATAATAATCATAGTCATGTATGTAATGTTTGAGCGGAGATAATCTCTTGTAAATGACATCCTAATATACTAGAGCCCATGCGTAATGCTGCCAGGCATAGCAATGATCTTTTAATCCAACCGAGTGCACTTTTTTTTGAAGCAACAGTAACAAGCGATTATTAAGTATAAAACAGATCCTATAAGCTTTAAGTGGTGATGTTGTTGTGATCCCGAATGGAGTCACTACGACGAGAACCGTACTACCCTTTATGTCACTTTAGGGGTTCCTATGAGATGCTTCGCTAGCCAAGTATCTCACCTCAAAGCCTTTATCAATCCTATGGGATCTCAATTGCATACAAATACAATGCTCCCCCATGAATTAGATGCACATAATCGCTACAAGGTTTCTCCCCAACCCACACAACTAGTAGGGACTACTCACTCATAACAAATAGATCGGAGATATAAAACATCATACAAATACATAGATTGAAATCAAATATTCTTACAATGGTCACCCAAATCACAAAGGAGATCTAAATTATAAAGTAATATCTATGGCTAGTGGAGGGATGGATAATGGGTGATGAACAATGGTGTGGATCTCCTTTGGGTGGTGTTGTGATGTAATCTGAGAATGGCGGCTCTACGGCGTTAATGGCTAGAGCCTCAAAATATATAAGCGTCTTCACAAAATTAAATAAGGGTTTGATGGCGAAGCCAATACCACCTGGTATGGGCCGAACCGGTCGATGAGGCGGACCTGCCGTGCCGATCAGTGGTCGATTAAGTGTCTTGGCGCTTTGGGAATGGTTTACCAATTCCACTTTGGCTGTGCAGACTTCACTAAAAATCTTCATTATGACTCTTGATTTCGCATTAAAAACCATGATTTCTACTGCACAACACAATTCAAAGAAAGGTTTTGCATATCTTTGCAATTTTTTGTCATTAGTGGCAAGGATTGAGGTTTCTTGTCAATTTGTGACCAAAACAATGTTTAAACACGGTGGGAAGATGGCAAATTTTGGAGCCATCAAATACCTAAAGGTCATGTCAAACTTAATCCCACTCACTGAGATGGATAATTTCCAATCCGTCAAGCAAGCAAGAGATTACGATCAATCTAGTTTTTAGTTTGCGAAAATTACCTAGATTTTCCCAGGATGAATGCAAGCAGATGCATAAAATCCTAAATCTACCTTTGTTTAATCCTAAATGTTGGGATGTTATAGTCTTCCCCCATTAAACTAAACTTCATCCCAAAGTTGGCGATTTATGATCCTGAAGAGTGTTAGATAGACTCATCTTGATTTTTCTTCCTCCCGATATCTTTTCTTCGAGAAGTGATGTTTTTAATGAACTCTACACTCATAGTATACTCTACCCTTTGATTCCAGTTGTGGTAATACATAATGCTAAATCTAGACTTCATCCTAATGCTCCATGAGTTTGCTTTTTAATCTTGAATTAACACTATTGAAGAAGGACTACTAATACTACACATACCTATTAGCTATTGAGGATTAATTAAAGCTTGTTCCATTGTGTTATGATGTAGCCTTTTGAATGACCTTCCTCACTTTACATGTTGTTGTTTCTCACTGGGAGGTTCCATTTCTTGGCGATGCTTCTCCATCCTCGATAAGTTTCTTTAACGATGGCAAGATGTCTCATATGTCCATATTGTCCTGAAGTATAACAAGCGATATTGGGTCTTCTATAGTCCCTCTTTATATGTCCCCGAGAATTCCATGGTTTCCACATATAGTTCTTTTTCTTCTGTTTTGAACACCCTGATTTGAAACAATACCCATAGATAGACTTCTAGGTTTGAAATCCAGGTTAAGACTTGGCTCATTTGTCCTGGAATTTCTTTGGCTATCTTCTTCCTCTCTTCTTGTACAGACTTGTAGCATCCTTGAAAGTAATTTCTACATCAACCAATTTTTGAAAATGTTGATTATTTCAGCCCCTCGTGTTTTCATCTTACATTATAAGGGTTTAGTCCCCTCAAAGAACCTTTTTGCACTTGTTATGTTGATCCTCATAGATATCTTTTCTTTTATTCTTTCAAGGATCACCAAATGTTTCTTTTGCAAGTGTTTGCACAACCATTGAGAGTACCAATACTTTTGCCCATATATTGACCCGTATTACCACTCATGTCATCAACTCATATGGAAGGAATCAGGGGTTATACTATAGATTGTTCAAAAGCCTATAAGCGGAGTTGTTGGCATCCCAAAGGTGTGCATTAGAGACAGAACAAAATTGTCTCTACGGCTTCTTTCTGGTTTTTTTTTTTGATCTAGTACCACAGTTTGATCCACAATGTTAGCTTTTGGCATGCATCATAATTACCACTAGACTTTATTTCAATCAAACAACTTCTTTCATGAGTGCCATCAAGACTATCAAAACATCTATGGACTTAAGTATCTTACGAGAGGTATACTCTCAAGACAATCATTCATCAAACAAGTCATAAATTTCAGACTTTTTCTTATTGTACTATTTGGCAATATTATTTCCAAAGGCAACTCGATTAGCTAAAAAGAAATAGAGCAAGAGCTTCAATAACTAATCATCATACAAAAAATCCTTACTCTAACCATATTAAATTATTTCCCACAAGCATGGCATCTTAGAAAATAAACCAACTAAGATAAACAACTCAAACTTCATAAGAGGGAGACATAGGACATACCTCTCTAAGAGAGTGACTTCATGATCCTATTCTTTATAGGGATACGTTCCTTCCAAAACTCAAACATGATTACTCTCTCACTTAATAATATTAAAGCAAAGAGGAAAAGTGTGAATCCACATTTAAAAAAAAAAAAAAAAAAGGAAGAATGGAAAATTCTATTTTGTATTTTTGAGGATAGGGATTAAATTAGGGATATTATAACTAAGTCAAATAGGAGGCTCCTCCCACGAGCCATCGGATTGCACCCTCAAACCATTTTCCATCGTTGGATCTCAGCAGTTCACGCGGTGGGACAAAGTCCCTGGGCAGCTACTCTCCACGACAAATCATTTGCTCTCTCGTTAATTGGGCCAAACAATCCACTAAGCCCAATTAAGTCCTACTATACTCTTACGACCGAAGAGGTTGAGCGACGAACTGCTATGTGTTCGGTCAGAAAAAAATATGACACAGAGGTGAGGAGGCGTGGGCACGGAGGGCAGAGGCTATTCGGCTCTCTCACAATGTCGTCGATGTGGCACCGATTCTGGCCGCCTCTGCCGCTGATCGGCACCGCTAATTGTCGGACAGAGCTCACCTAGGTAAGTATTGTATGTCGATTCCTCCGCCGTTCCTATTCTATTGGCCATGCGCGTTCCCTTACAGCTAACCCTAGCTACGGTCGTGATCGCCCTTGTGGCTGCAGCTACAGCCACGACGGTGGGCTCCTGCATGTCTTACCGTCAACTTGCGCCTCCTCCAGGACTCCCGTTCCCCGACTCGCCTCTAAGCGGCTTCCCCGCGCATGCTGTCAAGCCCATGCCCCTGCGCATCTGCCTACAGTTTCCGGCTGTGGGTCCCCATGGTGCTCTGCCTCTTCTTCGTCTTCGAGGTCCCTGATTTGAATACCTCCTCCGCTCCGGCTGCCGTGCGATGGCGGCAAGCTCACCATGCCGCTATCCACGGTGCTGGTGACCACCTATTCCTCGCTACATCAGGTAAATCCCTCGGTTCCCCTCTTTGATCTTCTGGCTATGATGGTGGACTTGAAGAGAATAACATCATTGCGCACTGCAATGTTGGTCCTGGATGATGGTCTAATATGAACTACCACTTTGTGCTTAGCTCATGTGCATATGTGTCTCTCCGTCGATCCATGGGATTATTTTTACACACACCTGGGAGTAGAAAATCATCTTAGCTAATGCAGTTTGTCTTGGTGAAGCATCACTTCAGCCACACGATTGACTGAAGCCGCTCGCCACCCATTAGACCAAGCACTGAGGTGAATTGTTTTAAATACAATCCATGAGTGATCTCACCTTCGACAATGTCAAGATAAATAGATCGATATTATAGATAATATTCTCACCCTTTGATCACGTCAAGATAACAGATTGCTAACTTATGGATAATGTGCTTTTATTTTTTAACGCAGCGAGAACACCTCGAAGAGTTAATATTCGATTTCAAGCTTTGGACCTTCAACTCCTGATTCTGCTACCAACAACAGGTTTGGGTGTCCCTAGTAATTTAGCTTAATTTCTATATATACCTTGGTTCTGAGGTTGACCAATGGCACGAAAAAACACCTGTAGCTATGAAATTTCTTT